>JBAJHW010000017.1:12145478-12640582 GCA_037013535.1 Intellagama lesueurii | reverse complement strand
ATTGAAAGAAAGAAAGAAAGAAAGAAAGAAAGAAAGAAAGAAAGAAAGAAAGAAAAAAGAAAGAAAGCGTTGACGGAAGAAAGAAAGAAAGAAAGAAAGAAAGAAATTGGGAGAAAGAGAGAATGAATGAAAGAAAGAAAGAAATGGTGGGCAGAAGGAAAAAGAAAGAAAGAAAGAAAGAATGAAAGAAAGAAAAAAGAAAGCATTGACGGAAGATAGGAAGACAGAAAGAAATAAAGAAAAAAGAAAGAAAGTGTTGACGGAAGATAGAAAGAAAGGAAAGAAAGAAACAAAGAAACAAAGAAAGAAAAAAGAAAGCATTGACGGAAGATAGGAAGGAAGATAGAAAGAAAGAAAGAAAGAAAGAAAGAAAGAAAGAAAGAAAGAAAGAAAGAGAAGAAAGAAAGAAAGAAAAAAGAAAGCATTGACGGAAGATAGGAAGAAAGAAAGAAAGATAGAAAGAAAGCATTGACGGAAGATAGGAAGAAAGAAAGAAAGAAAAAAAGAAAAAAGCATTGACGGAAGATAGGAGGAAAGAAAGAATGAATGAAAGAAAGAAAGAAAGAAAGAAAGAAAGAAAGAAAGAAAGAAAGAAAGAAAGAAAGAAAGAGAGAATGAAAAAAAGAAAGAAATTAAGCACGCATTGACGGAAGATAGGAAGAAAGAAGAAGAAAGAAAGAAAGAAAGTGGGAGAAAGAGAGAATGAATCAAAGAAAGAAAGAAATGGTGGGCAGAAGGATAAAGAAGAAAGAAAGAAAGAAAGAAAGAAAGAAAAAGAAAGCATTGACGGAAGATAGGAGGAAAGAAAGAAAGAAAGAAAAAAGAAAGAAAGAAAGAAAGAAAGAAGCATTGACGGAAGATAGGAAAGAAGAAAGAAAGAAAGAAAGAAAGAAAGAAAAAAGAAAGCATTGACGGAAGATAGGAAGAAAGAAAGAAAGAAAGAAAAGAAAGAAAGAAAGAAAGAAAGAAAGAAAGAAAGAAAGAAAGAAGAAGAGAAGAAAGAAGAGAAAGAGAGAATAAAAAAGAAAGAAATTAAGCAAGCATTGACGGAAGATAGGAAGAAATAAAGAAAGAAAGCATTGACCGGAAGATAGGAAAGAAGAAAGAAAGAAAGAAAGAAAGAAAGAAAGAAAGAAAGAAAGAAAGAAAGAAAGAAAGAAAGAAAGAAAGAAAGAAAGAAAGAAAGAAAGAAAAAAGAAAGCATTGACGGGAGATAGGAAGAAAGAAAGAAAGAAAGAAGAAAGAAAGAAAGAAAGAAAGAAAGAAAGAAGAAAGAAAGAAAGAAAGAAAGAAAGAAAGAAAGAAAGAAAGAAAGAAGAAAGAAAGAGAGCATTGACGGAAGATAGGAAGAAGGAAAGAAAGGAAAATAATTAAAAAGCATTGACGGAAGATAGGAAGAAAGAAAGAAAGAAAGAAAGTGGGAGAAAGAGAGAATGAATCAAAGAAAGAAATGGTGGGCAGAAGGAAAAAGAAAGAAAGAAAGAAAGAAAGAAAGAAAGAAAGAAAAAAGAAAGCATTGACGGAAGATAGGAAGAAAGAAAGAAAGAAAGAAAAAAGAAAGCGTTGACGGAAGATACAAAGAAAGAAAGAAAGAAAGAAAAATGAAAGAAAGCGTTAACGGAAGATAGAAAGAAAGAAAGAAAGAAAGAAAGAAAGAAAGAAAGAAAGAAAGAAAGAAAGAAAGAAAGAAAGAAAGAAAGAAAAGAAAGAAAGAAAGAAAGAAAGAAAGAAAGAAAGAAAGTTGACGTAAGATAGAAAGAAAGAAAGAAAGAAAGAAACAAAGGGGGACAAAGAGATAATGAATGAAAGAAAGAAAGAAATGGTGGCAGAAGGAAAAAGAAATAAAGAAAGAAAGAAAGAAAAGAAAGAAAGAAAGAAAGAAAGAAAGAAAAGAAAGAAAGAAAGAAAGAAAGAAAGAAAGAAAGAAAGAAAGAAAGAAAGAAAAAAGAAAGCATTGACAGAAGTTAGGAAGAACGAAAGAAAGAAAGAAAGAATGAAAGAAAGAAAGAAAGCACTGACGGAAGATAGGAAGAAAGAAAGAAAGATAGAAAGAAAGAAAGAAAGAAAGAAAGAAAGAAAGAAAGAAAGAAAGAAAGAAAGAAAGAAAGAAAGAAAGAAAGAAAGCATTGACGGAAGATAGGAGAAAGAAAGAAAAAAAGAAAGAAAGAGGGAGAAAGAGAGAATGAATGAAAAAAAGAAAGAAATGATGGGCAGAAGGAAAAAGAAAGAAAGAAAGAAAGAAAGAAAGAAAAAAAAGCATTGACGGAAGATAGGAAGAAAGAAAGAAAGAAAGAAAGAAAACAGCATTGACGAAAGAAAGAAAGAAAGAAAGAAGAAGAAAGAAAGAAAGAAAGAAAGAAAGAAAGAAAGAAAGAAAGAAAGAAAGAGAGAATGAAAAAAAGAAAGAAATTAAGCACGCATTGATGGAAGATAGGAAGAGAAGAAAGAAAGAAAGAAAGAAGAAGAAAGAAAGAAAGAAAGAAGAAAGAAAGAAAGAAAGAAAGAAAGAAAGAAAGAAGAAAGAAAGTGGGAGAAAGAGAGAATGAATCAAAGAAAGAAAGAAATGGTGGGTAGAAGGAAAAAGAAAGAAAGAAAGAAAGAAATAAAGAAAGAAAGAAAGAAAAAAGAAAGCATTGACGGAAGATAGGAGGAAAGAAAGAAAGAAAGAAAAAAGAAAAAAAGAAAGAAAGAAAGAAAGCATTGATGGAAGATAGGAAAGAAGAAAGAAAGATAGAAAGAAAGAAAGAAAGAAAGAAAGAAAGAAAGAAAGAAAAAAGCATTGACGGAACATAGGAAGAAAGAAAGAAAGAAAGAAGAAGAAAGAAAGAAAGAAAGAAAGAGAGAATGAAAAAAAGAAAGAAATTAAGCAATCATTGACGGAACATAGGAAGAAAGAAAGAAAGAAAGAAAGAAGAAGAAGAAAGAAAGAAAGAAAAGAAAGAAAGAAAGAAAGAAAGAAAGAAGAAGAAAGAAAGAAAGCATTGGCGGAAGATAGGAAGAAGGAAAGATAGAAAAAAAGAAAAAAGCATTGACGGAAGATAGGAAGAAAGAAAGAAAGAAAGAAAGATATAAAGAAAGAGCGAAGGAATGAACGAAGGAAGAAAAAATGAAAGAATAAAAGAAAGAAATTAAGAAAGGAAGGACGAAGGAAAGCAAGAAGGAAGGAAGGAGCGAGGGAGGGAGGGAAGGAAGGAAGGAAGGAAAGAACGATAGAAAGAAACAAAGATAGAAAGAAACAATAAAGATAGAAAGTAAGGAAGAAAGAATGAATGTTAGAAGGTATTAGAGCTAGAATACAGCACGGAATCAAGAAACAAGCTAAAGAATGAATGTCAGAAGGTATTAGAGCTAGAATAAAAGGAATACAGCAAGGAATCAAGAAACAAGCTAAAGAATGTATGTTAGAAGGTATTAGAGCTAGAATACAGCAAGGAATCAAGAAACAAGCTAAAGAATGAATGTTAGAAGGTATTAGAACTAGAATAAAAGGAATCCAGCAAGGAATCAAGAAACAAGCCCTAAAGAAATGAATGTTAGAAGGTATTAGAGCTAGAATAAAAGGAATCCAGCAAGGAATCAAGAAACAAGCTAAAGAATGTATGTTAGAAGGTATTAGAGCTAGAATACAGCAAGGAATCAAGAAACAAGCTAAAGAATGTATGTTAGAAGGTATTAGAGCTAGAATACAGCAAGGAATCAAGAAACAAGCTAAAGAATGAATGTTAGAAGGTATTAGAACTAGAATAAAAGGAATCCAGCAAGGAATCAAGAAACAAGCTAAAGAATGAATGTATTAGAGCTAGAATAAAAGGAATCAAGCAAGAAACGATGAAACAAGCTAAAGAATGAATGTTAGAAGGTATTAGAGCTAGAATAAAAGGAATACAGCAAGGAATCAAGAAACAAGCTAAAGAATGTATGTTAGAAGGTATTAGAGCTAGAATACAGCAAGGAATCAAGAAACAAGCTAAAGAATGAATGTTAGAAGGTATTAGAACTAGAATAAAAGGAATCCAGCAAGGAATCAAGAAACAAGCTAAAGAATGAATGTTAGAAGGTATTAGAGCTAGAATAAAAGGAATCCAGCAAGGAATCAAGAAACAAGCTAAAGAATGAATGTTAGAAGGTATTAGAGCTAGAATAAAAGGAATCCAGCAAGGAATCAAGAAACAAGCTAAAGAATGAATGTTAGACGGTATTAGAGCTGGAATAAAAGGAATCAAGCAAGGAATCAAGAAATGATTGGTTGAAAACTAATGGCAAATGTAGAGAACTCACGAAGTACGAACAATTTCTGTCATCACATGAAGATATGCAAGACACAATGTTGAAGGAAATAGTAAGTAAATATATAATATCATTTTGGAACAAGAGGAAAAAGAATGGGGAACAGAAGGTTTGAAATTAATTTGGGAAAATGATTTAAAGATTGAAATTAAATAGAAGATTGGATAAAAATGTGGAGGATGAGAGTTTTAAGATTAATGTCGACAAGGATAACGGAAAAAAATTTCAAATCTGTTTAAGATGGTATTTGACTCCTGTAAAACTTAATATAATAAATCCAGCATACCCCAAAGCATGTTGGAAATGTGATGAGGAAATTGGTACGTATTTTCATATGTGGTGGGAATGCAAACTGGTTAGAAATTTTGGAAATTGATTTTTAAGGAAAAGTGTGATATATTTGGTAAAGATATTGATTTTAATGCTAAAATTGCTCTATTGTCAATTTTTGATAACATAGATTTGGATTATTACTCGAAAGAATTGATCACTAATTTTATGACAAGTGCTAGAATAGCTAGGTTTTGGAAAGACAGAAATGATATTAAATTAGAAGATTGGTATAATGAAGTATGGGACATTGCACTAAACGATAAATTGACTATTGGACTTAAAATAAAAAGAGGGGAAATAAGTTCTAACAATTTTTATGATATTTGGGGTAAATTCGTGGAATTTGTCTTAGTGAAAGGAAGGGGGAAAGCCTCTAAAGAATATTCTATACAATTTTGGAAAGGTAGTTCATAATAAAAATATTGTTAAATGGGGTCCCGTGGGTATGGAGTGCACGTTAGAATTTAGTTTGTAATAAGCACTATTTGTATTTTTTGTAATTTTGTTGTATTTGTTTGTATTTTTTTGGTCTGAAAATTTAAAAAATGGAAAAAAAAGGAAGGAAGAAAGAAAGAAAGATCGAACGAATGAAAGAAAGAACCAACGAACGAAGGAAAGAAAGAAAGAAGAAAGAAAGGATGAAGGAATGAAGGAAAGAAAGAAAGAACAAAAGAAAGAAATAAAATAGCAAGAAATATAGAAAAAATCAAGAGAGAAGAAAGAAAGAAAGGACGAAGGAAGGAAGGAAAGAAAGAAAGAACAGACAGAAAGAAAGATAGAAGAAAGAAAGAAAGAAAGAAAGATAGATAGATAGATAGATAGATAGATAGATAGATAGATAGATAGATAGATAGATAGATAGATAGATAGGAAGGAAGGAAGGAAGGAAGGAAGGAAGGAAGGAAGGAAGGAAGGAAGGAAGGAAGGAAGGAAGGAAGGAAGGAAGGAAGGAAATGACGGATGGAAGGAAAGAAAGTAACAAAGATAGAAAGAAAGAAAGATAGAAAGGAAGGAAGGAAGGAAGAAATATCGAACAAAAGAAAGAAAGAACTAACGAATGAACAAACAAAGGAAAGAAGGAAAGAAAAATAGATAGATAGAAAGGAAGGAAGGAAGTTAGGAAGGAAGGAAAAAAGAAAGAAAGAACGAAAAATAGAAAGAAAGAAAGAAAGAACCAACGAACCAACAAAGGAAGGAAGGAATGAAGGAAAGAAAGAAAGATATAAAGAAAGAACGAAGGAACGAAACGAATGAAAGAAGGAAAGAAAAAATGAAAGAATGAAAGAAAGAAATTAAGAAAGGAAGGACGAAGGAAAGCAGGAAGGAAGGAAGGAAGGAAGGAGGCAGCGGAGGGAGGGAGGGAGGGAAAGAAAGAAAGAAAGAAAGAAAGAAAGAAAGAAGAAAGAAGAAAGAAAGGAGTATAGAAAGAAAGAACAAACAAACAAACGAAGGAAAGAAAGTAAGTAAGAAAGAAAGGATGAAGGAATGAAGGAAAGAAAGAAAGAAAGAACGAAAGAAAGAATTAAATAGCAAGAAAAAAAACAAGAAAGAAAGCAAGAAAGAAAGGACAAAGAAAGAAAGAAAGAAAGAAAGAAAAGAAAGAAAGAAAGAAAGAAAGAAAAGAAAGAAAGAAAGGACCAAGGAAGGAAAGAAGAAAGAATGAATGAATTAAAGAACGAACGAAGGAAATAAAGAAAGGAAGGAAGGAACAAAGGAAGGAAGGAAGGAAGGAAGTAAAGAAGATAGAAAGAACAAAACGAACAAAGGGAAGAAAGAAAGAAAAATGAATGAAGAACGACAGAAAAAAAGAAAGAAAGAAAGAAATGAAGGATGGAAGGAAAGAAGAAAGAAAGAAAGAAAGAAAGAAAAAAGAAAGAAAGAAAGAAAGAAAAAGAAAGGAGTATAGAAAGAAAGAATGAATGAATGAATGAAAGATAGGAAGGGAGGGAGGGAGGGAGGGAGGGACGGAAAGAAAGAAAGAAAGAAAGGAGTATAGAAGGAAGGAAGGAAGGAAGGAAGGAAGGAAGGAAGGAAGGAAGGAAGGAAGGAAGGAAGGAATATAGAAAGAAAGAACAAACGAACGAATGAAGGAAGGAAGGAAAGAAAGAAAGAAAGATAGAAAGAAAGAAAGGATGAAGGAATGAAGGAAAGAAACAAAGAAACAACAAAAGAAAGGAAGAAATAAAATAGAAAGAAAAAAGAAAAAATCAAGAAATCAAGAAAGAAAGAAAGGACAAAGGAAGGAAGGAAGGAAAGAAATAACGAATGAGGGAAAGAAAGAAAGACCGAGAGACAGACAGAAAGACAGACAGAAAGAAAGAAAGAATGAAAGAAAGAAAGAAAGAAAGGACCAATGAAGTAAAGAAAGAAAGAATGAAAGAATGAAAGAACGAAGGAAGGAAGGAAGGAAGGAAGGAAGAACGAACGAACGAACGAACGAAGGAAAGAAAGAGAGAAAAAATGAATGATAGAACGACGGAAAAAAGAAAGAAAGAAAGAAGAAATGAAGGATGGAAGGAAAGAAGGATAGATAGATAGATAGATAGATAGATAGATAGATAGATAGATAGATAGATAGATAGATTAGATAGATAGATAGATAGATAGATAGATAGGAAGGAAGGAAGGAAGGAAGGAAGGAAGGAAGGAAGGAAGGAAGGAAGGAAGGAAGGAAGGAAGGAAGGAAGGAAGGAAGGAAGGAAGGAAGGAAGGAAGGAAGGAAGGAAGGAAGAAGGAATGCATAACTGAAGCTTGGATGGGCGGGGAAGGGGGAGTTCCTCTGACCCTTGCCTGTCCTCCTGGTTATGCAGTCCAGCACCAGGGTAGACTGGAGTGGTGGTGGGGGGGAAGTAGCCATTGTTTATAGAAATACCTTGGAGGTTATTAGGCGCTCTTCGGTGGTTAAGCCGGGTCTGGAGGCCCTCCACGTGTTGATTGGGGCCAGGGATGATATGGGCTCTTGCTGGGTTACCGCGCTCCCCGTGACCCAGCCACCTCCCTAACGGAGCTGGCGGACTTTGTCTCTGCGGCACTGTTGGAGTCCCCGCGGCTTCTGGTCCTGGGTGACTTCAACATCCATGCGGAGGCAGAGATTGCCGGTCCAGCTCTTGAGTTTCTTGGAAACCATGGCTTCCTTGGACATGTCCCAACATGTTAACGGCCCCACCCACGTGGGCGGTCATATGCTAGACCTGGTGTTCTCCACTGAGTGGAGCGAGTGTGGTCTGATGGTGACTGATCTTGTTTCAGTTCCCTTGTCATGGTCAGATCACCACCTAATAAAATGTAACCTCTCAGTGGCTCTCCACTCCCCGCAGGGAGCAGGGACCTAGTCTAATGGTCCGCCCTCGAAGGCTACTGGATCCATTACGCTTCCAGGATGCCATGAGAGGGATTCCAGCTGATCTGTCTGGCGCTCCTGTCGAGGCTCTGGTTGATGGCTGGCTTTCTGCCGCCACTAGGGCTGTAGACACGATCGCTCCTAAACGCCCTCTCCGGCGCAGAGCTCGGCCAGGGCCCTGGTTTAATCAGGAACTGCGAGCTATGAAGCGAAACAGGAGACGGCTAGAGTGCAATTGGAGACAGAAACCGATGGATTATAATAGAAAGCTGTCAGGATCGCGACTAACCGCTACCTTGCTAAGGTGCGGGCTGCTAGACGATCACACTTCGCTAACCGGATAAGTGACGCTTCAAATCAGCAGGCAGAACTTTTCCGTATAGTTCGCAATCTATCCGGAATTGGTCTAGGTGACAGGCCTCCTACTAATATCCCACCTGACCAATTTGCAGCATTTTTAAAATCTAAAGTGGAGGCCATCCGCCGGGATCTCTCTCCTTTTTTAAATACAGTGGATCGAGCAGAGATGTCCAGCGCTCCGTCCTGCCCGGTGAGATTTGAATTCTTTCAGCCTGTGACGCCAGACATGGTGGACAAAGCCCTTGATCGCTGCCAGGCCACCACCTCCTCCCTTGACCCTTGCCGGCCTGCTAATCAAAGCAGCCAGGCCTATAACAACGGAATGGGCCACAGTGATAATTAATGGGTCTCTCCAGGAGGTCAAGGTTCCCCTTGCCCTCAAGGAGACACTCATTAGGCCATCAGGAAGAAACCAAATTTGGCGGCGGACGATATTGGCAATTACAGGCCCGTCACCAATGTTTCTTTCCTTAGCAAAGTGGTGGAGAGGGTGGTGGCTGATCAGCTTCAGACTCTTTGGATGAAACCAATGCCCTGGATCCGTTCCAGTTGGGCTTCAGGCCACGCAATGGCACAGAAACGGCACTGGTTGCACTGTTGGATGACCTGTTGAGGGAGGCTGACCGGGGCAAAATGTCCTTGTTGGTCCTCCTCGATATCTCAGCCGCCTTCGATACCGTCGACCACGGTATCCTCCTGGGGAGGCTCTCCGAGCTGGGAATCGGTGGCCTGGCACTTGCCTGGTTCCGATCCTTCTTGGAGGACCATCCCCAGAGAGTACAGCTTGGGGAGAGCGTTTCGGCCCGTGGAGTCTCAATTGTGGGGTTCCGCAGGGGTCGATCATCTCCCCAATGCTGTTTAACATCTATATGAGGCCGCTGGGTGGGGTCATCGGGGGATGTGGGGCTTCGTGCCATCAGTATGCTGACGACACCCAGCTCTACATCTCCTTTTCACCTACCTAAGTGGATGCCGTTCTGTCCCTTCAGCGCTGTCTGGAGGCCGTGCTCCAATGCATGCAGCTGAATGGGTTGAGGTTGAACCCGGACAAGACGGAGGTCTTGAGGGTGGGCGGCCCCTCCATGGGTGGTTTGGGAAACTCCTTCTCTTTTGGGGGGGTGACTCTCACTGCTAAGAGTGTGGTGCGCAGCTTGGGGATACATCTGGACCCGGCACTTACCATGGAAACTCAGGTGGCGTCCGTGGCCCGCTCCCCCCCTATTTCCATCTGTGGCGGATTGCCCAGCTGCGACCCTATCTTGATGGCGGGGCCCTCACCACTCTCGTCCATGCGCTTGTAATCTCGAGATTAGACCACTGTAATGCGCTCTACGTGGGGCTACCTTTGAGATTGATGTGGAAGCTTCAAATGGTGCAGAATGCGGCGGCCAGACTCCTTAGTGGGGTGATAAAATACCAGCATATCTCTCCCACTCTGGCTGCCTTGCATTGGCTGCCCATTAGCTTCCACATTGACTTCAAAGTGTTGATGATGACGTATAAAGCCCTAAACGGTTTAGGACCTCGATACTTGGCAGATCACCTTCTCCCTCCTAAATCTACCCGAATCACTCGCCATAGCCAGGAGGGACGGTTGAGGGGCCTAACGCCGAGAGAGGCCCGGAAAGAAAGAACAAGAAACCGGGCCTTCTCGGCAGTGGCCCCTCGGCTCTGGAATAGCCTTCCATCAGTTATCCGCCTGGCTCCCTCGCTGGTTGTTTTTAAGAGCCAATTAAAAACTTGGCTCTTCAGGCAGGCCTTCCCTCCTGTCAATACTTGACTTTATTTTTATTATAATTTTGTTTCTTCCATCTTGAGCACTACTAACATTATTGTTTTGAATTGTTTTAACTCTTTTAGTCTTTATAATGTTTAATGGAACCCGCCCTGAGTAGACTCTCTCTAAAAGGGCGGGATAGAGATCAAATAAATAAATAAATGAAGGAAGGAAGGAAGAAAGAAAGAAAGGAAGAAAGAAAGAAAGAAAGCCATTGTTCCACCTACTGTGGGGAGTGAAAGAATCCTGTCTCTGCAGCTCCACTCATCAGCAGGACCGGTCACCCTTATTAGTGCATATGCACCAACACTGTCCATGGTGACAGTGTCTCTGGTCCATGAGGTCACGAAGAGTCGGACACGACTTAATGACTAAACAACAACAACCAACACTGTCGTCTACAGCAGAAGTGAAAGACAAATTCTATGACCATCTGGCAACTACTATCAAGAAAATCCCCAAGAAAGAGCCGCTGTTCATTCTCGGAGATTTTAATGCTAGAGTTGGTGCTGATCACAATTCTTGGCCCACTTGTCTAGGCTGGTTTGGCATTGGAAAGATGAACAAAAATGGCCAACGCTTGCTGGAGTTTTGCTGTTATTATGGTCTTTGTGTCAGCAACACGTTCTTTAATACGAAGCTTCGACACAGTCTCTTGGAGACATCCAAGATCGAAGCATTGGCATCAGCTCGATCTGATCCTTACTAGACGCTCTATCCTTCCTAGTATTATTTATTTATTTATTTATTACATTTATAGCCCGCCCATCTAGTCATATAGACTACTCTGGGCGGGTAACAACATATGATGTAACAATTTAACAATTTAAAATCATAACAATATATTACTAAATAAACAATGATCCAAGATGGGAGAAAACACAAAATAACAAAAATTCAGACGGTGGGTGGAGGGAAGGCTTGCTTAAACAGCCAGGTTTTCAGTTGGCATTTAAAGATGCCCAGCGACGGGGCCATGCGAATCTCAGGAGGGAGGCTGTTCCAAAGACAAGGATTATGATCACACGCAGTTATCAGGGTGCTGATTGTGATACTGGTGTGTAGCAGAGTAAAACTGTGAATAAAGAGATTGTAACATACGAAAAAGGAAGGAAGACCACGTATTGACATCAGCAAGACTCGCGATCAGAGAAAAGTGGAGGAATTTGCTCAAGCGCTTAAGGAAACTCTTCCAGGCCCGGCTGATGCAAATGCACCTGAACGATGGGAACATTTCAAGAATACTGTTTATAACACCGCCTTGTCCACATTTGGCAAGAAAACCAAAAAGACGGCAGACTGGTTCAAAGCCCATTTGGAGGAGTTGATGCCAGTCATCGAGGAAAAGAGGAGAGAGAGAGAGAGAGAGAGAGAGAGAGATGGTGAAGGAGTCAAATTAATACATATATATTATTATTATATATATATATCTTAGCCTAACCATAGCCATCTTGCTTTCTGTAACTTGCTTTGCTACATTAATGTGTAAAGTTATTGTATCAGGGTTTCTGCTTAGCAGATAAGTATAGACAAAGGGGGAGGGGGAGGCTGCCTGACTTGCTGTTGCTTGCAACTAACTAGTCTAACTGAGAATGTGTCCTTGGTCAGTGATAAGGGACCTGGGAGTCTAACCGCCTGGAACTGGGAGGGATGAGCTCGAAAACGTTGCAAACCCTCCTTTCCTCCTCCTTCTCCCCATCTGTGGCGTTTACCCCGTGGCCCCTGCTTGTTTCACCAAACCCAAAGCTCACGAAGGTATCCCAACACGCCCCTTGACACGCTACCACCAGTTTATCTCTTTATCAACTTTAGTATTAGGCATCCTTCAGTCTCGAAAGACTATGGTAACGTGCTCTGCATGGAGGACTTGGAACAGCGTCTAGTGTGGCTGAGAAGGCCAATTCAAGAGTGACAATCCCTTCCACACTGAAGACAAATACAATCTGTCCCCTGTCCAGCTCCCTGATTTTGCTGTTTCCGTGACTGCCTCTTTGCCTCGGTCTGCTGGACAAGGGTCTCTTCAAATTGGGAGAGGCCGTGATGCAACGCCTGCCTCCAGGCTGAATGCTCCAATGTCAGGCTTTCCCATCTGTTGAGGTCCATTCCTAAGGCCTTCAGATCCCGCTTGCAGATGTCCTTGTATCGCAGCTGTGGTCTCCCTCTGGGGTGATTTCCCTCCACTAATTCTCCATACAGGAGATCTTTTGGAATCCAACCATCAGCCATTCTCACAACATGCCCAAGCCAACGTAGACGTCGCTGTTTCAGTAATGTAAACATGCTAAAAATTCCAGCTCGTTCTAGGACTACTCTGTTTGGGACTTTGTCCTGCCAGGTGATACCAAAAATGCGTCGGAGGCAACGCATATGGAAGGTGTTCAGCTTCCTCTCCTGCCGTGCACAAAGGGTCCAGGACTCACTGCAGTACAGGAGTGTACTCAGGACACAGGCTCTATAGACCTGGATCTTGGTATATGTCGTCAGCTTCTTATTGAGCCATACTCTCTTTGTGAGTCTAGAGAACATGGTAGCTGCTTTGCCAATGCGTTTATCCAGCTCGACATCTAGAGAGAGTGTCAGAGATCGTTGAGCCAAGGTACACAAAGTCATGAACAACCTCCAATTCTTGTGTGGAGATGGTAATAGAGGGAGGTGAGTCCACGCCCTGGCCCATGACTTGTGTTTTCTTCAGGCTGATTGTTAGTCCAAAGTCTTGGCAGGCCTTGCTAAAATGATTCATGAGTTGTTGGAGGTCTTGAGCAGGGTGGGCAACAATGGCTGCATCATCGGCGAAGAGGAAGTCCCGCATGCATTTCAGCTGGACTTTGGTCTTCGCTCTCAATCTAGAGAGATTAAAGAGCTTTCCGTCTGATCTAGTCCGGAGATAGACACCTTCTGTTGCAGTTCCAAAGGCGTGCTTCAGCATGACAGCAAAAAAGATCCCAAAAAGGGTTGGTGCGAGGACACAGCCCTGTTTCACTCCGCTTCGGATGTCAAAGGGATCTGATTGTGGCGTTTTGACCCTTTTTGGATCCCACACCTCTGGAACCTATGTGGCGTTGGACCCACTCGTGCCTTGGTCTGTCCACCTAGACTCAGACCTCAGAGCACCCCAGGGCAAAACTAAACTCTTTCCTTTCTTCCACTGCTGCCACCAGGAGATCCCTAGAGCCCCATAACTCCTTTAGAAAGAATCAGGTCCACTCTTTAATGAAATAGAAAGATCTTTAGTTTATTTGCTTATTTGTTTCAGTATTTTAATATTCAGTTCTATTCCTTCTCCCTTCCAGTCACTGGTCAATCACTTCTCAGATCTCCTACTATATTCTCATCAGTCTAATCACAATCACATAAATCTCTGAACTCTGCTAATCAAACTCCTTCCAAAACTCTGATCTCCTCTCCCCCTCAGGCTCTGCCTCTTATACTCTGCCTCTTGGCTCCGCCTCTCAGCAACATAAATATGCATGACTCACTCTAACTAAACCTGAGCCATGACCACATTTAAAGGAGAACGCTACAGACCTCCCCCCTTACTTAGGTTTGTTTGGGAGGGGAAACACATTTTTCCTCCTGAACAAACAGCTGCAATAGCTTAAACCTTTTTTTCTCATAACATTTTTACTAAATTTCAACCAAATACCTTACCTTATCATTTAATAATCAATACAATACTTTACCTTCTCATCTACTAATCAATAATATACATTACCTTATCATTTTACAGAATTTACAACCATACAGAAATCACGATCATGAACTTTTACATAAATAATTAACTGTGAATTATAGTCCATTTCAGTTTATAATAAAAGTCCTGGTATCATTCATCTAGCCTCCTGGAAAGCACATCTGCGACAACGTTGTGGGCTTTCGAGGCAAGAACTGAGTCTCTGTTGCAAAGGCAAAATTTGCAAAGTCCAAGTCTCTCACTTTTCCGTAGTAGTCTGGCGCACCATGGACTGGTCCAGTTGTGGTCATCTCCTTCAGCTGGACACACCTCTGCTGGCACTCAGGAGTCCTTCTGTTGACCACTGGCTCCTTCCTCCGCACACTTTTCCGTCGACTGGCGGTCATCGGCCACTCGGTTGTCCACAGGATGTCATCTGCTGGTCATTTTATAGTGACGTCATCTTTAAGTCTGGCTCGGGGCTTCACTTGCTCAGCTAGGGAAAGGGTAGGCAGTTCCCTCTTCTCCTCCCGAACATCTTTAGATGCATCCCTCTTTAAGGCATCAGGGCCTTCCTCCTTCTGTATCACATAATTGACATTGTTCAATTTTGTCACTACTTTATAGGGATCCTCCCAAGCTAAATGTAGCTTGTGACCTTTGACTGGCCTAAGCAAAAGAACTTCATCCTCAGGCCCAAAAGTTCTTTCACGGGCTTTCTTATCGTACCAGGTCTTCTGCTTGGTCTGGGCAGCCCTTAAATTCTTCCCGGCCAACTCCAGAGAACGTTGCAGAGTGTTTTGCAACCTATATACATATTCGACTACTGACTCAGGGTCATTTTCTCTGTGGTCTTCCCAATTCATGCGGAGCAAATCTAAAGGTCCGCGCGCCTCTCGTCCTAGCAGTAACTCAAAAGGACTAAATCCCGTGCTCTCTTGAGGGATGCTCCTATAAGCATATAGTAAGGGTTGTATTTTGCAGTCCCAATCATTTGGGTTCTCTGCTACATACGCCTTAATCATGCGCACCAAAGTGCCATTGAATTTCTCAACTAGCCCGTTGGTCTCTGGATGATATGGAGTCAAGTTGATTTGGGTAATTCCACAAGCCTTCCATAACCTTTTGATCAGTTTGGATGTGAAACTCATCCCCAAATCACTGATTATCTCGCTGGCAAATCCCAATCGGCTCATGTAATTGATTAGGGCATCTGCCACGGTGTCAGTTTCCATGTTGCGCAAAGGAATTGCCTCGGGATATCTAGTGGCAAAATCCATTATGGTCAAGATGTATTTATTTCCCCTACGGGTGGCATTAGGTAAAGGACCCACTAGATCGATTCCCAGCCTTTGGAACGGTGTAGAGATGACTGGCAAAGGACATAATTTGGCTTTGGTCCTGTCCTGCCCAGTCCCTCATCTCTGACAGACATCACACGTTTTGCAAAAACAAGTAATCTGTTTGCCCATACCTGGCCAAAAGAAGTTCTGGCCAACCCATCTTTTGGTTCTGGTGATCCCCATGTGAGCTCCAAATAAACTGCTGTGAGCTTGATTAATGATTTTCTCCCTGTATTTACTAGGGACCACTAATTGCTTTCGGGGTTCCCCTTTTCCTCGGTATGGAGTAGCTAACGTTTCCCTATACAGAAGGTCTTTGGTTAAGCTAAAGCTCTCAGGGCACTCAGGAGACAGTACAGTGGGAGTCCTGGCAGCTTCAAAGCAAACTCCCAAGCTAATGTCCTCCTTCTGCTCCTGGGCAAAATTGTTATTTGTTTTGGGATTCTGTAGTAGCATGAGTTCTGCCTCAGCCCTATCATCAAGCTGGGTTGCCACAGTAACCGCTCCACCTAGGCCTCTCTCTGCTACAGTATCGGTTTGAGCTGCAGAGGGTGAGTTTTGACCCCCCTTTGAGCGGGTAAGCACTAACGCACTCTTGACATGCTCTATTAAATCCCAACCAAGGAGAAAAGCTGCTGGTATTTCATCTGACACAGCTACTTGCCACTTTCCAGACCAATTCTGGTATTCTACTGGTATCTCAGCCACTTTTAAAACCACGGTTTCCTTCCCAATTCCCTTTAAAGACATTTCTTTGCCAGGAATAATGTCATCCTGGGCTACTAGATCGGAATGGACAATGGAGATTTGAGATCCTGTATCTCTTATTGCAATGTACTTCTTTCCTTTCACAACTATCTCTTCACCTGTGTTTCTGAGAAGGGTCTGGTCATTGCTGATATAGAAACAATGGACTACTTGGGCTATAGGAATATCTTCCTCCTCATGGTCAGTAGAAGTGGTGGTGGTTATGGGATCCAGTCTCTGTCTACTATTTTCCTCCCCTGATTCCACTTGCTTGACACAATACACCTTTTTGGTTAGAGAATCATTTCTCTGCAAGTTGGGGTATGGTTGCCTACACTGGAATTGTGAGTGGCCTGGTTGCCCACAGTTAAAACATTTAAAATTCCTTTTGTCATTCTGAGGTACTTTGGCGAACCGTGCCTCAGGGTTTGATGGTTTTGGCGGGCTAGCCCTTGGCAACTTCGGGGAAGTCCCGCCCTGACCTTCTCTCTCAGGATTCCTGCTGAGGTAATTTTTATTAAAAGGCTTTTTATAGTTATTGTCCCAGTTTGGTTTATTTACTCTCAGCTCTGAAAATCTAGGGTTCCTGTAAGCATTAATCAAATCAGTTTGTTCTCCCGCTTCCCATAAATTTTTAGGATTCTTGTCCCTTACTAAATACCGTAGTTCTCCAGGTAATAGGGAGTAAAACTGTTCTAGCCCAATTAAATCCTTCAACTGTTCTAAAGAAGTGATCTCCTCTCTTTCAATCCACTTTTCCAGAGTCTGCGCCAATCTAGCTCCCAACTGAGAGTACGATTCATCCTGCTTTTTAGAGAGAGAGCGAAATTTTCGCCTCAGGTGTTCAGAGTTCAGACAAAATCTTGAATAAACCATCTTTTTATATGCCTCAAAATCTCTTGCCTTCTCGGGATTCATCTGGGCATATATTTCTGCCAGATCTCCGCTAACCTGCGCTCTTAAAACCATCATTCTATCTTCATTTCTGATTTCAAAGTCAATGCAGGTGCGTTCAAAAGCAATGAGGAAGGATTCAGGACAGTCCCCTCTTTTGTACTGGGGAAACTTCTTCAAATCTATCTTTGACAGGATTCCACCTCCCCCACTGTTGTTATTATTAAGGTTATTGTTTAGAGCAGAAATCTCTAGCTGTCTCATCTGTAGTTGAAAATCCATTTCCTTTTCTCTTCTTCTCTCCTCCTGCTCAGCCTGTCTGGCCTCCTGCTCAAATGCCATTTGTCTAGCTTCCTTCTCAGCTCTTTCTTTGATTTCCAGTTCCCTTCTTCTCTCCTCTTGCTCAAATTGTCTGGCCTCCTGCTCAGCTCTTTCTTTGATTTCCAGTTCCCTTTCCTTAAGTTTAAATTCCCTTTCCAGTTTCCATCTCTCAAATTCTTGAGGGCTTAATTCTTTATTTCCCTCCAATTCCTGAGGTAACTCTTCAGACTCAGGACTCCCCCTTGTGGCGCGTTTGTGAGGCATCTTTTCTTTCTGGGGTGATTAGAGCAGCATTCACAAATTTTTAAAAGGACCTGTTTTTCTTATTTTACTTCCAGTTACTGATATAAATTTATTTCTAGCCTTTTCTTTTAGTACTTTCCCTCAGATCTGCTATGACCTGGCTTCTGCCTTATCCACAGCGCTCTCCTATCTCAGAGCCTGGGATTTTACAGTAAGCCCTCTGATCCTCAGATCCTGAGGTAAACTCAGAAATTCCCTCTCAGAGAATTCAAGCCTTTTCTTTTAGTACTTTCCCTCAGATCTGCTATGACCTGGCTTCTGCCTTATCCACAGCGCTCTCCTATCTCAGAGCCTGGGATTTCACAGCAAGCCCTCTGATCCTCAGATCCTGAGGTAAACTCAGAAATTCCCTCTCAGAGAATCCAAGCCTTTTCCTTAGGTTCTCTCCCTCAGATCTGCTATGACCTGGCTTCTGCCTTATCCACAGCGCTCTCCTATCTCAGAGCCTGGGATTTCACAGCAAGCCCTCTGATCCTCAGATCCTGAGGTAAAACTCAGAAATTTCCTTTCAGAGTCGTTCCCTATCTTAGACCCCCCTGATCTGGGTTCTGAGGCCCCGCTACTAAGCTTTTCCCAAAAGCTCTAGCAGGAACCAAACCTCATTGCCACAGATCCTGTCTAAAAGGTACCCTTGACTCAATAAACTCTTTTATAAAGGCTTCACTGGATTATTTCAATAGGCTTCACTGGATTATTTCAATAGGCTTCACTGGATTACTTCGTTTCCCGCCGCTGGACACCAATGTGGCGTTTTGACCCTTTTTGGATCCCACACCTCTGGAACCTATGTGGCGTTGGACCCACTCGTGCCTTGGTCTGTCCACCTAGACTCAGACCTCAGAGCACCCCAGGGCAAAACTAAACTCTTTCCTTTCTTCCACTGCTGCCACCAGGAGATCCCTAGATCCCCATAACTCCTTTAGAAAGAATCAGGTCCACTCTTTAATGAAATAGAAAGATCTTTAGTTTATTTGCTTATTTGTTTCAGTATTTTAATATTCAGTTCTATTCCTTCTCCCTTCCAGTCACTGGTCAATCACTTCTCAGATCTCCTACTATATTCTCATCAGTCTAATCACAATCACATAAATCTCTGAACTCTGCTAATCAAACTCCTTCCAAAACTCTGATCTCCTCTCCCCCTCAGGCTCTGCCTCTTATACTCTGCCTCTTGGCTCCGCCTCTCAGCAACATAAATATGCATGACTCACTCTAACTAAACCTGAGCCATGACCACATTTAAAGGAGAACGCTACACTGATGTTGAACCATCAAAAACTACAGTGCCCTTCATTCCCTCATGGAAGGACCTGATGATGTTAAGGAGTCGAGGTGGACATCCAATCTTGGGAAGTATTTTAAAAAGGCCATCCCTGCTAACCAAATCAAAGGCCTTTGTGAGATCTATGAAGGCGACAAAGAGTGGCTGTTGTTGTTCCCTGCATTTCTCCTGCAACTGTCTGAGTGATAATACCATGTCAGTGGTGGATCTATTAGCTCGAAATCCACACTGTGATTCTGGATAGACTCTGTCTGCGAGCACCTGGAGCCTCTTCAGCACAACACGGGCAAGCAGCTTCCCTACAACGCTGAGAAGAGAGATGCCACGGTAGTTATTGCAGTCGCCCCTGTCTCCTTTGTTCTTGTACAATGTGACGATGTTTGCATCCTTCATGTCCTGTGGTACTCCACCTTCCCTCCAGCAAAGACAAAAGATTTCATACAGCTTGGTAGTGATGGTCTCTTTACAGCACTTCAGCACTTCAACAGGGATGTTATCCTTTCCAGGTGCCTTGCCGGAGGCGAGGGAATCCAAGGCCGCTTTTATTTCTGCTAAGGTTGGTTCGCTGTCCAACTCTTCCAAGACAGGCAGGCACTCAATGTCATTTAATGCTTCTTCGGTTACTACATTCTCTCTGGAATATAGCTCAGAGTAGTGCTGCACCCAGCAGTCCATCTGCTGTGCTCGGTCCTGGATTATCACGCCTGTAGCAGACTTCAAGGGAGCAGATTTCTTCTGTGTTGGACCTAAAGCCTGCCTGATACCGTCATAAACTTATCAACTTATTTTTCTTATAAAAGACTAAGGTCCATCCAGTACTGACTTTTTAACAGAAACAGGTTTATTGATTACACATGGTTTCAGGAATAATTCTTAAGCACATTCTTAAGATTACACAAAGCTTCAATATTTGACTTTGATCTCTTATATCTTAATCAATACTGATCACACTCTGACTAATCACTCCTTAAACACTCTGCCTCAAAACCCCAAACTATCCTCTTCTCTAGCTCTCTCTGACTCAACTCCTCTCTCCCGGGCTCCGACTCTTCAGCACTCCCTTGGCTCCACCTCATAACCACATTAACATATAACTTATGAATAATGCATAACTTAAGGTGAATGCCACACCATCCCTTGCCTCCTCCTTCTCGTTTATAAAAGTATCTTCTGTAAGGAGTGTGCACTTTTCTTCTCCGCATGTTTTCTGCATGTGACGTTTGCGTCTATTTGCTTGCTTTCAGCGGAAAATAAACAAATATCTGTTGGATCTCTCTGTCTCTGGCTGATTGATTAATGCATTAGAGACAGGCAAAAAGCCAGGAAATAGTCTTGGCACCCTTCAATGGTCATCTTCAGCATCTTGGTGAAGGAGGGAAGATTTCAACTCTGCTCTTCTTAGGCACAGAAGCCACATCAAGATAAAAATTACAGGTACAGGGTCAGGGGGAGTCCAACAGACTGGTAGCTATAATCCGTGTTTTTAACTAACCATGGGGGGCTTGGAACAAATCCCCTGTGGATACAGAGGTCCTACTGTATTTGAAAGTTCAGGAAAGCAACCAGAAGAAGGACATTTAGGTGCCTTCTGGCCAATAGGAATTTGGGTGAAGGTATGGACTTTGTAGAATTATGTGAGAGAATAGCTTATCCTGCTGTTAAACATGTTCCAAATTCTCTCCTCTCTCACACAGAGTAATTCACCTCAAAGGCAGCCCCCAACGCCATCCCAAGATCCTTTGCTGCCTAAGGCTGAGCAACAAACAGCGCCCCCTTCAGTCCAATAGCTTCTGTCCTACTGGCCAGCCTGGATTATCCTGCCTCTGTGGGAGGCAGATTAAAACCCCAAGAAGCCTCTCTCTGCTTCCTTGCAGTGAAAAGGCTAGACACAACTGTAAAATCACACTCCCTCTGAAGGGTCTGTGGGCCCAACAGCCCTGGAGTCCACCAAAATGCTTGTTTACTGTCAGCGGTGGCTGGGCAGATGATTCGCAGCCTGTGGAGCTCTTGCTAGAGCTGGGAAAGGAAAAAAGCGTCACTGTGGCGATCACCCTGCTCTGGCTTATGTAGGAGATTATTTGCATGTACCAATGGGAGCTGTTGGGAGGTGGAGCCAGAGAAACTAGAAGGGAGGGGTGAGTCAGAGTTTGTGGAGTTCAGTCAGGGAGAGTCAGAGAGGAGAGTCTGAAGTAAGAGTTTGTCTGTGGGAATTAGAGAGTGTGGCATAGTTAGGAGTTAAGAGTGTGGAACTTATACAGAGCTAAAAGAGTTAAGAGTGAAACAAGTTATTACTAATCTAACGAATACACTAAAGTCTGTGAAGAACCTGTTTAAACTGAACTGTAATCAATAAACCTGTGTTGTTCAACTTTATACTCAGCTTGGACCTCAATCTTTCTAATTAAACGGTGTTGACAGAGGTCAACTGGTGGCAGCAGAAAGGAGCGAACATGTTGTGGGCCTCAGGCTAGTGAAACAACATGGGGACACATGAGGGGCACGTCACAGTCGCCTCAGGAGTTTTTCCAGGAACCGCTTTGAAGAGAAAGATTCAACCAATCGCGAAGAAGGAAGGCTCACTGGGCAGAAGGCGCACCAGGAGCCAAGGGGAAGGGGGAAATGGGTCAGTCAATCCTGGGAATTTTCCCAGGAAACCCACTTTGAAGGGAGTCTCAGTGGGGCAGTGGGGGGTGGGAGGAGAGCCATCTATGAAGGGGGAACTGGGGCCCACTTCATGTGGGAATGTCATGAGAAATGCCTGCCCTTTCCACTTCCCACCACACCCCTGGTCTCCCAAGGAGAACAGAAGTCACACTGGAAAGGTTCCAGGAGGGAGCAGTCATCTGGAAATAGCGATAGTTCCCCTGCACATTCTTCCTCCTTCCTGAGAAAAGGGAAGACTGGATACAGTCCTAAGAGTACTCACATCTCCTCCGAACAGAACTGCCTTCTTAAAGGGTTGCAGAATCATAGCATCCGAGCATCATGGAGTTGGGAAGGGGCCTATAAAAGGCCATTGAATCCAATCCTGGCTCAAGGCAGGAATCCAAATTAAAGCAGATCCATCAGATGGGGGTCCAATTTTTTCTTGAAGGCCTCCCTCTCTGGATCGCTCACCACCTCCTTCTGCAGTCATGGGTTTCCATTGCTGTACTGTTCTAACAGTTAGGATGTTTCGGGGTCATTTTCTTTTACAAAAGTTGGGGTCTCCTTCCCTCCTAGAGGCATGGCTCACACCTGGCATGGGCACCCTTCTCTATGCCCCTGGAGTGTTCATTCATGCCCACAGGCCAGCTGTAAGGAGAGTTGAAGCCCTGGTGGGTGGGGCCAAATGCCTTCAATAGGGGAGACCTTCCTTCCCCCTCTCTGATTCTGTCAGTTCCTCTGCCACTGTGTGAGGGTTCTCCTTCACCACCACCCCATTGTCTCCCTTTCCACAGACACTGCTGACACAGGTTCATGCATCGAACAGCCAACTTTTACTTCAGGAACAACCAAGAAATGATTGACATCTTTGAACATATTAATGTTTGCCTCTCCCTCTAATGGAGACAGGAAGGGGGGGTTCGTGGTTTGAACCTCAGACCCTCCGAATGTCCCCAACTCTTGCCGGTTCTCCTTTTTAATAGCTAACACTTTGTAAGGCAATGGCAGGGGCAGTAGGGGCAAGGCATCATCTCCCCCCCCCTTCTTTCTTCCTGGGATTCCTCTTGGTGGATGCCGTCCCCCACCGTCTTGTGGGTGATCTCTTGCTCGGGCACTGGCTCCTCCAGGCTGCTGCCACTGCCTTTCCTCTCCCTCTTTCTATCCACGTCCTTTCTTCTCTTAACTTCCTGCTCCATGCTCTGCTTGCTCTCTCCTGCCAGGAGGTGGCTTTCTAGGAGGACACGGGTTTCTACGCCTGTCTCTTTCTTCCCAATCTTTCCCACTTGTGGGTCCAGGGATTCTTCATCTACATCCACTCCCCTACATCCACTGAGGCAATATTTGCTCCTCCTTCTTTGCTTCTACTATTCCTGCTTCTACCTCTCTCCCCCCACTTGTGCTTTCTCCCTTATTTATACCTCATGTCTGTCCTTTTTTCCCTCCTACCCTGGATCCAAATTTCCTCTCCTTTTCCTTCTTTCCTTCCCTCTCTCCTCCAACATGTGGCCTCTCCTTTTCTTCTTTTATGTTCCCCATAGCTTGGGGCTTCATGTCTTTTTCTCCTTTCCAGGGCAGATGGGATGGCACGCAGCCAGGATTTTACCACACACACACCCTTCATCCTCTCCTACTGTTTCTCTCCACCTGACACACTCTTTCCCCCCCCTCTCTCTCTCTCTTTCCGACATCCCTTCTCCCACCGCTCCTTCACGTCTAACAGGCTGCAGAGGACAGGACTGAGGGCTCTCCTTCTGGACCTTACAGGGGATTTCTTAAATAGGCTGAGGACGGTATCCTGCTCTTAAAGAGCCTAATAGCAAGATGCAGGAGGAGGGGCATATATTTGATTGCTTTATCAGACAGGGGAGGTAACCCTCTTCTCTATGAAAGCTGTGACCTACTTTAAAAAGGAAGCACACACCCCTGCATTGAAATGAGTTATTATACCCT
This sequence comes from Intellagama lesueurii, assembly GCA_037013535.1. Lineage (NCBI taxonomy): Eukaryota > Metazoa > Chordata > Lepidosauria > Squamata > Agamidae > Intellagama > Intellagama lesueurii. The sequence continues at coordinate 12,617,329 of JBAJHW010000017.1, read as the reverse complement.
GACGGCTAGATTGCGGTCACACATTCCTGATGGGACTCCCCTTGTCACTCCTCTTGAAGCTTCCCATTGGGGCAAAACATGGCAACCTGTGGGTTAAGGGGCTAGGCTTAGAAAGGTGTATCGCCAAGAACACAATTAAAGAAATAGGCCTCCTCTTCTGTTTTCCTCTTGAGATGATTTTACTTTTTTTGTTGTTGTTGAAAAAATAAGTATCTGGTGGAATGATTTGGGCCGCAGAGCTTAGAGGCTGAAAGATCATCATCTCAACAGCCTGCAGACATCCATGCTGACCAAATCACCCTGGTTCTGCAACCCTGCTGTGAGCATGTGCAGGGTAATGCCCCTGGTCTCTCTGTCCTTTGGGCTTTCCTCTCAGGAGAATCTGCAAAGTCATTGCCTGAGGATGGGTGTGAAGACTTCCCACAGATAAGGGAAAATACAGAGCAGTGGCAGTGGCAGCCTTGTCCTAAATCAGTGGTTCCCACTGATTTTCTCTTCACAGCATGCTTGACCTCCTGACCACTGGTCATGGCTCCCCAATACAGTAAGCGTGCCATATCCATGGGATCAGTACAAGCAGTTTCATTTATTCACTGCCTGGGGAAAAAATGATACAGTGGTGCCTCGCAAGACGATGTTAATCCATTCCAGACAAATCACTGTCATGCGAAAACATCGTCTTGCGAAACCAAATTTCCCATAGGAATGCATTGGAATTTAATTAATGCATTCCGATGGGAAAGAAAAGCACAGAAACTTTAAAAAAATTAAAAGAAAGTCACTTACCAGGTACTGTAGACTGAGCCCGGCTTCTCATAGTGCCTGGTAGCAGCGAAACATCCAGAAAAGAGCACCAAACAGCTAAAAGCCGGCAGGCAGCAGGCAGCCGGCAGCCATTTTGTGCTCTTCTCCGCTCCTTCCCCCCTCCCCTCTCCCGACCAACAGCTGATAGGAGGCTTCTGCGGGCTTTCCCAGCAGGGAAACAGGCAGTGAAAAAGCACCCCAGAGGCTTCTGGAAGCGGGGCTTTGCCAAGGGGTGAGTGGGTGGGGGTGGGGTGGGGGTGGGGTGGCAGGGGCAGGCCTGCCACCACCCCCCCACACCACCCCCACTGCAAAGCGCTGCTTTCAGAGGCTTGCCGGGTGCATTTCCACTGCATGTTTACCTGCTGAAGAAGCCCCGGCAGCCATTTTGTCCTCTTGCTCCTTCCCCCTCCCCTCTCCCGACGAACAGCCGATGGGCGGGCTAAAAAGAGGCTTTCTCTGCCCTGAAAATTCAGGGGGAAAAGCTGGAAATAAAAAAATTCCGCTTTTCCCCTGCACCCCGGGAGGCTTCTGAAAGGGGTGGGGGGGCACGGGAGAGGCCCCCAAACATCGTCCAGCGAAAAGCGCCCATAGGAAATTGTTTTGCGAAGCGCAACAGCAATCGCAAAACCTCATCGTCTAGCGGATTCGTCGTTTAACGAGGCAATCGTCTAGCGAGGCACCACTGTATAAAATAAATTTTGATTCCTGACTCCGGGCAGAGCACAGCTGACAAATAGAGCTCAAGGCAGACCCAGGGAACTCGCGACCAGAGCTTGCGAACAGGAGAGCAAACAGGGAGCTTGCTGCACGAGAGATAGGAAGGAGACCAAGGGGGAGGCCCCTAACAATTTTTTTGGTTCCTTGGGTATACGTACAACTACATTTAAACTAACAAAACAAGAGGAACAGGTATCCTAAACAAACAGTTGGAAGTAAAAAAGCGAGAAGGGATTATGGAGGGTGGAGACAACTCAGTGGTGGTTACCTGCAAAGTCTGTGCTATGTTTGTCTTTCTTCCTGAGTGCAAAATGCTGTATACATGTGTGGTGTTCGCCCAGGTCATGAATATTCATATGCTATTTGCTTAGACCAATGGGAGTGCTGGAGGGGTGGAGTCACGAGGTATAAGAGACTCAGCAGCAGCAGGAGGAGTTTCGATAGGGTTTTGAGATGGAGTTAGGGTGTTAGGGAGTTGAAGAGATTGAGGGAGAGTTTAGGAGTTTGGGTGGGAGAGTGCTGGTTGAGAGTGGATTAAGGAGAATGTTTTAAGAGTTAACAACATTGCTTGTTCTGTCAACACCTGTATCAATAAACAATTTCTATTTGGTTCTTTTAAAATGACATATGGCCTGGACCTCGATTATTAATAATAGGTATTGCTGATGAAGTCAACGGGTGACAGTTGAGGGGCACGTAGCGTGAGCTCTTTGTTTGGTGGAACAATCAGGGGCTACGTGGAATTGTGACAACATGTAACAAGTGTAAACTGGTGGCACTGTTAGAAGAGAAAGTGAGAGACCTGGAGCAGCAAATAGACGCACTCAAGGCTATAAGGGAAGATGAAGCCTACGTTGATAGAACTCTTGACCAGCAGCAGCTGTCAGAGGGGGCACTGCTGATGGAAGAAAACCAAAACATTGCAGTGGAGGAAAATGCTGTAGAGGCTACAAACATAGTGGAGGAACCACCATGGGAAAGAATCACAGTTAGGAGCAAAAGAAGGAGAAGACACTCTTTCCCGGTGGAACTACAAAACCGCTTTCATTTCAGTTACTGTATTTGAAGAAGAGTCTGTTGGACAGGACGCAGAGGAGACCCCACAGGAGGACATGAATAGGGCTGAAGCGCAGCAGAATACGGTCACTGAACCCACACCCTACAAAAAGAAGAAGAGGAGAGTAGTTGTAGTAGGGGACTCCCTGCTACGTGGAATTGAGACCGAAATTTGCCGGGGAAATCCATGGGCTCGCCAGGTATGCTGTCTCCCTGGAGGACGGATAAGGGATGTGATGGAAGGATTACCATCACTCATAAAACCTACATATACATATCCCTTTCTTCTTGTCCACGTGGGAACAAACAACACAGCCAGGAGGCGCTACTGAGAAATCACGTCTGACTTTGACGCTCTGGGAACGAAACTCAAGGACTTTGGGGCCCGGATAGTTTTTTTCTTCCATCCTACCGGTGCTTGGAAGAGGATTCAAAAGAGAAAGGAAGATCCTCTGTGTGAATGATTGGCTACAAAGGTGGTGTCGACAAGAGGGATTTGGTTTTTGGGACCACGGGCTAAGCTTCCTGGAAGAAGGACTGCTAGCAAGAGATGGCTTGCATCTAACAAGGACTGGGAAGAATGTGTTTGCCCACAGCATGAAGAACGTCATCAGGAGGGCTTTAAACTGAATTGGAAGGGGGAGGGAGATGCAAGCACAGAGTTAAGGGGAGATGAAGCTTTACACACAATAAGAGGAATGGGCCAAACTGATCAAAAGGGATACAATAATAAAATTGACAATAATAATCAGAATAATAAACATAACAATAATCATCATCATAATAATCATAATATTCGTTAAAATGTACAAAGACAAACAGGCCACAAATCACACACCCTCCGGTGTCTGTATATGAATGCCAGGAGTATGGGAAACAAACAAGAAGAACTGGAAAGTTTAATTCAGGAGGGTAAGTATGACTTGATAGGAATAACTGAAACTTGGTGGGATGACTCCCATGACTGGAATACAGCAATTGAGGGATATAAACTGATCAAAAAGAACAGAGAGAATAAAAATGGAGGTGGAGTTGCAGCATATGTCAAAAATACACATTCCTGCACAGAAATACAGGAGGAGGAGAGTGGCTGTCCCATCGAGAGCATCTGGATCAATCTAGTTGGGGCAAAAAACAAAAGGAACTTGGTAGTTGGAATCTACTACCGACCGCCCAATCAAAGAGAGGAAGTGGATGAAACTTCTGAAAAACAAATTGCAGAGTTTTCACAGAGACACAACGTAGTAGTGATGGGAGATTTCAATTATCCAGATATATGTTGGGAGGCAAATTCTGCCAAGTATGGCCCTTCCAAGAAATTCCTGGCTTGTGTGGCTGATCATTTTCTCCTACAAAAAGTAGAGAAAGAAACTAGAGGATTTGCTATCCTTGACTTGATTCTGACCAACAAAGATGACTTGGTGGGGGAAGTAGCAGTAAGGGGAACTCTAGGTGAGGACGACCATGCCCTTCTAGAATTCTTGATTTCAAAGGAAACGAAAGCAGAGTGTAGCCACACACTTCTGCTGGATTTTTAAAAAGCCAATTTTAATAATCTCAGAACAAGGATAAGGAAGGTCCCATGGCAGGAGATCCTAACAAGAAAAGGAGTCCAAGAAGGGTGGGAGCTTCTAAAAAAAGAAATTCTAAAGGCAAAACTACAAACAATTCCAACAAGAAAAAAAAGGGGGGAGGTGGCAAAAAAGGTCAGTGTGGCTTCACAAAAAGCTCAGGGAAGACCTAATAACCAAAAAAGACATGTACAGGAAGTGGAAAGAAGGCCAGGCCACCAAGGATGAGCACAGACAAGTAGAAAGGAAATGCAGGGATGGCATTAGGAGGGCAAAAACTGAGAATGAGCTGAGGTTAGCAAGAGACACTAAAAGCAATAAAAATCCATTCTTCAGGTATGTGAGTAGCAAAAGACAAACAAAAGACATGGTGGCATAGCTCCGCAATGGAGATGGAAAAATGATAACAGAGGACAAAGAAAAGGCAGAGGTGCTCAATTCCTATTTTAGCTCCGTCTTTTCCCGTAAGACAGACTATGAACTTCCAAATAAATTGGAAGTGCTAGTGGGGGGGACAGGATTGCAGCTGGAGATAGATAAACAAATAGTCAAGGAATACCTTACCACCTTGAACGAGTTCAAATCTCCAGGGCCGGATGAACTGCATCCGAGAGTACTGAAGGAACTGGCCGAAGAACTCTCAGAACCGCTAGCCTTTATTTTCTTGAAATCATGAGAAACGAGGGAGGTGCCAGAGGATTGGAGGAGGGCTAACATTGTCCCTATCTTCAAAAAGGGTAAAAAAGAGGAACCTGGGAACTACAGGCCAGTCAGCCTGACATCAACCCCAGGCAAAATTCTGGAACAGATCGTAAAGTGGTCATTGTGCAAGCACCTAGAAAACAATGCAATAATAACTAGAAGCCAACATGGATTTGTCCATGTTGGCTTCTGCACCTCGGAAAAAGAAACCAATTGCACAGTTACAAGATGGGGGATACCTGGCTCAGCAAAACTACGAGCGAGAAGGATCTTGGAATTGTCGTAGATCACAAGCGAAACGAGAGCCAACAGTGTGATGTGGCTACAAAAAATGCAAATGCTATTTTAGGCTGCATTAATAGAAGTATAGTTTCAAAATCCCACAAGGTGCTAGTTCCCCTCTATTCGGTACTGGTGAGGCCTCATGTAGAGTATGGGGTCCAGTTCTGGACACCACACTTCAAGAAGGATGGTAACAAATTGGAACAAGTTCAGACGAGGGCGACAAGGAGGATCAGAGGGCTGCAAACCAAGCCTTATGAGGAAAGGCTGAAAGAATTGGGCCTTGAGAAAAGAAGGCTGAGGGGTGATAGGATAGCATTTTTCAAATACTTGAAAGGCTGTCCTACAGAGGAGGGGCAGGATCTGTTCTCGATCATCCCAGAGTGCAGGACACACAACAATGGGCTCAAGTTAAAGGAAGCCAGATTTCGGTTGAATATCAGGAAAAACTTCCTGTTAGAGCAGTATGGGAACCAGTTACCTCGAGAGGTGATGAGTGTTCCAACACTGAAGGCATTCAAGAAAAACTTAGATAATCTCCTGGCAGATCTGGTTTTATTGTGTTCCTGCATTGAGCAGGGGGTTGGATGGCCTTGTAGGCCCCTTCCAACTTCACTTTTCTATGATTCTATGAAATAAAACACATGAACCCGCTTTCCCAGGGTGTACTACCAGGACTGGCCACTAGATGGAACCAGATCTGTGCTGATGGAATTATTTGGACCTCTGAGCTTAGAGACAGAAAGATCACCATTACCACCTTCTTCAACAGCCTGGAGAAGTTCCTATTGACTTCGTTCACCATCCTGGTTCTACAATATTCTAGGCTGCCTTTCCCCCTGATGAAGAAACTCAAGGCGGCTCATAATGATAAAACAAGCAAAATTAAAAACATAATAAATTGCACATTTTTAAAGAATTAACAAATCTATATTTCTGTTGGTTTTAAATTTCTGTGCTGTGTTTCTCCCGATTAAGAGACTGTAGGTTGATCACACATGGTTAAAAAGGGTACATGAGTGTATAGCTTCAGTGGGTATTTGAATATATCACAGATTGTGCAGTGCTTGAACTGCAATACTGCAATGAAGACTCTGCTCACAACCTGAGTTCAATCCCAATGGGATCAGATAGCCAGCATGAGGTTGACACACACTTTCCATCCTTCCGAGGTTGGTAAATTGAGCACCCACCTTGCTGGGGAGGGGGCAATGTGTAGCCTGTATAATTAAATTGTAAACTACCCAGAGAGTGCTTTTAGCACTATGGGGTGGTATATAAGCAGCACACTTTGCTTTTGCTTTTCCAAGTTGCACTTGTAATGTTAATTACACAAGCACTGGGACTAAAAATAAGAAAATAAATACAGTGGTGCCTCGCTAGACGATGTTAATCCGTTCCGCGAAAATCGCTGTCTTGCGAAAACATCGTCTAGCGAAGCGCGTTTCCCCATTGGAATGCATTGAAATCTCTTCAATGTGTTCCAACGGAAAACTCGTCGTCTTGCGAAGATGTCTTAATGTCTTAATGCCAATAAAGGTCTGTATGTATGTATGTATGACTTTTGCATAGGGAAACATCGTCTAGCGAGCGCGGGTCCCCATTGGAATGCACTGACAGCTATTGACCGCTAGTCAATGCATTCCAATGGGGAAAACTCGTCGTCTAGCGAAAATCGCCCATAGGACACCATCGTTTTGCGAAGCGCATTAGCGATCGCAAAAAGCCATCGTCTAGCGATTTCCTCGTCCTGCGAGGCAATCATCTAGCGAGGCACCACTGTATACCCAAAGGACAGAAAGGTAACAGGTGCATTACAGTACACCAGGATGTCTCTTTCTTTGGGTGAAACAGTCCCTTCTTACAAGACCATTGCTCAGCTTTTTAAAATAATACACAAAAGGGCTTCCCAGTGCAGGTGTATGAAGGAGGAAGGAGGAATGCTGGGGGGAGTGACCAAGAGTTGGCAGCAAAGGGCCCCCATCCTTTGCAAACCCCTGCTGTCAACCCTACCACAAAACCCAGAATCCACTTGGATGCTTTGATTTCCATGGTCTCCACAGTGGACTCTTCAGCCAGCCAGACACTCAAGGGGACGACTGGAGAGCTCACAGAGCAGGAAGAACAAAATGAGGAGGTGTAGGTATTAAATAAAGAAAATCATGAAACTTGTAGCAATGTAGAATAATATTGCAAGTGTACAGAAGAATCAGGACTCTTCACGCCAAAGGTAGCGACCTTTAGCCGACCTCGATTCTCAGAAACACGACAAGGCCTCCGTGACCTCCCGACACATTGGGATGTTACCAGATGTTACAGGGGAGGTGTGAAGAAGCCCCTTTTTACAACGCAACAGATCCTCAGTCCTCAGGAAGAACAACACCAGCATAGAGATAATGAATACACATCTGGGGTGCCAGGATGCCTGGAAATCAGAAGGACAATGAGAGGGAGGGCTTCCACCTCTTTCCATTCCCTGTCAAGAACCAAGAACTCACCAGATCACAGCCCGAACACCAGTTAGGGCGAGGATCCAAGCTGGTTTCAGATTAGGCCCAATCACAGCTTTGGGGGTTTATGACCCTTTGTTTGTAAACAGTATATATGTATCTGACCAATGTATTTTCGGGGCCTTCTCTCCCTCTTTAGAAGAGTAACCCCAGCTATCTGTTTTGGCATATTTTGCTTTTTCAATAAAGCGTGCTGTACCACAGCGGGTTCGTCCTTGTCCGATCCTCTGCTGGAGATTAGCTCCAAAATATAGGCCTTCAAATTAAGGTTAACATAGGAGGGAGGGGGATGTCTTTAGGGTTTCCCACCCTTACCTGCCTTAAGACTAGAGTTTTAGAAGCCAGGGACAACCAGGTCAACTTTCACCAACCCTGACCCATGTAAACAGAAGGGGACATGGCTAGGCTCTTTTCAACTTAAAGACACACAAAAGCAGCTCGCTTCAGACTAAGGGGCAAAAAGAAGCACAGACATATTCCCGTCACCAAGAAATATTCTTCCATCTACTTCTTCCCTTCTCTCCCCCCCCCCCCCCCCACGTATATTTGACAGGTAGGAAGATCATGATATTGCAGAATTCTGCAGCTTGGGGGGCAAACCCCAACTCTATATGGCTAGTTATGGGACAGGGTCCCTCTTCCTTCTAAAATAGCTTTCTCCTCTTTCCTGCCAAAGGTTTATTCCTCTGGTTTTACGCATCCCACACATCTGTTCAAGTTCTCCACCTGAACAGTTCTGGACAGAGGTGAATGCAACAGCATGAAATTAATGAGGTCCTATTAAAGATGTAGATCAAAGAAGCAGTCTGGGGAGTCCGGATGAAGCTGAATATCGCTGCCACAAGGTGGGCTTCCTGGCAGTCTGGGAAAGGGGGGAAATCATGAGAAACATGAAGAGGGGGAAATTATTCAGGCTAGCTCGGGTAACCCGCACATGGAAAGGAACCTAAATGACAAGCAGAGGTGTTCTTTTGTGCTATCGAGTTGCTTCGGATTTAGGGGGTTCCTGTGAATTCACAACTGCCAGAGTTCCTCTTCTGATAGCCCGGCTCAAGCCTTGTCATCTCAAGGCCATACTCGCCTTTCCCAAGTCCCCTGTCTCCCGCTGAGTCCTCCTTTCCCCCCTCCTGCATTATGCTCTCTTCCTATTATTCTCTTTTCCAGGATGTGCCCAAAGGGCGTTAAAAAACGGGGAGCACAAAAAAAAGAGGAGAAAGTGGAATTTGTGGGCGAAGGGAAGGCCCGAGCAAAGCACAGGAAGGGAAGAAAGAGGAGGCGGCAGAGAGGATGCTAGGACAACGTCACCAGCCTCAAAGCTTTTGAAATGGTAAACGCCTCGCAAGAGACCAATTCAACGCCTTACCTGGAGTATCTACCATGTTTCCTGTGACAGTTTTTCTTCTGCTCATCCCCCCCGCCCCCCTTGTAATTTTTCATCTTTTAATATATTGTTTACCTGTATTTACCTGGGATCCCAACCTGATTTCCTTTACAGTTATTGTGTTATCTACCAACCTTTGTTCTACTAATTCTGTTCAGGAAGCTACTAGTCTCAGCTTTTGCAGGAGGGTTGTAACGGATGTGGAAGTTCACCAGGTGCAACAGAAGGAAAAGCAATTCTGGTTTCTCTTTCTGTAGCAGGCAAGCTGCAGGGTTGCCATGGGGGCAGTCCATCCCATAGCAGACCCACAGGAAAGCAGGAGTGCCCGTCGAAATGAGGCACCTCAACCCCATTAAGAGGTCTGCACTGCAGACAGGACAAAAGAACCAGAGAGACAGAAAGGGTAGAAAGTGGATGGGGGAAGAGCGACGGCACATCTTGTCCCTGAAGAAACATGGAAGGAAGGGATACTTAGAGACAGACAGACAGACACGCAACCCCCGAGACTCTGATTCACACCAGGCGCAGGAAGAAACAGAAGTCTGTGGGGACATTTTTATGAAACTCTGAGATAATCGCACCTCAACTCTTTCCCCTCTAACCCAAGTGGGGATCATGTTCAAACAGACCTCAGAGACATTGCAAAGTTTTCATAGCCACCTGTTCAACCATTTTCTATCAAAAAAGGGGGAAAACATGCTCCTACCTTCTGACGTGTACTTATTTAATAGTGTGTGACATATCAAACTCATAAAAGGCAAGGGCGCAAATGAAATTAACTTCTCTCATGGCCCTTTTTAATAGTAGGTATCCATACAGCCTTTCTAGTTCTTACTGTTAAAAAATAAGTTTTCTGGCGTTAAAATCCTGCACCAGCAAAAGGCAGTTTTCTAGTAAGAGATCTTATATCGCTTATCTAGATTAAGAGTTTGGTTTCTCCTAAAGAGTTCGGTTCCGCGTTGATTTCAAAGTTCTAATGCTTACGTATAAAGCCCTAAATGGTTTAGGGCCTCGATATCTGGCGGAACGCCTTCTCCCACCTAAATCTACTCGTATCACCCGATCTAGCCAGGAGGTGAGGTTGAGGAGCCTAACGCCGAGGGAGGCCCGGAAGGAAAAAAAAAGAAACCGGGCCTTCTCGGCAGTGGCTCCTCGCCTTTGGAATAACCTCCCTTCTGAGATCCGTATGGCCCCTTCGCTGGGCATTTTCAAAGGCCAATTGAAAACCTGGCTGTTTAGGCAAGCCTTCCCTCCAGCCACTACTTGATTTACTTTTTTCTTCCATCTTGAGTACTGTCTATTGATGTGTTACTTTGTTCTTATATTTTAAATTGTTTATTTTATATGTTGTTAGCCGCCCAGAGTAGTCTGTTGACTAGATGGGCGGGGTATAAATTTAATAAATAAATAAATAAATAAATAAAGAGCAAAGGAAATAAAAGTTCTTTTATAGACAACCCAAACTTCAATATGACATACATTTTCTCACTTAACTTCCTTCATTCCCTCTGTTAACACATTAACAATTCTTATATATTAGGATTAAAAAATGAACTGTTCTGATATTTAGTACCTCGATTATTGAAACTCTTTCTGCATTTGAGCCAACTTATACAGCTTCTCCCACGTGTTTATTCTTTGATGTGAACAAGGCTGACAGGTCTGACTGAAGCCCTTCCCACACTCCATGCATTGATATGGTTTCTCCTCTGTTGAGTATTAAAAAGCTTACTGCTTTGTCTGAAGGTCTTTCCACACTGTAGGGGTCTACACGCCTGCTCTCTTCTCCTTGGTTTTTCACGTGAAATACCACGGATGTTTGCAGTTACACTGGTGGTTCAGTGGAGGGCTTAGCTGAGACCAGGCTGTAAGTGTGGAAGCGAATCAGCCAGGGAGCGCAGCTGGAAGCGATGATGATTAATCACCATGGGCCCCATATAGGTTTTGTTCCTGTGCTAAATCAGTGCAGGAAGCAACTGTTGTTTTTATTTTATTTATTTATTTACAAAAAATTTTAGCCGCGCCATTATCAATGGTCTCTGAGCGGCGTACAACAATATTAAAACTTTAAAAACATTAAAACCATTAAAAATAGGTGTGAAAGGGTTCAGGTTCAATTTGAGGCGACTCCTCATTTTGCGCGGGAAAGACCATAGGAAACGTCTTCTTAACTTTAACAACGTCTTCTTTATTGGGAACCGGTAAATCAACATTATTCATGATTGGATCAAAGAAACTCAACTCAGGCAATATGCCATAACTGTCTAAAGCATAGTCCCGATAACCCTCCATCCCATTCACAGGGGTGCTGGGCCAAACCTCTCCGCATCTGTTGGTTTCCGAAGGGGGGCACTCCGAACCGCGCAAATGGTGCCGCAACATGGCCCAGTCTCCCTCGAGAGGAGGAGTATTATATCGTGAATCCGGCCTGATCACTCTCTGCCCTCGTCCCTTACTCTTTGGGAAGACTATTACTGACCACTCCAAGAACTCGTGATCTGTCTCTCCTCTTCCCTTCATCTCTGGATCTGGTAGCAGCCTGCCTAGCTTCAGGTTGGGAAAGTCCCTCAATAACTCTTGCGTCTTTACTCTCTCATACTCCTGTAATTTCTCCAACTCCCTCTTGCGTTTCCACATCTCTAATTCTACCTCGAACCGACGCTCTCCTTGGCTACTTATACTCTCCTGCCAAACTGCCAGATCTTGCTCCTCCCCTCTCGCATTCCTGCGTTCCTCTACCAAGTTGACTTCAAATTTCCCGCCTCGTTCTGCCTTCTCCTTTTTCTCCGTCGCGTTCTCCCTTTGGTCCGCCTGTTCTCTTCCACTCTCTGCTTCCTCCCCTCCCTTCTCTCCCTTGTTCTCTGGGGACGGCACACTCTTCTCTGAGCCACCTTCACACGCCCCCCCTGACGAGTGGGCCGTCTCCTCTGTCGCCGTAATTTCTTCCCACTTTCCCTGTCAGGAAAAATAGTCCGCATTAGCATATGCCATCCCCTTTTTATACTTAACATCGAAGGCATAAGGTTGTAAACTCAGGTACCACCTGGTAAGGCGAGGATTACAATCCTTCATCCGATTTAACCACTGGAGGGGGGCATGATCAGTGACCAAGGTGAATGGGGTCCCTAGGAGGTAGTATCGGAGGGTTTGGATTGCCCATTTAGCCGCTAGTGCCTCTTTCTCTATGGTGGAATACCTTTGTTCCCTTGGGGATAGTTTTTTACTCAAATACATCACCGGGTATTCTCCTCCTTCTTGTTCTTGCGCCAACACAGCCCCTATCCCGCGTTCTGAGGCATCTGTCTGTACCAGGAAAGGTTTATTGAAGTCAGGGGTATATTGGCTGGGCAATTCACTCAATATGGACTTCAGTTGTTCAAAGGCCCTCAGTTCTGGTAAACCCCACCGTACCCACCTAGGGGCCTTTTTCCTGGTCAGATCCATCAAAGGGGCCGCAATCTCCATGAAATTAGGCACAAACTGTCTATAGTACCCAGCCAGACCTAGAAATTGTTGTACCTCCTTCTTACTCTGAGGTACTTTCCAATCAGTGATCCTCTCCACTTTCTCTGGTACTGGTTGTATCTTCCCTTGATCAACCTGATACCCTAAGAAGGTCACCCCCTTTCTAGCTACTCTACATTTTCCTGGGTTTACCTTAAGTCCTGCCTTTCTCAACTCTATCCATACTGCCTCTAGATGTCCCAAATGTTCCTCCCAACTTTCGCTATATATCAAGATGTCATCTATATATGCGCCAGCGAACTGTTGAACCGGTTCTAACACTTGGTCCATCAACCTCTGGAACGTGGCTGCTGCGCCATGTAACCCGAAAGGCATGCGGGAGAAATAGAACAGCCCCTTCGGGGTCACAAAGGCGGTTTTCTCCTTATCTTCCTTCCTAAGGGGAATTTACCAATAACCCTTCGTGAGGTCGAACGAAGTCAGAAATTTGGATTGACTTAACCGCTCCAACAAATCATCTACCTTGGGCATAGGATAAGCATCGAACTTGGATACCTCATTCAACTTGCGGAAATCTATGCATAATCGTACCTTCCCGTCAGCTTTAGGCACTATCACTGGATAGCTTCTCCATGGACTTCTAGAGGGTTCTATAACTCCCATCTCCAACATCTCCTCCACCTCTCTATTTATAGTTTCCTTCATGTGGTAAGGCCAACTTCGTCCCCCTGATCTCGCCACTACATTAGGTTTGGTATTTATTTGATGTTCAATTAGGGTTGTGTAGCCCGGCCGATCTGAAAACACATCTTGGTACTTTGACTCTAGGCTTCTGACCTGTGCCACCTGTTCTTATGTTAACCCTTCTCCTAGCATGAGGTCTGGCTTTCCTTGGGAGTAAATCAAAGCCTCAGGTCCTAGATCCTCTTCCTCTACTTCCCCCCAGAGGGCTTCCCTTTCGTGCCATTCCTTCAGTAGATTTACATGGAAAATGCCCTTCTGTTTTTTCTTATCAGGCATCCTTACCTCGTAATCTACCTCCCCCATTTTCCATATAACCTCGTAGGGCCCCTGCCACCGTGCAAACAGTTTGGCATTCTCTGCTGGTAATAACAGGAGGACTTTTTGCCCTGGCTGAAACTGTCTGGGTCTAACATTGTGGCTGTACCTTCTTTTTTGTCCTTGTTGTACAGCAGTCAGATTTACCTTGGCCAACTCGGCCACTTTGTTTAGATGTTCCCTCATTTCTATTACATGTTTTACCACTGTTTGGGCTTCATCCTTTCCACTCTCCCATTTTTCCCTCATCAAATCCAGTATTCCTCTAGGGTTCCACCTGTCACGACCAGCTTCCTGTGAGGGAGAACTTGGTCGGTCGGACAGAGAGTAATTGGAAGCCTGAGCACCCCTACTCAGCTGGGTTGAGTCCAGGTGACCTCAGCCAGGGCGTACAACAAACTCCTTCTTACAAGTCTGCCCTAAAAAGATACTTGCTGACCCTTAAGAAAGCTCAGCAGGAAGTTACACATGAGCTTTGTAGTCCTAAGATCTATTAAGCTCAATAAGGTAGGACTCAGTAGCTTAATGTGGCCTTGCTTCCCCCTCAAGGGATAGCTAAGACAGCTTCACTGTTCAAGAGGCCAAAAGATTTGATTATTGATCTTTTTATTGAAAAAATATAGATTTACAGAATAAAGTCAGTTTGATGCAAAAGCATAGCAATATAACGTTTTCAAGGCTTGTTACAAATACAATCAAGAAAACTATTTCTCTTTTAGTTACAAAAACTCTAAAAATCTCTAAAAGCTTCCTTAGGATAGGCAAAAGGCTTATAGCCCCCCTTTCCTCTTTATTTTCTCTCTTTACATCCTTCCCAGTCTTTTCCCTGCACGGGGTAGCAGGCAAAAAGACCTAGAAAAATCTATGGTTCCGTCCTAAAGGAAAATAGGAACAAGATGGAACACTGCACATGGCAAAAGTTCCTTTTTCTCTCTTCTTGGCTCCTCCTGTCTTTCTTCGTCTTCCCACGCTGTCATCCAATCACGGTGTAAGGTGGTAGAAGTATTCTCCTCCTCTTCTTCTCATGAGAAAGCAGGTGTTGTTTGCCTCGTCTATTCTCTTCTCCGCCATAACAAGTGTCTGGTCTTCTTATCTGGTCCTGGGAGAACTGGCTAAAGGAAAAACATTCTCACAGTCCTCCTGGACAACATTCCCATCATGCAAAATCATTCTTCCATAGAACCAATATGGATTCCATTTTACATTGTTCACAACTACATATCCCATCTTCATACATGCTTTAAATCCACGTAATCTCAACCATGACACCACCCATACATCATTTCAAATGGTGAGAACCCGGTAGATGCCTGCGGAACTTATCTTATAGCAAACATAAGGGGAGCCACCAGTAAATGCCATCTCTTAGGCTTGTCTATGACCAACTTCCTTAGCATTCCCTTCAGTCTTGTTAAACCTTTCAACTAGACCGTTAGTTTGGGGGTGGTAGACCACTGAACGCACTGGTTGAACCTCTAACAATCTCCACATCTCTTTCAAGGTTTGACTCATGAAATTAGTGCCTTGGTCTGTCAGCACCTCCCGAGGAAATCCTAGCCTTGTAAAAACTTGCATCAATTCCTTGGCTATTGCGGTAGAGGTGGTAGACCGTAAGGGAATGGCTTCAGGGTACCTGGTTGCATAATCTATCAACACTAAGATGTGGGTATGTCCACCTGCTGACCTTAGTAAAGGTCCTACAATGTCTACCCCCATCCAAGAAGGCTCTCTGTGGAGTCCCTGTCAAATAATCCTCAGAAGGTGGTGGGGCTGGGACAAGGGCCAGGCAGGTAGAAGGAGGCCATCATTTCATAGAGCCTAGATCCCAGTTTTACAGGGTAACACAGGTTGTGAGTGTGGCCTTTCTGCCCATTCAAGGCACATGTATGTTTTGTAAACATTGTAAATATTGTTTAAGAGTTTGTGTCAGCCCACCTAGGCTAGATGCTGGAATGACTGGTGGATGGACCATGAAATGTTCAGTGGAGGGATGAAACCTGATGGGTTAGTGTCTTGGAATGGAGGGAGAATGTGGGATGAAGCAGCCATTAGGCAGAGAGGCTAGAGCAACGAGGTCCAGAGATGAATCCAGTGTCCAAACATCCCATTTTTCTGGGGAGCATAACCCCATCCGATACAGGTTAAAAGCTGTTTCCTCATCCAACTAACCAGGAGCTCATTTCTCTCATCTGAATATCCTTCTAGGACCAAACATTTAAAAAAGAGAGAAATAGTAACTATAGGAGAATTCAGCTACCCTGACAACTGTCAGAAGTCTAACTCTGCTAAGAACCTAAATTCCAAAAGATTTCTCACTTGTTTTGATGACAATTTCACCTTACAGAAAGTGAAAGAAGCAACAAGAAGGTCAGCTCTCCTGGATCTGTTCCTAAGTAACAGGGGAGAAGTGGTCAATAAAGGGAACTCTGAGTGGAAGTGACTATGCCCTCTTAAGACTTGGGTTAGTCCCTACAAATAGGTAATTCCTTCAGGGCCAGGAGGAAAAAAGAGGACTTGAGATGATGACATAAAAGTAATGCAATTAAAGAACTCAATGCTTTAAAAAAAACTTTGGAAAAGAGACACCCTTACCATATAAGGAGAAAAGGAACCTTTACCAAGAGAGTCCAACATCCAGCAGTTCTCCTGCAGGACGTCACTGTGCAGAGCTTTCTGGTCAGGATCTAACAAAGCCCATTCTTCTTCTCTAAACTGCCCAGCCACTTCCTCGAAGGTCACCCCATCCTGAAAGCAAAGGGAAACAATGCCTCCTGATGGAGTGACCCAAAGAAGACGGGTCAGCACAGTGGTAGAAACAAAAAGGAGGAGAAAGTGTGGCTTCCACCTCACTAGGGTGCACAGGGAGGTTGCCTCCCACCCACCTCCCTAGTGAATCTCCCTAGCGAATCTGCCCCTGACCAGGTGTCATGACTCCCACTCTCTTTCCCTGGTGAACAAAAGACGCCTGATGATATCGTGCTGGTACTATTCCATCACCTTGTAAGAGAAGGACCTCAAGGGCCAACCCAAAGGCAATAGTATCTGGGAGTCTTAAGAGTTTAAGGCGCATTTCAAAATTTTCCATCCAGATCTCTGGCTGTAGAGCCAGAGATTGGGAGTTCGATTCCCCCACTGGGCCTCCTGCAAGTACAGCCAGCCTGGGTGGCCTTGGGCAAGCGGCACAGTCTCAGAACAGCCCCCAGAAGAAGGGAAGGGGAAAGCACTTCTGAGTATTCTCTACCTTGAAAGCCTTGGAAAGGTTCGCCTTAGTATTAGTATCAAAACAGAATTGACTTGACGGCACATGGTTATAACTATTAAAGAATCTCAATGATTCCTTACCCAGGGAAACTGGCTCTATACCAAAAACAGCACACGGATCTGAGGCAGGGAATGGAGAGAAAGACTGAACAGCAAAGGCCAGAAGGCCAAAGGATTAGCAGGAGATGTTGTTTCAGGTTCAAAATCACTGTCCCTCTAACACACGGTTTGAGCCTTAGTGGCAGTGCGACATGACTGGTGGTCACGTCTGTGTTGTTGTAGGAAGTTGCATGGATGGGATATATGACTGGATAAGAGTTTTGGGGTGGTTCTTGGATAAAATGCAATCTAAATGGATTTGTGAATAGAATCTGTGTTTTTGCACCACAGCAACACCTTGAAGTAAGCGGCCAGGGGTTTTTTCTGGCTCAGTCTGTGGACACACACGGGTGCTGGGATTTGGTGATGCCTTTTGGGCAACTCTGTTTTTAAAAGAAAATGTATTAAGACATCAGAGGATCTCTGAGAATCTGAGGCTTCCATCCATATTTTTGCAGTATGGCCTTATTGTGAAGCCAGCATTCTTTGACTTTAAGCTCCAGGACAGCTTAACAACACTCTATTCCATGACTGAATGATCGTTTTAGAAGGATCCTGTGTTAAATGTATTTGGATCAAGGAGAATCTGTTCATTCGAATTATATTTTTGTGTTATGGGAGTGCCCTCAGTGATGGATCCATGATTTTTATGGCTGTCTCAGATAGAAACCACAGGGATTCATGAGTGTGTGCATACACAAACACACACACACAGTTACAGTAAAGCTAATACAATGACAACAACATGAAGCAAGAGATCTGTGATTTTTGTGGTTGAGTCTGTGGGCATGGACACCAACCATAATGTGACATATTAGCAAACATAAAGAAGAAAGGGAGGAAAAAGCCAAAATGTTGCACTTACAAAAAACGAAGATTTATTTCAGTGTGAGCTTGTGATCTACAACAATTCCAAGATCCTTCTCATTCATAGTATTGCTGAGCGAGGTTTTTCCCATCTTGTAACTGTGTGTTTGGGTTGTTTTTCTGAGGTGCAGGACTTTGCACTTATCCCTGTCGAATTTCATTCTGTTGTTTTCAGCCCAGTGCTCAAGCCTATCAAGGTCATTTTGAATTTTGTTTCTGTCTTCCAGGGTATTAGCTATTCCACCCAATTTTGTGTCATCCACAAATCTGACTAGCATTCTCTGCACCCCCTGATCCACATCATTAATAAAAATGTTGAAGACCACAGGGCCCAGGACTGAGCCTTTCAGTACCCCACTTGTTACCCCCCTCCCAGTTGGAGAAGGACCCATTAATCCTCACCCTCTGAGTATGATTCTGTAGCCAATTGTGTATCCACCTGACACGTGATCTATCCAGCCCACACCTACAGTAGTTAGCTTGCTCATCAGGATCTCATGCGGCACTTTGTCAAAAGCTTTGCTGAAGTCAAGATATACTACATCTACAGCATTCCCTCTGTCTATCAGGGAGGTTACCTGATCAAAAAATGAGATCAAATTAGTTCAGCAGGATTTGTTCTTGACGTATCCATGTTGTTGTTGTTGCTTAGTCGTTAAGTCATGTCCAACTCTTCGTGACCCCATGGACCAGACCACTCCAGGCCCTCCTGTCTTCCACTGCCTCCCAGAGTTTGGTCAAATTAATGTTGGTCACTTCGATGACACTGTCCATCCATCTCGTCCTCTGTCGTCCCCTTCTCTTCTTGCCTTCACTTTCCCACCATCAGGGTCTTTTCCAGGGAGTCTTCTCTTCTCAGGAGATGGCCAAAGTATTGGAGCCTCAGCTTCAGGATCTGTCCTTCCAGTGAGCACTCAGGGTTGATATCTTTTAGAATGGATAGGTTTGTTCTCCTTGCAGTCCAGGGGACTCTCAAGAGTCTCCTCCAGCACCACAATTCAAAAGCATCAATTCTTCAGCGGTCAGCCTTCTTTATGGTCCAGCTCTCACTTCCATACATCGCTACTGGAAAAACCATAGCTTTGACTATGCGGACCTTTGTCGGCAAGGTGATGTCTCTGCTTTTTAAGATGCTGTCTAGGTTTGTCATTGCTTTCCTCCCAAGAAGCAGGCGTCTTTTAATTTCGTGACTGCTGTCACCATCTGCAGTGATCATGGAGCCCAAGAAAGTAAAATCTGTCACTGCCTCCATATCTTCCCCTTCTATTTGCCAGGAGGTGATGGGACCAGTGGCCATGATCTTAGTTTTTTTGATGTTGAGCTTCAGACCATTTTTTGCACTCTCCTCTTTCACCCTCATTAAGAGGTTCTTTAATTCCTCCTCACTTTCTGCTATCAGAGTGGTATCATCTGCATATCTGAGGTTGTTGATATTTCTTCCGGCAATCTTAATTCCGGCTTGGGATTCCTCCAGTCCAGCCTTTCACATGATGTATTTTGCATATAAGTCAAATAAGCAGGGGGACAATATACAGCCTTGTCGTACTCCTTTCCCAATTTTGAACCAATCAGTTGTTCTATATCCAGTTCTAACTGTTGCTTCATGTTCCACATATAGATTTCTCAGGAGATAGATAAGGTGGTCAGGCACTCCCATTTCTTTAAGAACTTGCCATAGTTTGCTGTGGTCCACACAGTCAAAGGCTTTTGCATAGTCAATGAAGCAGAAGTAGATGTTTTTCTGGAACTCTCTGGCTTTCTCCATAATCCAGCGCATTTTAGCAATTTGGTCTCTAGTTCCTATGCCCCTTCAAAATCCAGCTTGTACTTCTGGGAGTTCTCGGTCCACATACTGCTGAAGCCTACCTTGTAGGATTTTGAGCATAACCTTGCTAGCGTGTGAAACGAGTGCAATTGTATGGTAGTTGGAGCATTCTTTGGCACTGCCCTTCTTTGGGATTGGGATGTAGACTGATCTTTTCCAATCCTCTGGCCACTGCTGAGTTTTCCAAACATGCTGGCATATTGAGTGTAGCACCTTAACAGCGTCATCTTTTAAGATTTTAAATAGTTCCACTGGAATGCCATCACCTCCGCTGGCCTTGTTGTTAGCCAAGCTTTCTAAGGCCCACCTGACTTCACTCTCCAGGATGTCTGGCTCAAGGTCAGCAACCACACTATCTGGGTTGTCCGGGATATCCAAATCTTTCTGGTATAATTCCTCTGTGTATTCTTGCCACCTCTTCTTGATGCCTTCTGCTTCTGTTAGGTCCCTACCATTTTTGTCCTTTCTCATGTCTATCTTTGCACAATATGTTCCTTTAATATCTCCAATTTTCTTGAACAGATCTCTGGTTTTTCCCTTTCTATTATTTTCCTCTTTTGAACTGTTCATTTAAGAAGGCCCTCTTGTCTCTCCTTGCTATTCTTTGGAAGTCTGCGTTCAATTTTCTGTAACTTTCCCTATCTCCCTTGCATTTTGTTTCCCTTCTCTTCTCTGCTATTTGTAAGGCCTCGTTGGACAGCCACTTTGCTTTCGTGCATTTCCTTTTCTTTGGGATGGTTTTTGTTGCTGCCTCCTGTACAATGTTACGAGCCTCCATCCATAGTTCTTCAGGCACTCTGTCCACCAAATCTAGTTCCTTAAGTATCTGTGTTGGCTTCTAGTTATTATTGCATTGTTTTCTAGGTGCTTGCAGAATGACCACTTTACGATCTGTTCCAGAATTTTGCCTGGGATTTATGTCAGGCTGACTGGCCTAGTTCCCAGGTTCCTCTTTTTTGCCCTTTTTGAAGACAGAGACAACATTAGCTCTCCTCCAATCAACTGGCACCTCAACCATTTCCGAGGATTTCAAGAAAATAATAGACAGAAGTTCTGAGAGTTCTTCAGCCAGATTCCTTTCTTCTTCTTTTTCTGGTGTAGCATACATTTAAAACCAAACTTTGCTATTTAAAGGATACTGAGTGTAGTGTAGTGGATAAAGTGACAGATTAGGACTCAGGAGACCTGGGTTTGAAACTCCACTTAGTCAAGGGTGATGGAAGTGTAAAACTACTCCCTAAATATTTCATTTTCTTTGGAAGCCCTACCAGTTTCACTGTAAGTTGGTACCAACTTGACATTACATGTCACACATACACATCCCATTATGGTGGGCGGGGAGATGAAGGAGCTGGATTTTTTAGACCAGGCAAACCAATTGTTTAGATCAGACAAACCAAGAGACATAAGAAGTGCTTCCAGGAGGAAGATAAAAGTTATCAGCTGGAACATAGCTGGCTGGAACAGGGCCATGTGAGACCCCAAAACCCTTCCCTTCCTCACAAATTTCCCTGCTTTTCTCCTCTTCCTGGGCTCTTGTGTCCACCTTGGGCGTCATGTTCCACCTTCCATGTATGCTCAGATGAGGAAGGGATAATGGCTGCTCAGCAGCCAATGACACCGGAGGGGATCTGAATCCACTTGATGCTGGGCTTATCCATTTTATCCATTCCCCTGATGTTTTTCTTCATCCCATAATTAACTGTATTTCTAGCCCTTTCCTCCAGCAAAGCAAAGGATGCTGAGGACCTTTTCTGCTGAGGAGAAGGTTGGTTGGCTGTAGTGCAAGGCACCCTCGCCCATGGGGGCCAATAACCCAGCCTTTTGCTTTCTTCCCTTCTCCCCCCCCCCCCCCCCCCGAGTTGTGGTTTCTGGATCCGGTATGCATGCCTGTTGCATGTTGTGTGCAGGCTTGTCTTTTTGGACTTCCTTTACTGATTTCCCACCTGTGTTCCAATAAGGGAACACAAGGTGGTTGACAACAACTAAAAGGGTATGAGGTATACGAAACAGCACGCCTTGGTTCGTTTTTTTAATTCTCATCCTCATTATACTTCTTCTTCTTCTTCTTCTGGGCCCCGCCCCCCGCCCTTTCCCCGCCAGGCGGCCTCAAACCGACTCCTTCCCCTGAATGTTGGTCTATGACCTATGACCATATTAAACTTGATCCGATCCGACACCTTTCCCTCCATCCCGGCCCTGCCCCTCAAGCTCCTCTCCAGGCTTCCAGACTGGGCGGAGCGCCTGACGGACATTTAACGACTTCTTCCAACGGCCGCCCACCCCTCCTCCCGACCACGTGACTCACCCGCCCGCCTCCCACCGGCTGTCCGGCTGCCAATCACACTTGCCCCGCCCATCCCTGAGCTGCCACAGGGCGCAGGTAGTCTTGTAAAGGTCCGCCCACGAACACGCTGATGGGCGGGAAGAGCCAGCCAATTAGAAGCAGCGCCAGCCAAGGAAAAGCGCAAACAATCTCCGCGTCTTCTGCTTCCTCCTATGGGCTCCTCTTCCGTTTCCTAACTCTAGGTTTCCTCCCTTTGCCTGGGCCAATAGGAGCCGCCGGGGAGGGTGGGGGGCAGGACTTACCCGGGCCCTTCCTATGGGCCGGACAGTGGCCTAGCAACGTCCCGGCGGGATGGTGCCCGCCTGCCGTGGGCGGGGCTTGCCCGGGCTCGGTTGCCAAGGCGCGCGCGCGCCCCGCTTGCTTCCCTTCCAGGCCAGGAGGCGCTTTCTTTCTTTGCAAAGCAAGCCCTCCTGCTTTGCAGAGGCGAGACTGCACCCCCCCCACACACACCGATCCTTGCAGGAGAGGAACCCTTGCAAGGCGGAAGCCACTTGGGAAACAGACCCTTTTAACTGGCGAGCTGGAGAGGCGTCGCTTCGCCTGGCCAGGGCTAAATACAGCTCTTTCCCCCCTCTTTTTTGCCCATCAAGGCAGGAAGGGGGCAGCGGCTAGGGAGGCGGGCAAGCCATCACTTACCTGCAAGGGGGCAGAGGCAAGGGTTTGGCCCTTCTGAGCTGGCCCTGGGGCTGAAAAAGGCAAAGGTCTTCCACGGTCTTTGCTGAAACTGCATTTTACTGTGCTGGCTGAAATTTCTCAGCCCTACCTACCTGTTGCCTCTGCGGTACACCATTTGCACCATCATCGCCCCTAAAATGTTCAAAAGGAGCCTAAACGTCGGCTCTGGAGCCATACCTGCCCCTGGGAAGAAAGCAAAGTTACTGAGGAAAAAATTGTACACTGAAATGCTTTTTAAAAACTAGATCCAAGCGCCTCCTGTTTTATTTATTCCAGTATTTTATAACACCTGTAGCATAAATTTGCAATGCAAGACACATAGTGGCATATATAATACGTAATGAGATCAAAACTTGCTGTTGAGTGATCATGCTTCTGTGTTCTTGTGTGTGAAGTTAAGAGAAATAATCGGCTGAACCATTTTCCTCCTCTGCAATACTGTTAGATCTGCATGTAAACTACTCATCATATTCTTCAGCTCAACAATGCAAGTCTTGGAAATGATTGCTACCAGTATACATGCAATCTTCCTCAATTGCCTTTCAGACTCTGAATCGGTTAATGAAATTACCCCTTAGCAGAAGACCTGCGCTTATAAATGATTAAGGAACTAATAATTCAATTTTTCATGTTTCTTGTATCCGTAATGAGAAATTAGATGCAGTCACGGTTAGCAATAATAAAACCTCAATTAGATGAGAGATTTGCTTGCATTTCAGTGAAGTACAAAACAAACCCCCTAAACACAGCCAACTTCAAGCTGGTTTGCAAAAGTGTCTTGTTTTTGCAAGCCACATATAAGATTGACCACATTTTACTGTCCATCGTTAACAAAAAATGGAACTTAAACCAATCCTGGGGTAGAAATATCTCATCTCCTTGAAGCCGCTTCTTCCTGCTCCCAAGACAGACCCAGTCCCCAGGCCAGAAGAGAGAAGCTTTCCGGATGAATCGTGTAAATGAAGGGTGGTGGGAGATGTGAGGGCAAAGGCCAAAACGGAGGCAGTTGGGGCAGTCACCGCTGGGCATGTGGTCAAGGCGAGAAGAGTCCCAAGGCTAGTACTAAGAAGCCCCTTCTTCTGAATAGACTACCTATTTATTTATTTATTTATTTATTTATTTATTTATTTTCCCCCACCTTTCTCCTTAAAAAGGACCCAGGGTGGCTTACATCATTAAAAGACAATATTTAAAGATAGCTATAATAAGTAAACAAATATTTAAAAGGATCAAGCAAATACTAACCAAAAAAAGGCAAACAAAAGCAACCCCAAAAAGACATTCAAGGCCGTAAGGCACGACCCTTCATTGAACAACACAAAAAAAGGAGCTTTGTTCCCATCTGTCTCACTGCATTTGGAGCATAATTGTGTTATGCCCTCGTTACTGCCATCTCTGGGCAACTTGTTCCAGGTAAGTACATTACCCGGAGCCTCAGCCTTCTGTGCTCTCTGAGAGCCACCAGGTACTCACACACAAAAATGCATCTTATTTGCTCAAAAGGCTCAGCTCGTTAGATTTATCACATTAATATGTCAGTCAATGCTTTTGTGTTCAAAAAGAGGAATGCATCTCAAAATGCTACTTCAAAAGCACTGTTAGAGACCTTCTTTTCAGAACATTATTCTTTAGACACATCAGTTGGCACGATCTCTTGTTAATGCAAAAGTCATGGTTTTAACTTTTGCCTGTTAAATCTCTCACACTTCCCAAGCAGTAAAGTTCTGTGATTTTAAGGGATAGGCACTCTTTCTTTTTCAAGAAGGGGGTGTCAGGAGTAGAGTTTTGCATGAGGGCTGTCTTTTCTGCCCAACTCTGACATTATTATTTTTTTGAGCTGGCCTGGAGTGATTCCAGAATGCATGGGAGGATCTCTCTCTCTCTCTCTCTCTCTCTCAGTTGGGCAATTAAGATCCATTAGGAGTGTAATAACTCAGAGGAAGACAGCCAGAGCAAGCAATACTGGATGTGAGGCCCAAGTGGTCAGATTCAGGAATAAGGCAGCTTTCAACCCCATCTATTATTCATAGAATCAAAGAAAAGTGAAGTTGGAAGGGGCCTACAAGGCCATCCATTCCAACCCCCTGCTCAGTGCAGGAACACAATCAAAGCATATCTGCCAGGTGATCTAAGTTTTTCTTGAATGCCTCCAGTGTTGGAGCACTCACCAACTCCCGAGGTAACTGGTTCCACTGTCGTACTGCTCTAACAGTCAGGAAGTTTTTCCTGATATTCAACCTAAATCTAGCTTCCTTTAACTTGAGCCCATTGTTGCGTGTCCTGCACTCCGGGATGATCGAGAACAGATCCTGCCCCTCCTCTGTAGGGCTGCCTTTCAAATAGTTGAAAAGTGCTCTCCTATCACCCCTCAGTCTTCTTTTCTCAAGAACCTGCCCAGTTCTTTCAGCCTTTCCTCATAAGGCTTGGTTTCAAGCCCCCTGATCTTCCTTGTCGCCCTCTTCTGAACTTGTTCCAATTTATTAGCCTCCTTCTTGAAGTGGGGTGTCCAGAACTGGACACAGTACTCAAGGGGAGGCCTAACCAGTGCTGAATAGAGAGGGACTAGCACCTCGCGAGATTTGGAAACTATACTTCTGTTCATGCAGCTTATAATTGCATTCATTCAAGATTATGCGCTTTTGTACCGTCTTTCCTTTAAGTTGTTTACAAGACTGAAAACATGAAACAATTCCAACAAAATAAAAATCAGGCATTTAAAAGCAAAACATTCAGTGCCATCCATCCATACAGAAGGGTAACACTAGTCCAAGGGTGTGTTTGTGTGACATGCCCACGCACTGATTCTCAGCAACGGTTTGCCATCTTGGAAATAGAAATGGGAACAAATCTGGATAACAGCATCCCTGGAATGGGGACAGCAAGAAACATGGAAGACAGGAATCAGGTCTTATGATATGGTCATGTTTTAATTTTACATTAATTGTTTTTATGTTGCTTTTTTAGTTAATTGACTGATATGTGCATTTGATTTTTATATTGCGGCTATGTTTTGTGGCTATTATTTATTCTGTTATTGTGGTTTATTTTGTTGTGAACTGCCCAGAGTGGCCTTAGTAGCCAGATGGGCGGTGTATACATTGAATGAATAAATGAATAAATATCTTCTCACATATGATGTTTTAACCTGGGCTGATCAAAAATTGCCAGGTCACCCAATGGGTGACCCTTTACATCTGATTCTGCTGATCTGTCTGTATGATCATAATGAGAAATCTGTAAATTTAAAAGTGCTTCAGATGTGCCCTCTGGTGGTTCATCTGTTTTTCAGTGTTTCTTGTTTCTTTGTATGTCTGTCTCAGCATGTTAGCAAAAAAAAGATAAGTGAAAGCTTTTGTGGATCCAAATCCACTTCTTCAGACTCAGAGTGCAAAAACATGCCCTAAATACAGTACGTAGCCTCATGATGTTGAGGCTGGGTGAATAGCTTGGTGAGTTTGATTCCTCCCTCTGCCTTCCAGGGGAAGAGCCATTGGGAACAAGATGTTCGTGGTAAACCACCTCTGGGTATACTATACCTAGAAAACCCTGAGAAGGGTCACCCTAAGTCAGAATTGACTTGACAGCCTTTAATTATTAGTCTTGTGGTGATGACGGTCGTGAGCAGTTAATGATACAGATAGCAGACAAAGTGACAATTGTAGAATCATAGAATAATGGAGTTGGGAGGGACCTATAAAGTCGTCGAGTCCAACCTCCGGCTTCACTAACACCAGAATGGAGCTATTAACATCTTAATTGATGAGGCTGCAGGTCCAAGCCAGGGAGATAAACAGTATGCCAGGTGGTAATGACTGTCAGAGTGGCACAGTTTTTAGCAGCATCTGTTGCAGAAGCTTCTTGTTCCAGTCCCAGCAGTCAAGAAAAGCAGGCAGAGACAACAGACTTCTAGCAACTAAGTCTATTTACATATATATATATATACAGCAGCAACAGCATTACAGTCCACAACCATTTACATTAGCCAAGAGAAGAAATCATTACACAGTGTCTATATATACGATCACTGTCTCAGAGACATTACACCATTTATTTTATTTATTTGTTTATTTATTTATTTAACTTATATGCCGCCCACACTACCCAAAGGTTTCTGGGCGGCTTACAAACATTCATCTTCACCTTTAAGACGTGTATTCCAGTGTCCTTGTCAGGCACACCTGCTGACATTTTGTACGTGATCTATGTGCTTAGTGTTCATGGCTGTCAAATTCAGGTTCCATTTTATTTGGCTTATTTTATATAACTGACAGCACTGCCATGGAAATGCCAAGAGTTGTTTCTGGGATAGAGATCTGCTAAGGGAAATAACTCTTCTAAACCCGTAAGACCTGTCAGAGAGCTGGATTGTTAATAGATGCTGCGTGCTAAGAAGCCAAATCTCTGTTTAGGCCTGTAGCTATGCACGGGAACTTGTTTATGTAGCCAATTTCTGCCGTTTTGCTTTAAACTTTCCTGTTGTGATTCTTTTTTTTTCTACAACAACCACTTTAAGATACAGTATATATATATACTGTACGTAAGCTATCACTCCTAGGCTGCACCACTTATTATTTTTTTAAAAAAACCAAATATTTTCTTTGCCTTTGTTGGAAAATAATTAACTTGAAGCAAAAACTCTCTTCCAGCTCAGACTTCATTAAAATGAAAGATAAGCTGGCCATCTAAGGCACAAGCCTTCAAGAGTCCAAGCGGTCTCTTAGAAAGCAAGGCAAATCATATCTCTGCAGATGGCATGCCATCAGGCATTGTATAAGATTTCTACAGCCCCAATGCATCCTCTTCACAGAAGACTTTCACGGTCAGTTTTTCATCGAATTGCAGAGGAGATTGGCACGTCCAGTATTGTCACCAGGACCTTCCAAAGTTTCCCGTTCCCCAGGCTGCAAGCGACTCAGTGCCCCACACCCGCCCGCCACAGTTTGCTTGATGTCTCTAAGAGAGGACAGGACACGCCTTGCCATGGAGGCTTGTTGTAACCACTTTGCCTGAACTAGGACCTTTCCTGCCCTCCACAAGCAGGGTCGACTCGGGGGTTCCTTCCTTCCTTCCTTCCTTCCTTCCTTCCTTCCTTCCTTCCTTCCTTCCTTCCTTCCTTCCTTCCTTCCTTCCTTCCTTCCTTCCTTCCTTCCTTCACCTGCTTCCTTCACTTGCTTCCTTCCTTCACTTGCTTCCTTCACTTGCTTCCTTCCTTCCTTCCTTCACCTGCTTCCTTCACTTGCTTCCTTCCTTCACTTGCTTCCTTCACTTGCTTCCTTCCTTCACTTGCTTCCTTCCTTCCTTCCTTCACTTGCTTCCTTCACTTGCTTCCTTCCTTCACTTGCTTCCTTCACTTGCTTACTTACCCCTTGCCTTAAAAGGGCTGGTTGAGAAACCACAGCAGGAGCTTCAGCCGCAGGCAGCTTCTTGACTGGCCTTTTAAGGAAAGGCAAAGAAAATATTTATAAAATATTTTTATAACCGGTGTAGTGCATCAGAAATAGTTTATACTGTATACAGTCCATTATCCGTCCATCGTCCCCCCCCCCCCGCCCTCCAGTTCCTCTGCCAAGCAGAGAAAGCAGTTGCGTTTGCCAGTATCTTGAAGCGGTTCACTTATTAAGCAACACAGGAGCCATTCCCATCCCTGGAAAGGTGTCTGACCTGGCCACAGTGACACATGCCTTGGTTAATCCTGGCAGGATGATTCCAACAGGCTCTACGTGGGGCTGCGTCTGGCCTGGTCCAGAGACTTCAGGGGGTCCAAAGCACAGCAGCCAGATTGCTAACTCGGGCTGGTCACAGGGAACATACAACACACACACACACACACACACACACCCTGTTATGGCTGCTTTACTGGCTGCCAACCCGTTTCCAGGCACAATTCAAAGTGAGGCTTCTAACCTATAAAGCCCTAAACAGCTTGGGTCCAAGCTATCTCAAGGGCTGCCTCTCCCTTGATGAGCCAGCTTGGGTGGTTAAGATCATCAGGGGAGGCCTTTCTCTCAGTCCTATCGCCTTCACAGATACATTTGGTGTAGGGACCTGGGAGAGGGCCTTCTCTGTGGCTGCTCCTTTAGACTCTGGAACTCCCTCCCACTGGAGGCCAGCCTGGCCCCATCTCAGCTGTCCTTCTGCATGCAGGCCAAGACCTTTCTCTTCGGGCAAGCTTTCCCTGAGTGATTGGCTGCCTGAGCAGGGTTTTAAATGGATGATTATACCTTACTGCTTTGAATGTGTTTTCAGTGTTGCTTTTGTTTACCGTTTTTTAGTGTGGTATTTGTTAGTCCATTTTAGTATGTGTATATTTATGGTTTTTAGCTTTAAATATTGTCTTTTAATGATGTAAGCTGTCTTGAGTCCTTCTTAAAAAGAAAGTCGAGGTAAAAATATTTTTAATTAATTCATCAATTAATTAAACTCCCACATGAGCACTCAGGACCGATGGTTCCCACGCAGCCCATGCTTGCCCACTGCCTGCTGTTATTGGAGTCGGACCCAAAGTAGTATTTCCAGACTCCCAAAGCAGTTTTCAGATCAATAAAAGGAAGGCCATCTCTGCCTTCAGACGTCCCGTGTCAAAAGAGCTAGCACAAAAGGAAAAGGGGCAGGGAGGGAAAAGGAAAACAAACCCCGTCACCAGTTGTATCAAACTGCGGTGGCTGTGCATTGTGTAGGTGCATTCTTGGAAGTGTGGAAGCAATTTCACATTGTGGACAAAAGGGAATGAGGAAGTAGCGCCGAGCAAAGAAAAGAAGAAGTAATGTACGGGGAAAAAATAAGCAGGAAAGAAGGTCTGGCTTCAGAGTGGAATGAAGTAACTGGTTCCCCACACACACACACACACACTGTACCTCTAACTGTTCTTTCACAATTATAAAGAGAATCTTGTGTAACTCATGGGTGGGTCAATGAACAGGATATAAAAAGACCAGAGACTCCTCTTTGGAGGAGCGCCAGCCCTTTGTCTGATTTAAAGATCAAGAACCAGAAGGAGGGAAACCAGGGACAGGCTATGAAGGAGGCCATCATCTCCAGGGAGCTGCACTTGGTGAGCAGACTTGGTGGGCTACACAGGTCATCTGTTCACAGAACTCCGCACTGTGGTGAGATGCATTGGGTCTCTGTTTCAACGATGGCTGTTATTTCTAAATTTTGCACTTAGTAATATCCATATGTCCCTCTATGTTCCAATGTGTACATTTTATGCAACTTGGGGGACATCTCTGCCCTGACTTTTTAGGATGCTGAATTCTAAAACATCTAGAATTGGCAGCTTCTGGGAGCAAAAGTAGGCAGTGAGAATATGCCGGGGGACAGCTCTGCAACTGAGGCCCTGTGCGCTTGTCTGTGTGTGATATTTGGAAACCAACCTGGACTAATCAAGATTAAAAATGGGGTGAGGGGTTTAGTTTTGGCTCATTTCTTGTAAGAATTTGCATAGTTCTTCATATTTGGCATAGAAAGACCTGAGCATGAAGAGGAGGACAAGCACAGGAGAAACTGAAAATGACAGATTCCTGAGCCTGAACCGATTCCTAGGTCTGTGTACTCAACCTTGTTAAAGCTGGATCAAGGTTGCCACTTATTTTTGGAACAAGGCTCCTCATCTTTAACAAATATATGGCAGGGCAGGCAAGGATAGCACTCTCCTCCCCTTCCCGGAAATAGCTCTGGGGATTGTATTTAGGGAGTGCGAATTGCTGATTTGCAAAATATGAATGAATTAATTAATCAGCTTAATCAATTAATTCAGCAAAAATAGTAAAGAGTAAAATACAGGAATTGGCTCTCCATGAGGGCCATCAAATAGGTCCAGTAAAATTGGAAGCGTTTTGGCAAACTGAAGCCACACTGCCATGTTCTTCCTAGAGAAAAGATGCTTTCTCCTGACAACCCTTCCAAAGTAACCATACTTGTTCAGCCTTTTTCTAATTGTACGGTCATGAACTTCAACATTTCACATGCTAACTGAGGCCTTTAGAGTCTGAGATGTTACTCTTGGAATTTTTGTAATTTCTCTGATCATTGCATGGTCTGACCTTGGGGTGAAGTGGCTTGGATGTCCACTCTTGGGAAGATTGGCAATTGTCTTGAATTTTTTCCACTTGTGAATAATCTTCCTCATTGTAAAATGATGGACTTTAAATTGTTTGAAATGGCCTTATGAACATTCTGGGATTGATGAGCAGCAACAATTGCTTCTCTACGATCATTGCTGATGTGTTTCCTCCTTGGCACTGTGCTAACACACACCTGAATGCTCCAGAGCAGAAAACTACTAAAACTTCGGCTTTTATAAGGGTGGTCACACTTGCTGATGGTCAGTTACTCAAGGGCATTTGGTTTGCAGCACCTGGCTGCTACTTTGCCTTTTAATTCGTATGGAAACAGTAAGGGTATAGTTGTTGTAGGTTTTTCGGGCTGTTTGGCCGTGTCTAGAGGTTTTTGTTCCTAACGTTTCGCCAGTCTCTGTGGCCGGCATCTTCAGAGGACAGGAGTTAGAACTCTGTGCTCTAACCTCCAGAACACAGCCAAACAGCCTGAAAAACCTACAACAACCATCAGATTCCAGCCGTGAAAGCCTTTGAGAATAAAGTAAGGGTATACTTAGCTTTCACACATGGCTTCTCCATTTTGGCTTTATTTTTGTCAAATAAATCATGACACGGTGTACTATGTCCTGTGTTGTTATTCATCTGAGGTTGTATTGACCTAATTTTCAGACCTGCTAAGGACCAATGATTTTTGTTATGTCCTGGTACAAAAAAACCATAGAATTCAAAGAGGGTGTATTTTCTTTTTCACATGACTGTATATATATATAGAAATTCCAATTTTCATCTGTAACACAAAGCCTCACATGCAATGATACAAATAGAGATATATAGATATAGAAACAGATGTGGCAGATATGTCAGCATGCGTTATCTGCCATCCACTGGGACAGCAACCTTAATAGGGTTTTCAAGGTATGTGAGACATTTAACTGCTGGATAGCCAGAGGTTGGGAGTTTGATTCCCCCCACTGACAGAGTCTGGACTCGATGATCCACAGGGTCCCTTCCAGCAATGCAGTTCTAAGATGGTTGCTGTTCTTGTTGCTGTTGTTGTTGTTGTTAAGGAGGGATTCTAACATTGGCATCCCACCCCTCACCCCAGTGAATTTCCACAACTAAGCGGGAATTCAAATCCAGGTCTCCCCCCCCCCCCTTTATGTATCCACATAAAGACACAGATCTAATCTGTGTGGATGTATACGTATATATACATATACATAAGCTTTTACATGTATGGGTACACATAGGTATACTTGTATACATCACATACATGTATACTATAGCTGTACTCCTCTTGTCGCTGGTGTGCATGGATACGGGCTGTAACACAAAGTGCACTCCTGAAACTGTTTCAAAGGAGAAGGCAAGCAAAGAAATGAGAAACGGTCTTGGGAAAAAAAAACCACACCCCTAGAGTTGTATTTTTGACCACCCCCACCCGAGGCTGGTCTTTCAGCCACGTTCCCCACTTTGGCTGGCGACCCCTGCTTTCTGGCCCTGTGGGAGGGGGCTCCCGCTGAGCCCTTTCGTCTCCTTCCCCTGGCTCTTTTTATTCCCTGCCGTGGCTTCTCCTCCTTCATATCCACCTTCCTCGCCCTCTCCTTTGCTGCCATGGCTTTCCAGATAAGCATATGCCTGTTATTTGGAGAGATCTCGTGAGTTTGCACATTTCAACAACTCAACAAATTTGCAAATTCCCTCCTGGCACATTCACACAGAGACCCAAGTGGCATGCTTTTATCCCGACTCTCAGACTCCAAACCACTGACCTGTCCACCTGTCCCTTCCCGCCTGGCATGCTCAGAGAGGGATGACGAAGGGAGCGCTGAAGGCTACCGACCAGATGTTTCAGAATCTCGTGAGCCAGGCATTCTTGCTTCTCCCCCATCCTTTCTTCCTGCACTGAAAAAGCATCTCTCATCGCAGAACAGCAACAAAAGTGATTCACACAAGAAGCGAGGAGAGGGAGCAGCTGGGGACACTGGCATGGTTTCTCCGTTGGCCTTGGCAACAGCAGGAAAACTCTGGTGAATTCATTTCCAGCGAGAGCTGGGCTGCGGAGGGCGGGCAGAGCAGGGCAGGCTGGCCTTCTCTGCCCCTGGCCGGGATCAGCCTGCTGGAGATCAAAGATCAAAACTCGCTTTCCTCTGGAAAAAAAACAATCTGCCAGAGAGAGAGAGATAGAGAGAGAGAAGAATCTTCTGGTTGGGCTCTTTCCCACATCTGTCTCTGGGCCCATAGCCTGTGGTGCTTTTAAAGGCCCCATGCAATCGACGAGGTGGATGCAGGGGGTTGCCACGCGTGAGGACTGAAGGCAGGAGCACCTCTGTGGTGGTGTCTGCATGCAATTTCTCTCTCCCCCCCCCCCCCCCATCTAGTCCAGGTTGCAACTGAGAAGAAGTCGCTGGCTGGATAATCCCGGAGCTGTGCGATGGCCCACACACAGGATGGTGCTCCGCAGCCGACGGGGGCCACTTCGGAGGAGGTCTCCCCTGCCCAGGTCCAGCTCCTGCTGGCCACGTCCCGAGAAGCCCTGCAGGCTGCCTACTGCCCCTACAGCCACTACCCGGTGGGCGCCGCCCTCCTGACCTCGGAGGGAAAGATCTACTCAGGTAAGGGAGCCCAGCCACCTCCCGCTGGCACTTCAGGGAAGGCCACCGGCTGCCGGTCTCCGACCAGGCCCCGGTTGGGGGGTTTACTGTCGGTTTGCAACATCCTGGGCATCTTAGGATCTGGTTGCACGAGACTCCACGCCAGGCTACTGCTTTTTGGAGCAAGCCTTTCATGTACTCCTTCCTCCCCCCACCGTGTGGAATCCTCTTCCTGCAGAAATTTGTCTAGCGATAAGGATTTATGGTTTTAGATCGGAGTGGGCAGACATTGTGGGCTGAGGGGGACCCTGATTTTGGCCCCCAGATGCCAGCATTGGAACTCCTGGGGGCCTGCTGCTGTTATCTGCTCTTATGAGATGATCAAGCAACAGTCTACTATTGCCAGCATGCACACATGCGCACACCCAGACCTTAGTGGATTTCCATTGCTAAATGGGGATTTGAGAGTTGGTCTCCTGGGTCCCAGTCTGACACTGTATCCACTACGCTGCTCTACCTCCAGCAGGGGAGATGGGGGGGGTGTGTGGAATGGAAATTAAAATGAGGGGAGAGTTGCTTTGTGGTGGCCTGGGGGAGTGGACGTTGACCGAATGCCGCCTGCCCCGTTTCAGATGCGCACTGAAAATATAGTTATTTTTGCAAGCTTTCCCCAACGCAATCTAGTCTTCCCTGCTAAAACTGACAGAGGAGCGGGCCTTAGGAGCATGCGGACCCCCACCCCCACCCCCAGATGGGGCTTCTAGATGGACTTCAAGGACCAAGTGTGTCTATAAAGCTCCACAGGGTTTATGCATTTGGGGAAATGTCAATCCCTTCCCTGGACAATGCAAATGCTGGGCGTGGTTGTATGTTTATCATACATAGAAGCTTGTTGTGACCCGTTTAGAATCTGCACAGCTAAGGTTTTATTAGGAAGGAAGGGAGAGAGGGAGGCATTGTGTCCACCCCATGCAGCTCAGCTCACAGGTTAGTTGCTAAAATGTGATTTGTTGCCCAAAGCGCAATTCATCCATTGTCTCAGCCAACAAGGGGTTCCCGAGCCAGCCAGGTGTCGGCACCTGGCACAGTGGGACAGATGATGCTGGGACCAGTGGGTTTTGGATGGGTCTCTGCAGACGATGTTGGGCTCTTAAAAGGGGGGGGGGGGACAATTCCCTTTCTAATTGGCTTGGGATACCCCTTGAGTTCCCCAGAATGTTTGGAGGAGCTGAAGGGAATGACCCTCACTGGCGGCCGAATGCTCGGTGCGTCTCCTGGGAGGGGTGCGTCTGTGTCAGTCCCATTAAGGTTCAGGGGGATGCATTCCCAGGGACGTGTAAGAGGGGGTGTGAAGCGCGGGTGACTCGTGGACTGAGCTGGCAGGGGGAGTTCACTCCAGGATTTCTAGTGGAGGGGAACTGTCAGTCGAGGGCCACCGATAGCATGAAAGACTTTCTCCTTCTCTGCCATGAACCTGCCACTCAATGTCAGTCAAAAGAACCCTAAGTTGCCATGTAACAGCAGAAGACACCACCCATCATTTCAACAAGCCCCTTGTTGCCCTCTCCAGTCAATGGAAGCTGAGAGATGCATTAGGGTGAGAGGAAGCCCAAACCAAAGAAGACTCTGACTGCCCTGGCCAACGTTCTTCTCTGTCTGGCCCTCCTCACACCACAAGTCAAGTCTGAATCCCAGCGACACTAACTTTCCTGCAGAAAGCTGGACTGCAAGTCCTATGGTTCCATCAGGTTTTTAGACTGTCCACGACATCAGAGCAGCCCAACCAATCAGCACAAGCTTGGTGCCCTCCAAGACCCTCCAGATACACATGCTAAGGTTCTGCGAGGGGGATTCATCCTGACCCGATTTGGCCTTCCCTCAGGTTGCAATGTTGAGAACGCCTGCTATCCTCTGGGTGTATGTGCTGAACGGACAGCCATTCAGAAGGCGGTGTCGGAAGGGCACACGACATTTCGAGCCATCGCCATCAGCTGGTAGGTATGGCGTCTGCTTCTAGAGCAGGCCATCCAGCTCATTTGCTACATACAGTAGATGCTCAAAAGAAGTCCTAAGGTGAGTAAACGAAGACCAAGAAAAGGTCAAACTCAGAAGATATAGAAGGCTTGAAAACACTGGTTACCTAATGAGAAATGGAAAGCACAGATGGTTCCAGGGCAGAAAGGAGGGCAGGAAGGCAAAGAGCTTCATGGCCGGACAAATTTGGGAATGACAGAGCACACCTATTTAGAGCTGCCAAATCCCAAAGTCAGAAGATCCATGGCTGAGATCCAGCCTTTGGTTCCAGAAGCTCGACCCAGACCCTGGTGTTCCATGGCTAAGTGGGGAATGGCGATTAGGTCTCCTGGGCCCTGGTCTGACTCTCTGTCTACAATATTCAAGAAACCTGAACCAGCGGGAAGGGAAGGGGAGAGGACGGGAGGCACCCACTACTTCTTTACACTTTTGGTGCCTTTGCATATTTTATTGACAGTTTCCTTGCACCACACGCAAGATCCCTGAACTCTGCTTTGTTCTTTTACTTCAACAGCAACAGTCAAGAATCCTACGCCGTGCCCTGCGGGGCTTGCCGACAAGTGCTCAGAGAGGTAAACGTCTTGCGTGCTTTACACCTCCTACACATGTGCACACATGCACATAATGTATTGCTGTTCATTTCCAGTTTTCCTTCGTATCTAGTGAGAAAGATACCTGTCTCTGTTCCAAATTTAAATTAAAGAAGACCAAGGCCACAGGCCCTTGGCAAGAACGCACGACCCTCCTGGTGAATTTTGAAAGCCAGCTGCTCATTCTGACAGTCTTTACGGACATAATCTGCAAAGTGGGCATCCAAAAATACTAGCAGTTGCCTGGATCCATATCAACAAAGCAATTCAATCTGATTTCATCATTACTAGCAGCAGCTCTTTTGCAAAGCTAACAGGGCTTAATTTCCTGTTCAAAACCCTCAATACTCCACATGATAGAAGGAATAGTTCACAACACAAGGGTATCACTAGGAAAATTCATACCAGCTACTGTAAGGGTTTTGGCTAATTTCAGAGGGAACAGGAAACCGTGAGGAGGAAACCCAAGACAACCATGGGGAGCTGTCTTGAGTCAGACAGGGAGATTAAAAAATACCATTGTTTGACCCTTTGCATATAGGAAACCATTCTTTCTTCATATTCTGTCCTAAAAGTAGTTTCTTGTCCACAATACAGGATACACATGAAGACAATCAAGTGCTGAGGCACATCCATTTCTTTCAGAACAATCCATAACTTCTCGTGATCCACACAGTAAAAGGCTCTAACCAGAAGACTGATTTTCTGAAACTCTTTGGTGCATTCCAGTAGCCAGCGGATATTTGCAATATGATCTTCAGTGTCTCTTCCTTTTCAGAATCCATCTTGAACATCAGGCATTTCTCACTTTGTTGCAGCACCTT
This sequence comes from Intellagama lesueurii, assembly GCA_037013535.1. Classification (NCBI taxonomy): domain Eukaryota; kingdom Metazoa; phylum Chordata; class Lepidosauria; order Squamata; family Agamidae; genus Intellagama; species Intellagama lesueurii. The sequence goes on along the minus strand of JBAJHW010000017.1, from coordinate 12,580,609 downwards.
GAGCATCACTTTGCTTGCATGGGAAATTAGAGAAATGGTCTTAGAGTTACTGCACTCCTTGATGTCTCCTTTCTTGTGGATTGGAAGGTATATTGAACTTTTCCAGTCTGTGGGTCACTGTTTTGTTTTCCGTATTTGTCAATATAGTCTAGCTGGGATTTTGATAAATACAGTCTCTGTAGCTTGGAATAATTTGGTTGCTATCTCATTTACTCTTGGTAATTTACTTCTTCCAAGTGGTTTGAGAGCAGCTTTCCCTTCATTTTCTAAAATGGCAGATTCTTCATCATAGGATTCTGCTTCAAAGGAATCTGTTAACCTTTCATCTCCTGTGTATTGCTTCAACCTTCTCTTTATTTTTATTTTGTGTTTGCTTCTCAGCTGTCCTTAACAATTTTAAGGTTTTTTTCCATCATCCAGCTAGGTTTTCCTTTTCTTTTGAATTGTCTTTTTGCATTCTTCCCTAATAATATATTTGGTCTCAATCCACAATTCTTCTGGTTAAATTGAGTTTAGTAATGCAAATATGTTCTTTGTATTGATTTTAAGTTCATCAGAAATGTTATTTACATTATATTTTGGCACTATAATTCTTTCAGTGTTCTTTTTCAGCTTTACTCTCGTGTGTGATATTAACATTTATAGTCAATACTACATTCTATTCCTGGTCTTGTTTTGGCAGAGAGAGTACAGCTTCTCCATCTAGTACCTCAAATTACATAAGTCTGTCTGATTTCAGTATTGGCAATCTGGTGATGTCCTCATGTACAGTCATCTGTTTGGTTGCCTGAAGCATGCATTTGCAATAAACACATTGTTCACAGAACTGCATGTACTGTTCTCCTGTTTCTTTCTGACTCCAAGGGCAAATTTTCCAACAACTTTTGGTTCTGCTCTTTTTCCTACTTTTGCATTCCAGTTACCTGTGATCAGTATATCTTGTTTTGTGTGCGATCAATTTCCTTCTGCATGCTTTCATAAAAGCTTTCCATTTCATCTTCTTTAGCATCTGTAGTTGGAACGTAGACTTGAATGATGGTTATGTTGATAGGTTTTCCCCGAAGTCTGATGGATATTTTTTGGTTAGACTTTGCATTATAATCCCTAACTGCCTGTACTACAATTTGTCTCAGTATTAGAGCCATTCTATTCCTTCTGATTTTGTCATTTCCAGAGTAAAACACCTCATAATTGTCTGTCTAAAAACATCTTCTCCTGTCCACTTATTCCTGTTCACTCTCATCAAGTACTAAAATGTTTAAATGTCCTGTTTCTTGCTTTGTGGTTTCCAGCTTTCCTCGATTCTTACTTCTCAAATTCCATGTTCCAACTGTTTGTGTCATGCGGTGTTGGACTTTCCTTTCACCCTTGTGAACATCAACCACAAGACAATCCTTTTGGCTTTAATATAGATCCTCTAGTAGCACACTATTATTTGTACTTGCTCTTTGTTCTTCCTTAGTAACTAACTGAGTGCCTTCTGACCTGGGAGTCTCATCTTCCAGCACTATGTCTTGTTTCTTTTTGGATAGTCTCATCATAGGGCTTTCAAGATAAGAAATGTTCAGAATCAGTTTACTATTGCTTTCTTGTGTGCACTAACAAGTTAGACTGCATATCACTGCATTTATTTGTGAAAGATCCTCTGCCAGTGTCACTTTCCACTACTAGTGCTACCTTCCAGAAGTCCCCCCCCCCTCAGCCCTGCCAGCATCATTGAAGCTATCCATTCTCTTCTGCTGATGTGCCCATTAATCCCAAAGAGGATGGATGGATCTTAGGGTTCACATCCTACCCAGTGGGGAAAATACTAACAGATCCACTGTGAAATCAGATTTCCTTGTGTTAATTCTCTGCAGCCAACCACATGGCAGTTAGCAGAGAGAGGGGAGGAAATTGGCATTCAGATTTGTTTACAGCTTGTTAAGATAAGTCTGCTGTGTTGCAAGACGTAGGGTTAGAGGACAGCTTCTTTGACAAGCTGAAAACTAGGCTGATGGATAAGTTTCTCCTCTCTCTCTGCTGCTTCTTTGCTCTCTGTTTTTTCCTTTGGGTCACCTAGCTGCCCTAACACAGGGTCAGCAAGACTTTCAAAGAAAAGGAGAGAAAACAGAAGCAGGAAGGGAAGAGGAAAACAAGCTGGTCAAGGTACCAGGTTTGGGGAGGAGCGGATTCAAACAGCAAACAGCTTCCCTGCTGCTGTGCATCTCTCACTGCTGCTGTAGCTGGCTGGAATGGCTTCAGATAGAACAGCTACAACCCTTTCCACATTGCCTCAATTCAATTCCAAAAAAGTATAAGTCCCACTGGCAGGGAGTGGGGAACTATGGATTGGAGGTGAAAAACTTCAGAGTGATTCTCATTGACTTGTACATCATGTAGTCAACAGAAAATATTGTGAATCTGAACGTCCTAATCCTGGAGCTTTTCCCACATTATTTGTCAATGTAGTTGTCGCCTTAGTCTGGTATCTCAGCTTTGACCAGCCTTGGGTGATCTTTCCGAAGCGTCTGGACTTGTAATGGCGTCTAGCGTCTTGACAGCCTTGCTTTTGGCTCCCGCATCACACACCCAAATGTTCAGGTGTGCATCCAAGAGAGTCAGACTGCTGGTCGAAATAGCCCAGGATCTTTAACAGTGATTGACATGGATACTCCAGGTGTCAAGACAGGAGGTTTCCCAGCCCTTCCTACTGATGCTGCTTGCAACGGAACCTGGGTCCTTCTGCAGGTGAGGCATGTGCCTCACCATTGAGCTACAGACCATCCACCAAACTCTTCTGATTTACGGGTTGCACTTCTGTCCTTCTTTTCCTCGAAGGAGGTCAAAGCAGCAACGATGCTTCCCCACCATCACGCTTGATCCTTGCAACCCTAGATCAAGGGCTGCAACACTTGATCCTTGCAACCGTAGAAAGTAGATCAGGTTGAGCGATGACTGGCCCAGCATGATCCACTGGGTTTCCATGCCCCAGTCCAAAAGTCTAACCACTACACTTCCCATCTTCCACAGTCAAGGGAATCTCTGTTCCTGATCATCAAAAAGTCTTGGTATACCAAGAAGAATCCAGCAAGGTTCCTCTGCTATTTCTCTCTCTGAAGTTGTGTCTGGAGTTTTAGGATGATTTATCTCATGCTGTTTTTTACCTCTTTCCCAGTTTGGCAAACAATGGGACATTTATTTGACCAAGGCAGATGGAGCGTATGTCCGAAAGACTCTGGAGGAGCTTCTGCCCTTCTCTTTCGGACCGGAAGACCTGAAGAAGATCTGAAGAAGAAAACCAGTTCCAGAGCTGTTGGCCACCTTGTGCCTTAGCCCAGAAGAACCTTCCATCTTGTATTTATTTCAAAACTACCTTCTTGCCAATTTAAGTTTATTTCAGACATGTTGTGTTTCAGGCCTTGGGCAAGTCTAGGAACTGTTACAGAATGTCTTCAGCAAACAGAGAGCTAAATGCACACTTTCTTTGCCACCTTCCCTTGTAAACCTCCTTTCAAAGAGGTGGTGGCTTTCTTCGGATGGTTCCTTTCCTAGCTTGCAAATTTCCAAAGCTTGGAAAAGTTCCTTTTTTAGACTGTATCTTCCAGAACCCCTCAAACTAGTGATGCTGCCTGAGGACTTCTGGAGGTTGAGGTCCAAAAAAAAAGAAAAGAAAAAAAAGAGGGACTTTCCCCAGCATGGTTTGGGAGACAGAGAACTGCCATATACCAAGTCGAACTAAGGTGGCCATGTAGGAGAGGACAGTCTTCTGGTTTGAACAGTCCTCTTTTTGAAAGTGTAACCATGTTAATCTCTTTGCAGCAAAAACAAGCAAGAATCCTGTGGCACCTTTAAAAGGTCAGATGCTATTGTGGCCACTCTGACCTGAGATGCGGCAGCTCTAAACCCACGATGCTGGGCTCCATCCAAATGAGCCTGCCTAGACAACATGTATTTCTTTCCACTGCACATTATTTTCTGTTAATTTTGCTTTAAATTATCAGCTATAACATTATGTACTTTAAAGACAACTACGTTTTCTTTGATGCATCTGAAAAAGTGAGCTGTTTGTTCAAGAAATCTTACGTCCAATAAAACATGCTAATTGTTAAAGTGCCGTGAGATGCCTTTTCTAGTTGAAGGGACATCCAGTCCTAAGTCCGAAAGATCAAGAACCTTCAGGAGCAGAAACATCAAGGAGCATCATCCACAGAAAGGAGCATCCAGGCAGCCGACTCAGCAGCCAGCACGTAGAGTTGAAGAGTTAATTTTGTACCTGGAACCACCACCATCACCATCTTAGAACTGCAAAGCTGGAAGGCACACCCTATGGATCATGGGGTCCAGCCCCTGTCAAGGAGACCCAGTGAGGAATCAAATTCCCAACTTCTGGCTAGTGACCTAAAACCACTCGGATATTCACCCTCTTAACTTTATTTTCCCCAATAGCCTATGGATAACCTCAGTATGCCCAAAAATGTTCCCTCAAGGTCTTACCTGTGTGTTTTACCAATGCACAGAGACACAGTAAAACATTAGGCAAAAATAGCTGGTTCCTGATGTCATCCTGTTTACCCTGATTCCACTTTGCTTTTTGTCAGGGTCTTATCTGTGTATATCACGAGCGGGGGGGGGGGGGGGGCGAAATGAATGGATCCAGCAGCTCTAGGATCCATTTTAGAAATGTTCTCATTTCTAGTGGCAATGCAAGAGACACGAAAGACCTGGAGGGCTAAGGAAAGGAACTCAGGAAACCGCTTCAACCAAATAACATGGGAATTGGGATGGACCAATTGTTAAACCTTGCTGTTGAATTTTCAACCGCCTTTCTGGAACTCTTGTTCTGATCTGCTGTGTTTCTGTTTCTTGCATGAGAAGAAAACCCAGTGTTTATTCATACCCCAAGAGCAGCTTTCTTTGACGACTGCACTGTTTGGTTCTGTAAATATTATACCAATGACAACATAATGAATTTTAATGAAAGCCCTTGCGTTACCTGCTGCTATAAATCTTGCAACAGCATACTTTCAAAATACTTTCCGCCAGCACTAATTCCATTGTCTGTGCAAATGCGATGCAAATCCTACCGTGTTTCCCCGAAAATAAGGCAGGTTAGTACAGGTGGCAAGAAGGCCAAAGCGGCGTGGGTGGGTAGGTGGGTGGCCACAAAGCTCTTGTGCTTCACGTAGAATTTCAGTGCTACTGAGATTTCCACCTCCAGTCGAGGAGCCACAAGGCCGCGCCACCTTAGGCCAGTGCCCTCCTGGTGTTCTTGGAATCGTGTGCGGGAGTTGGATGTTGGAGAGGCAACAAAGAGGGCGGAGAGGCATATTCCAGCCAGCCACCTTCCCCAGACAGATGAAGGTTAGGAGTCTCATGGCAGAGTGGCTAAACTGCAGTACTGAGGTCAAACCTCTGCTCACAACCTGAATTCGATCCCAACAGGTTCAGGTAGCTGGCTCAAGCCTTCCATCCTTCCAAGGTCGGTAAACTGAGTACCCAGCTTGGGGGGCAGGGGGGCAATGTAAGTATACAATTATGCGCAGCCTGCATAATCAACTTGTAAACCATCCAGAGAGTGTTTTAAACACGATGGGGCAAAAAGTAAAGCAAAGCATGCTGCTTATATGCTGCCACATGGCGCTTAAAGCTTTCTGTGGGCAGTTTACAAATTAATAATGCAAGCTACACATTGCCACCCCCCTCGGCGAGCTGGGTACTTATTTTACTGACCTCAGAAGGCTAGAAGGCTGAGTCAACCTTACCTGGGATTGAATCCCAGGTCATGAGCACAGTTTTGGCTGCAGTACAGCAGTTTAACTACTGCACCACAAGGCTCCACAGGGCAGTATATAAACAACACACTGTAAGATATGAACAGGCCCTAAAACAAAGAGAGCAGGAAAATGCCATCATCCAGATATTGGTGGACTGCAACTACCATCCGTCCTGAAAAGCAGAGTCCACAGTGAGGTATGCTGGGAGTTGTGGTCCAACATTTGCAAGGTCTCAATTCCACCCCCTTGCCTTGAGCTATTATGTGAAATTTAAAAAGTCCTGTAGACTCACTTTTAAAAAAAATGGAATTTAAGTGCGTTTAGCATTGATGACCTTTGTGGTTCCTTCCAGTTCTTCAAAACTGTGAACTTATGGTTGTATGAAACTTGCTAAAATCCCCATTATCTAGGCTTGCCGAAGTCTACCTGGTGAAGTTCAACCGATGGGCAATTCTCTCTATTAGATTCTTATCACAGTGTTTATATCTTTGATCACGGCAGGACAACCTGCCCTTCTGCCTATGAGATTAAGGTGGACTAGAATACAAAAGTCCTCCTACCGTTATCCTCCCACCAACCCTGCCAGGTAGGCCAGGTGGGACAAGGTGAACCCACCTAAGCTGGCCCGATCGAAAGGTTTCCTAGCTCAGCGACCAAGTTTATGAAGCAAATTCAAGCCAGGACAGGACAGACCGAGCTGAGCCGAGCTCAGCCAGACCCGGCCAGGCCAAGTCAAGCTAAGCAAGCCAAGTCAATCCAGACCAGGCGCAGCCAAGCCAAGCCAGGCCAAGCCACGCAAAGCACAGCCAAGCCAAGCCAGGACAGGACAGACCAAGCCGAGCTGAGCAGAGCCAAGCCAAGCCAAGCCAGGCTGAGACAAGACAAGACAGGTCAAGAAAGGCCAGGCGAGGCCAAGCCAAGTCAAGCCAAACCACAACAGGCCAGGCCAGGCCAGGCCAGGACAAGCGAAAGCAAGACAAGAAAAGCAAGGCAGGCTAGGCCAAACCAAGCCAAGCCAGGTCACACCAAGCCAAGCCAAGCCAGGCCACAACAGAACAGGACATGTCAAGCCAAGCCAAGCCAAATCAGGCCCGGCCAGGCCAAGACAGAACAGGACAGGAAAAGCCAGGCTGAGCTGAGCCTTCCCAGGCCTAGCCAAGTCAAGCCAAGCCAGATCAGGCCAAGCCGGGCCAGGCCAGGCTAGGCCAAGCCATACCTGGCCTGGCCAAAAAGGGCCAGGACAGGACAGGAAAAGCCTGCCAAGGCCAGGCCAAGCGAAGCCATGCCACACAAGGCTAAGCCAAGCCAACCTACAGTTCGAATACCCTCCTCGCCTAGCTGATCGTGTCGTGTTCTTCACATGCAATTTGTGTTCATGTCACGCCAAGCCAGGCCAGGCCAAACCAGGCCATGCTGGGCCAAGACAAGACAAGCCAAGGACCAGCGTTCCTGCACTCAGGAGGAGCCAAAGACTATCTGCCAGCCACTGTGTGAGAGGCAGTGGGACTGTGGCTGGGCTCCTGCCGGCTGCCAGCTCCTTTCCAAGGGAGCCGGCTCAATCTCCCTCTGTTGTTGCAGGACTGGGCCCTGCTGCTCCTGGCTGCCTCACCCCCTCTCAACATCAGCCACATGGCTGGGGGGGGGGGGGAGAGAAGGGGCTTTAGAAGGGTTTTATTTATTATTTTTTACTTATTTTACTGCCATCAATTAAGAGAGACCCACAGTGGATTTGAGGGAACAGGAAGGGGGGAGGGCATTAGAGGGGGCAGCCATTGAGGTGGTGCTGGGTAGGGGAAGGAATGGCGGTGGGGGTAGAACATGCCCACGTAGGAGAAGAGAGGTTAGATACCTTACATCTATCCCCTCTTCTAGTCCTACCCCCAACCAGATGGTATCAGGTGACCATATCAGCAAACCCTCGAGCCACACGGTGCTGTTGATGAACGCCAGGTCAGTACAAAATAAGACTGCCCTCATCCATGATGTAATTCTGGATGAGGGTGCTGACCTGGCGTGCATTACTGAGACCTGGGTGGGAGAGGAGGGTGGTGTTCCCCTCTCCCAGCTGTGTCCGCCTGGGTACTCGGTCCAGCACCAATGTCGCTCGGAGGGTCGGGGAGGGGGAGTTGCTATAGTCTATAGGAGTTCTATCTCCTTGGCCAGGCTTCCTATCCCTTTGAGAGGAGGTCTTGAGGGCCTGTATTGTGTGTTGGGCTTGCGAGACAGATTAGGGATTCTGTTGGTGTACCGCCCACCCTGCTGCGTACCAACAGTCTCCCTGCCTGAGCTGACGGAGGTGGTCTCGGACCTGGTGTTGAGGACTCCCAAGCTGTTGGTGCTGGGGGACCTCAACATCCATGCCGAGGCTGCCTTGACTGGGGCGGCTCAGGACTTCATGGCCATGACAACCATGGGGCTGTCTCAATGTGTCATCGGCCCGACACATGAGAAGGGCCATACCCTGGACCTGGTTTTCTCAACGGGACTGGAAGATGGTGGTTTGGATGTGGAGGGGCTGGTTGTGACCCCATTGTCATGGTCAGACCACTTCCTGGTCAAGTTTAGTCTATTAGCTTCTTCTTCCCTCTGCAAGGGTGGGGGATCTATTAAGATGATCCGCCCTCGGAGACTAATGGATCCAGATGGTTTCCTGAACGCTCTGGGGGATTATCCGTCTGATATGGTCGGCGCTCCTGTCGAAGCTCAGGTCACCCTATGGAATAGGGAGATGACCCGGGCAGTTGACACGATTGCGCCTAAGCGCCCTCTCCCTGCATGCAGAGCCCAGACAGCTCCTTGGTATACTTCTGAACTGCGGGCGATGAAGCGAGAGGGGAGACAGCTGGAGCGCAGGTGGAGGAAATCCCGCTGGGAGTCCGATCGAACACGACTTAGAGCCCATTATCGGGCCTATTTCGTGGCAATACGGCTGGCGAAACGGCAATATTTCTCCAGCCGTATTGCTTCCTCAGAATGTCGTCCAGCAGAGCTGTTTCGGGTGGTCCGGGATCTTCTTCAACCGGGAAATCCGGTGGAGGTCCCGGACTGCTCATCAGCTCGCTGTGATGAGTTTGCTATTCATTTTGAGGGGGAAATCGCTCAGATTCGCAGTGGGTTGGACTCCACCGTTACTGCAGAATCAGAGGATGCGTCCAGTGTGCCGTGCTTAGGTCAAGTATTAATGGATGAGTTTCAATTGTTGAGACCTGAGGATGTGGACAGGGTGCTTGGATCTGTCCGTTCTACCACCACTCCGCTCGACCCTTGCCCATCTTGGCTAATTGGAAGATCTGCCAGGGGGGTTCGCACCTGGGTCCAGGAGGCCGTGAACGCCTCTTTGAGAGAGGGAGTGGTCCCTACCACCTTGAAAGAGGCGGTAATTCGTCCACTCCTTAAAAAGCCTAACCTGGACCCAAGGCTGGTGGTTAACTACCGACCAGTGGCGAACCTCCCTTATTTGGGCAAAGTGTTGGAGCGGGTTGTGGCCGGGCAACTCCAGGCGCTGCTGGATGAAACGGATTTTCTGGATCCATTTCAATCGGGTTTCAGGCCGGGTTTTGGTACGGAGACTGCCTTGGTCGCCCTGTACGATGACCTTTGCCGGGAGAGAGACAGGGGGAGTGTGACCCTGTTGATACTCCTGGACCTCTCAGCGGCTTTCGACACCATCGACCATGGTGTCCTTCTGGATAGGCTGGCTGGGTTGGGAGTTGGGGGCACCGCTTTACGGTGGTTCCGCTCCTTCCTGGCTGACCGTGTCCAGAGGCTGGTGCTGGGGGACAGTTGCTCTGTCCCATGGCGTTTATGTCATGGGGTTCCTCAGGGCTCAATACTGTCCCCCATGCTGTTTAACATCTACATGAAACCGCTGGGAGAGGTCATCAGGAGGTTTGGGCTGAGGAGTCAGCAATATGCTGACGATACTCAGCTCTACCTCTCATTTTCCACCAATCCAGGTGAGGCGGTTTCTGTGCTGAACTCGTGTCTGGACCTGATAATGGACTGGATGAGGGTTAATAAATTGAAACTCAATCCAGACAAGACGGAAGTGCTGTTAGTGGGTGCTTCACTGGACAGGCTGGAGGGCCATTTCCCTGCCCTGAATGGGGTTACACTCCCCCTAAGGGACAGGGTCCGCAGCTTGGGGGTGCTCCTGGACCCCAGTCTAACACTGGAAGCCCAGGTGGACTCGGTGGCCAGAGGCGCCTTCCTTCAGCTGCGGAAATTATACCAGCTACGGCCCTACCTGGACGAGCGGAGTCTCATGACAGTTACACACGCACTGGTAACATCTCGCATAGATTACTGCAATGCGCTCTACGTGGGGCTGCCTTTGAAGACGGTCCGGCGACTGCAACTGGTCCAGAATCGAGCTGCGCGGCTGGTGAGTGGTGGGGCCGCTAGGGACCATATCAAGCCGATTCTATTTAAGTTACATTGGCTACCAGTTGCTGCCCGGGCCCAATTCAAAGTGCTTGTTTTGACATATAAAGCCCTAAACGGCTTGGGCCCTGGATACCTGAAGGACCGCCTCCTTCCATATGAACCTACCCGGCAGTTAAGATCTAGCCAGGGGGCCCTTTTGAAAGAGCCGTCCCTCAAGGAGGTAAGAGGGATGGCTTGTAGACAAAGGGCCTTTTCGGCAGCTGCCCCCAGACTATGGAATGCCCTCCCGACTGAGATTCGTCTGGCGCCGACGCTGATGACATTTCGGCGCCAGGTCAAAACCTTCCTGTTCCAGAAGGCTTTTAATTGAAATGATATCAGCTGTGGGTCCGATGGCAATTTTTAGAGTATATATTTTAATTGCATTTTAATTGTTTTGTCTTTTTATTGTATTTTAAATGTTGTAAGCCGCCCAGAGACCTCTGGGTAGTGTGGGCGGCATATAAGTTAAATAAATAAATAAATAAATAAAATAAAAAGCCAGGCCTGCCACAGCCAAGCCACTCAAGTCAAGCTAACCCAAGTCAAGCCAATCCAGGCCAAACCATGCAAGGCCAAGCCAGGCTATGCGAGGCCAGGCAAAGGCTATTAGTTGTAATTAGCAATTGATTATGGTTAGTACAGGTGGCAATAATTAAGTGGTGAGTCACTGCCTACGTGACTAGAAGAACACAGCCGCCTGAGTCTGAATTTATAGCTTTGTCAGAAGTCTGCAATAACTTAATTTGTTACACAACTTTATTGAAAGAATTGAATGTACAAATAAATGAGCCTATACCAGTAATAGTATAGGCTATTATACAGCTTGTATTGAAATAGCTGCTTCTGAGAAGGAAAAAGGAAGGTCAAAACATATTGACATAAGATTTTGTCATGTTAGAGAGGCCATAAAAACAAAGCAAATAAAATTACATTATTGTCCATCTTTGAAGAACCAAGCTGATATGTTCACGAAGTCTCTTATATTCGAGAAACACAAGGAAGCAACAGAGGCACTTGGTATAAAAGAAATAAATGAAATGTAATGTATGGAATGAAATAAAATGTACTAACACAATTGTTAAGTAAGGAGGGGACTGTTAGGTCTTAAAGAAATATGTTGTAATTAGCAATTGATTATGGTTAGTACAGGTGGCATTAATTAAGTATGACTAGAAGAACACAGCCGTGAAGGATAAGCTATCCTAAAGCAAACCCTGATTTAATTGGTTAAAGGAAATATAAATTAAGGGAATAGTTACTGTATTCTTTGCAGTTCTTTGTTTGATTGTCTTGATGAAGTTCTGCCCGGTCAACTACTGAATGTTAAGTTCCTGTGGACACTATGTCAGTTTTGATAGCCATATAAATATATTTCTCTGCACACATTCCTGCTGTCTGTGTGTGATTTACTGCGCTGGAGATTCCTGTCTCAAGACTTCACAAGGAGAAGCTTCTGCTAAATCTTTTAAAGCTAACAAAGGCAATCTTTCTATTTCCAAACCAGGCCAGGCCAAGCCAAGCCACACTACGCCAGGCCAGGCCAAACCAATCAATTCAAGCTAAAAAACGCCAAGCCAAGCCAGGCTCAGACAACCTACATGACGCACTCTCTCATCGCCTGGCTGGTTGTGTCGTGTTTCTGACATGCAGTTTGTTTTCATGTCTGCCAAGGCAAGGCAAGCCAAACCAGGCCAGGCCTACCTACCTGGTCCACTCTCTCATTGCCCGGCTGGTCATATCGTGTTTTTAACATAAATTTCGTGTTCATGTGCATCAAGCCAAGCAAAGCCAAGCTCTGAAAAGCCAAGCCAGGCCATGCTATTCCATGCCATGCCAGGCCTACCCAGACCAAGCCAAACCAGGCCAACCTCAGCCAAAGCCAAGCTGAGTGACGCCAATACAGGCTAGGCCATGGCAAGCCAAGCCGGTCCAAATCAGGCCATTCCAGGAGAGGGCAGGCTAGTCCCCCGCAAGACTAGGCCAAGACAAGACAAGGCAAGCTAACACAAGTCAGGCCAAGCCGATCCGATCCAAACCAGGCCGTTCCAGACAAAGCCAAGTCAAGCAAAGCAAAGCCAGGCCAAGCTAAGGCAGGCCAAGCCAATCCAAGCCAGGCCAGGTCATGCTAAGAAAGGCCAAGCTAGGACAAACCAAGCCAATGCAAGCCAAGCCACTCCATGCCAAGCCAGGCCAAGCAAGATCAGGTCTAACCAGAGCCAAGCCAGGCCAAGCCAAGCCAAACCCGCCCAGGCCAAGCACAGCACAGCACAGCCAGACCAATACAAACCAAAACAAGCCAGGTTAGGCAAGGCCAGCCAAGCCAAGCGGTGTGTGTGTGTGTGTGTGTGTGTGTGTGTGTGTGTGTGTGTGTGTGTGTGTGTGTGTGTGTGTGTGTGTGTGTGTGTTCCTCCTCTCTTGGGCCTTCTCTTGACTCGAAACCAGGCAACGTCGTGTATCTTTGTGCGTACGTTTCTTTGGACTACAACTCCCAGAATCCCCCTCAAGGCAAGCCAAGACAAAACAGAAGCCAAGCCAAGCCAAGCTGGGCAAAACAAGGCCACGCCACACACAGCCAAGGTAGGCCAGGCCAGGCCAGGTCAAGGTAACCTACATGTCGCTCTCTCTCCTCGACTGGCTGGTTGTGTCTTGTTTTTCACATGCGGTTCGTGTTCATGTTCGCCAAGCCAAGCCGGCCCAGGCCAAGAACTGCCAAGCAAAGCCAGGGCTGGTCTTGTCCTGTTTTTATCAGGCGGCCCAGGCTAAGCACAGCCAAGCCAGGCCAAGTCGAGCCTAACCAAGGCAAAGCAGGGCAGGCTAATCCAACCTACAGGGCTCACTCCCTCCTCGACTGGCTGGTCGTGTGGTGTTTTTAACATATGTGGTCCGCGTCTCGTGTCCCTCAACGTGTTCAGCCAGAGGCTCGCCATTTCTATTTCCTCTCCCTTTTTTTATATTATTTGAGGGGGGGGGGGGTTCGTCGCCGTGGCCCAAACCTCTGGCCTGCCTCTCCCCCCACCCCAGCCCCACGGGGCGCCAGGGGGCCCCTGAGGCGGCAGGAATCTGCACAGGCTCCGGGGCCCGACGCTCTCCCCGCCGGGCAGCCCAGGAAGGACGGGCCGCGGGTCCGGTCGGGCCGCTCCGCCTTCGCGGCGTCACCGCCTCCGCCACCTCCCCCGCCGGGAGCCCAGCCAGCCAGCCAGCCAGCCAGCCGAGGCGATGGCGCTGCGTCAGGCGCTGGGCCGGGGCCTGCTGTGGCGCTGCCTCGGGAGAACAGCCCCGCCGCCGCCGCCCCCGCTGCCTGGGCCCGCCCGCCACCGGCTCCTTCTCCTCCGTCCGCCGCCGCCGCCGCCGCCCTGGCCTTCCGCCCGGCCGGGCTGGCTAGGCGAGGCCGCGGCCTGGCTGGGCCTGAGGGGAGGCCCTCGGTCGCCCGGCGGGCGGCTGTTCCGGCCGAGGGTCCCGCTCGGCCCCCGCCGCCTCGGGCTGGCCTTCAGCCTCGGGCTGGCGCTGCTGGAGCCGGCGCTGGCCGAGCAGAGGCAGGCGGCCGAGGCCTGCAAGGACATCCAGGTGCGGGCGGGAGGGCCGGGATAGGCCGCGTTGCTAGGGCGACCGGCGGGGGGGGCGGGGGCGGGGGCGGCGGAGCCAAGCGGGGGGGGGGGTTTCCTCCTCTCTTGGGCCTTCTCTTGACTCGAAACCGGGCAACGTCCTGTCTCTTTGGGTGTACGTGTCTTTGGACTACAACTCCCAGAATCCCCCTCAGCCAGCGCAGCAACTAGAAATCTAGCACTGATTTATTTAAAGCGTTTCTAACCAGCCGTTCCCCTTCCGAAGCACCCGAAGCAGCTTCCCTCCTTAAAAGATCATATAAGCTAAGAATAGGAAGTGTACGAGTACTGAAAAGAAGACGAAGAATTTTTTTAAAAACCACACGTAAACAAAAGCAATAGTAAAAACACAGTCCAAGCAGGAAGGCATAACCACAGTCCATCTCAAAAGACCAGGCTCAAGCAGCCACAGCCCTTGAAGGGAAAGTTTGTCTGGAGAGGAAAGTCTTGGCCTGCAAAGATGGAAGGAGAGCCTGGCTTCTTGTGGCAGGGAGTTCCAGAGTCTCTGGGAGCAGCCACAGAGGAGGTCCCTCTGCCGTGTCCCCACCAAACACACCTGTGAAGGTGGCGGGACCGAGAGAAAGGGCATCTCGTGATGATCTTAACACCCAGGCTCTCAACCTCCTTGAGACGGCACATCCAGGAAAGGTTCTCGCACTTCCAAGAGTTTTCTGGGTAGTTGTTTTATTTGATTTCATTTTGCAAAAGGAAACACTGAAAAAGTGGCAACCTCCACCTGCAGACAGATGTGGAACAGCCTGCTCTCATGGCAGGGCTATGCCACCTTATTCTGCTACGCCATTTCTTCAGTGGTCAGCCTTTCCAAGGGTCTCCTCCCTCACACCATCTGGGGGGGGGGAACGTGGCTCCCCACCTCTGCCTTAAGATGTTAACTGGTGCCACCATCTGTCTTGGCAAAGACTGCCGTGAAGGATCAGTCCTGCGTATCTTTGCCTGGCAGAAAGGCCTGTGGGACACAATGGGATTTCCTTCTGTGTAAAAGTGTATACGATTGGGAACGCAGGTCTTTAGACTGGGAAAATCTGGTGGCAAACATCTGAGAGGGAACATGATAAAATAGTGAAACGTATGGAAAGAGAACGGGACAGTTGTTGTCCTTGTTTTTATAATACGAGAAAGTAATGACCAGGATCCTGTTGCGTATGTGCACCGGCATAAGTCCAGCGGTGTAAATCCCAGCAGCAAAATCCTGCTTGTTAACAAGTCCTTGTTTCTGTTCCTTGTTCCCCACCAAGCCTCAGAATCAGACACAGCCGTGATTTCAGCAGAGGTGACGGCGTATGGCCTCCAGCCCCGCCAGTCCCTGTGCCCGGGCGGCAGGTGGTCTCCGCTACGCCCGTGGGATGAGCCCCACTGCCCCGTCCTCAGCAGCCAGAGGGCATTGGTCCCTAAAATATCATTGCTGTCAGGGCACGGTTATTGAAATAAAAGGGAACCATGTGATCATTACAACATCCAAACGCAAGAGTAGGCGGTACCCACTAAAAAGTCATCATACAATACATGAGCTTTCAAGGCTTAAAATGTCACTTCATTAGGTTTGGACCCGTCTGAAGAACTTAAAAAGTCCAAAAGTTCACGGCCGGTGGATTTCGCCAGGCACGCCTTTCTTAGATGTAAGTCTGGAAAGATACAGGCTGCGTGAGAGTTGTTGTTTTAAAGTTACAGCTGAAGCAGCTGTGGGTTGGATCTCACACTCCAGTTGCCACCTGCCGTGTGGTCACCTGTATTTTCTCTCTCCCCACCCCCCTCCACCCCGCCAGACGATCTTCATCCAGAGGAACAAGCCCCAGAAAGAAGCCCTGGGCTTATTCCGCCAACGAGGCTTCAAACTCGAAGAGTACTTCATCGGCCAGCCCATCGGCAAAGGCTGCAGCGCTGCCGTGTACGAAGCCACCGTTCCTTTCGCCGCCCGTGGTGAGGCAAGCTGGGAGCCAGAAGCAGCGAAAGGGTCTTCTCATCATCATCCTGAGGATGACCCTCCGCCCCTCTTCCGGCCTCCACCGAGAGCACCTTGCCAGGCTAATGGCTGGAGAGCCACCTACCCGTTGGCCATCAAGATGATGTGGAACCTTTCGGTGAGGCTCGGGGCTTCCGTTTGCTTCCCAGGGAAACAGGGCAGAGTTACTTCTAAGAAATTCCCAAACTTGAGGGTTTTTAAAATGTTTGTATGTGTTTTATATATTCTGTAAATCTTCCATCAAACACCTTGAATTTCTTTCATAAAGGCCAAGGGTACAAATAGTTGTGCCAGGGATCGGCCACACTTGAGCCCCCGCCTGCCCGTTGTCTGTTCTGCCACCTTGGAGTCGTTCTCCCCCCCCCCCGATCCCCTCCTCCCATGAAGTGACGATGGATGCTTCAAAAAAAAAACCTGCTGCTCCTAGAACCGTCCACAAGTAGCAGTGCTTTTCTAAAGCAAGATGCAGGCATTTGCAGGGTCGGGGGACAACGGGCAAGGAAAGGCTCTCCCGGTCCCTTCGAGACAGGATGTGATTTTCTGCTCACTTCTGGGTTTGGAAAAATCATTAAAACCACATGTTTGGTGACAGTGCATGGATTCCAGTTGCATTTGGCAAGATTGGTTCTTGGATCACTTCCAATTGCCTCTCAGTTGGTGGAATCAATAGGAAATAAATGGTGTCCGTTTTTAAAGTGGGGGTTCAAGGCTTACCTAAATGTACTTAGTGAGTTCTTCAGTAAGTCGAGATTTGACCAGCAGCAAGCATCAAGGGGTGGGCTGGGATGGCGTTGGGGGTCCTTCCCACCAGGAATCTCCCTCCAGTGTTTCCACCGGTGGTGGGGCCCCAGAGAAGGTCTTCAGAGGATCAGGCAGGGGTAGAATAGGGAGGTCTTTCCATTGGGAGACCCCTGAATATTGCTTCCCCTTCCAACCCCCCCCCCCCGCCACCATTGTAGCCAGGAGTTGGTGTAAGCAGTTCTCGAAGGCAAGCAACCAGGAAGAGACCCCCTCTCAGGATGCTGGAAGCTGTGTGTTTGTCGAAGGCCCAGCACATTTGAGCTCCGTGTGTATTGTAGGATTGCAAATATATATTCCAAAGAGACAATGAGCTACATACACAACCATGCTTTAAAGATGTTTTTGAGGAATATTATCCCTTTTTCTCAGAAAAGGACTGAATCTCCGACAGGGGCCTGAGGTCATTACTAGGTGTGAAAGGCCACAGTGACTCTCACCATTCGCAGCTCCTCTCGGCTACCCGGCCATGTTGCCCCTTGGCCTACCAAGGGTGACCCTGACCCTGTGTGCAGCAGTCTCCTCCAAAGTTAATGCCTAAATATCCGCCTGGGATCATGGCCTTTGGCACGCCACGCCCCCCCCCCCCCCCCCCCAGCTTGGGCTGCGCTTCCTGTTTTCCCAGCCGAATGACCCGTGCTCCTTGTCCTTCTTGCAGGCTGGCTCGTCAAGCGAAGGCATCCTGCACACCATGTCCCAGGAGCTGGTTCCAGCCGGCGCCTCTGCCTTCTCGGGAGAATTTGGAGCCGTCACTTGTCCCAGGTAGGATCTCCTGACTCCGGTGGACTTGGCGCGGGTGTAGTTCTTCGCCCTTTGGGATTCCCCCGCACCCACTCCCAAAAAAAGCCCTCGGGTCAAGCGAATCACAAGGAATTGTCCTTAAAGGGATCAGGGTCACGGTTGTTGTAGGTTTTCTGGGCTGTTTGGCCGTGTTCTGGAGGTTTCTCTTCCTAACGTTTCGCCAGTCTCTGTGGCCAGCATCTTCAGAGGACAGGAGTTCTAATAAAATTAAAACTCCAAGGCAACTGTAAATGTTACAGAGAAGGCAGGGTTTTTTTAAAAAGAGGTGCCAACGTCCAGCTCAGTGCTGCCACTGCCTCCACTCAAGGTGTGGTTGTAGCAAACTCAGACTTTTTGCCTCCACTACCCTTCATTAAACCCCGGCCGCCTACCTCATAGGGTTGTTCTGCAGATGTGCCTGGTTAAAATCACTGACTGTACTTTGCCAGTGGAAAATGTAGGAGCAGTGATGAGCCATGGTAATGGGAATGTCTCTTCCCGCAACAGGAAATCCCTCTTTGGAAAGAAGCGGCTCAAACCTCACCCAAATATCGTCCAGGTGGTCCGAGCATTCACCTCCGAGGTGCCCCTGCTCCCTGGCGCCATAGTCGACTATCCGGATGTCCTGCCTTCCACCCTGAATCCCTCTGGAATTGGGCACAGCCGCACCCTCTTCCTGGTGATGAAGAAGTAAGTCCAGAGAGGGCAGGGAGGTCCATCATCATCTGCCTCAGGTTTCTCATTCCCATGGCTTTCGACAATATCTTAGCTGGCAAGAACAGGAAGCGCCAAGCTTGCAGAGTGACGAGAATGGGTCAGTCCCCCCCTTCATTGGCTTATGGCCGTCACTCTCCAACAAGAGAATGTGAATTCTTGAGGCTCAGATTTCTAAGAATCCAAACTTGTATCCGTTTTCCGAAAATTAAACCCGGTGGACCATTGTGGAATTTACCTCCCTGTTGATGGGTGTTGTTAACTGGCTGGATCGCTCAGTGAGATAGGTGTCTGGTTTCTGTTGTGCCAGGGGTTGGGAATTCAATTCCCCCACTGTGTTCCTCCCAGCCTGGGTGGCCTTGGGCAACCCGCACAGTCCCAGGGCGCCCCCAGAAGAAGAGAAGGGCCAACCAATTCTGAATATTCTTTTCCTGAAAACCCTGAAAAGGCTGGCCATAATTCAGAAGTGGCTTGACAGCACATGATGATGATGATTAGATGTGTTGAATTGGTTTCTGTACAAGAAAAAGAAAGAAGGGAAAAAAACCAGTATATAAAAATATGATTCAGAAGGCTGTAGAGACACCGAGTAAACTGGAGATGCAAAGAGGAAAGATGCCCCAAAGATGGCTTTGGGAGAAATCGTTGGGTGGCTACGTCAGGGTGAAGGGGGCTGTGTGTGGTTTTAGCTGAGGATGGTGTCCCTCGATGCTTCCAGAGTGCCTCCATTTCCCACCCTTTTGTTTACCAGCCGAGGTGGGCGGGGGGGACTTGGGGAATGTCAGGGGCTTTGGAGAGGTGAGAAAGGGCCCCGGTACCCCACGCGCAGCCCAGAGCCCCTTCCCGCCCTGGGGCTGAAGGGACCTTCGAGACCGCCGTCCCCCTCCTAGGCAGCGACCTCCCCACCCACTGCCTCTCCCTTGCCTTTGCCAGCTACCCCTGCACCCTGCGCCAGTATCTCCACGAGACGACGCCAGCCCCTCGTACGGCCGCCATGATGGTTCTGCAGTTGCTGGAAGGGGTGGACCATCTTGTTCGGCATGGAGTGGCCCACCGGGATTTGAAGACGGACAACATTCTGGTTGAATTTGATTCCGGTACGTGGCTCGTGGAGCCAAGCGACCGGGCCGGGCGGGGGGAGTGGGGTTGGGTCGGGTTGGGGGGGGGGGTCGGGGGGGAGACAAGCAGCTGCAGCCCTTCAGGGGACAGAGGAGTCCTGCTCCCCGCATCCCTTTGGCACGTTCTGGAGAAAAGAGACGGAGACGCCTTTTATCTGTTTCTAGGCATGCTCGGAATTCAGGCTCACCCGGTGAAGATCCCTCCTGAGTAGATCCAGGACCGGTGGGGGCGGGGGAGGAGAGAAGACCCTCTTCACACCGCTTTGGCCCATTCGCAGCGCGTGGGGCCTGCCCGTTGCTCCTTGCCGTCACGGCGGCACTGGACCTCTTCTCTTGTTGCTCGGAGTGGGGACCTTGGGTCCTTAACACCCTTCCCGGGCTTCTTCTCCATCCTGAATCTTATAGCGGGGGGGGGGGGGAGGGTCCTGAGCACCCGGTCCTCCCCGGTCTGCCCCCACCCCACCCCATTCTGTGGCCTCTCCCAGGGACTTTTCTCATCCCGTCTCAGTGACTCAAGCCATTGGGGTCTCATCAGCAAACCATCGCCCCGTCCGCTCTTCATGCCACCACGTCTTTTAGGAAACTGCCGTTTTTACTTGGAGAGGCTCCCGTACCTCCCAGAGGTTATGGTGGCTGTCAGAAATGGGCCCCTGCCGCTTGGCGGCCCACCTGTGTCCAGAGGTCCTGAAAAGACCCTTCCAGACTCAGGACTGTGCCAATGGAAGGCCGAGGAAGAGCTGGTGGAAGCCCTCCTGTATCCGCTGCCCTCCGGCTTCTGCCCCATTTCCTTCACTCCCCCGATTGCCGGCCCTTGGTCTCTTCTTCGGAGTCCTGACGTCCTGCTCAGTCAAGAGAGTGGAAACTCAGCGCTGTGGGATCGTTAAGACGTAGGGGATTCTGAAGCGAAGCTGCGCTTAATTTGAGTCCAGACCACCATCACTGTGCAGTTCTTGTCCCGAGGATGAGACTCAGGCCTGATCCCACGAGGCAAATGGTCCCCACTTCTTTTTTTGTTTTTTGTTTTTTTATTAATATAACAAAAACATAAATGACAAACATAATCATAACTCAAATATACAGTGTAACTCACCACCATTGGGAATATAAATTTTTTTCTTAGTTTATATCACCATGCCCCATCTCTTAACAAAAATCCAATGATTCTTGTGCTGGGGTATGACCTTTATGTTTTGTAAATATGTATTCTAGAGGAGGGTTCCAAATCCTGTTAAAACTATTTTCCTTCAATAATCTTTTCTGACTTTCAGTTCACAAGTTCATTTATCATTAATAGCTAGATTCCACATCTCATTATACCATTCTTCCAACATCAGTTGATTATTATTTTTCCAATTCCTTGCAAGTATCAGTCTAGCTGCTGTTAACATTAGTTCCGTTTTCCCCCCTGTCTAATTCTCCCTATCTTTCCTAGCGAGATGCCCGGGGCTGGTCATCACAGATTTTGGCTGCTGCTTGGCTGACGAGAAGCTGGGCTTGAAGCTGCCCTTCCCCAGTTGGTACATGGATCGCGGCGGCAACAGCTGCCTCATGGCCCCGGAGGTAAGGCCGGCATTTTCCCCGTGGGGAGCAGCGTTGCCCTAGGTGGGGCTCCTCCCGGCTGAGCCAGTTCCAGGCAAAAGCTGGGAAGTGCCTTTGCATTTCGGGCTCCCCCGTAGTTACTGCTGTCGTTCTGCTTTCCCTGCGTGGTTTCAGGATGTCGGTCTGCAGTGCAAGGTACATGGCTTCCCGTTGCAGCAATAATGTCCTTATCCCTTCATTGTTAGAAACAAGAGGGAATGAGCTTTTTATGTATTTCGCTTGCAGACCACCCACCAACTGGAGTGCTTTTAGTGGGGCACGGTCTGTTAAAAGGTATAAAATACGACAATAGCGCAGTAAAACGGAGACCGAGGAAGCAGAAGACCTAAAGCCAGGATAAAACGGGCAATGGGGAAGAGAGCTTGGCGGCAGCACAGACAGACCCCGCGGCAGCAGAATAAACCCAAACCCAAAGGGCCCGGAAGCGTCAGCCGTTCACAAAGCGCCTGCGGGAGAGGGAGGGAGGCCTGCGCGAGATCCCCAGCCCCACAGGAGCCTCTCTGGGGCGGGCCTTGCCCCACCCGCCGCGAGGGTCCAGGTGATCCCCTTCTGTGCCGCCAGGTGAAAGCCCATCCGGAGCAGCCACGCCGGGTCAGGCGAACGGGCCTGGCGTGCCGGGAGCCTCTTCTCCCCCTCGCCCAGGACGGCCCTTCCGAGCGGCCTGCGCTTCAGGTCGAGGCCCTCCTGGCTGTGCAGTTGGCCTTCAGGGTCGTGAGGGATTTCCGGGGCGAGTTGGGGGTGGAGGCCAGGGTTGCCCCTTCCCTTGCCACAGATCGCTGTTTCGGAGTGGGACGTTCCTCACGGCACCACAGGGAAGGACCGGCTTACACTCCCCAAGCCTTGCTCTCCTTATTCTTCATTATTAACCAAAGTTGTGTCGTGGTCGGAGCTGCTATGACTCAGGAGGCCTGGGTTCAAATCCCCACACAGCCACCAAGTTCACTGGGTGACCTCGGGCGGGGTGGGTTCGGCCACCTACCTGACCAGGTAGTCGTGGGGATGGAAGTGGGAAGGAAGGGACTTGGGGGGGGGCCCGGGCGTAAAGGTAACAGGTAGATAACAAAAACGTTTCTTTCCCCCCCCCCCAAAAAAAACCCAGTGAATACAGTTGTATTTTAATATAATACTGGTTTAATTCTGTTTTTAAATATTTGTCTATTTACTGTTTTTAGCTTTTAAATGTTGTCATTTTAACGTTGAAAGCCACCTTGGGTCATTTTAAGGAGGAAGCCAGGGTAAACGTATTTTAAATGAAAACAAATGCATAAATAAATTTGTAAACAGTGTAGTTTGGCCTTCCGTTTGCCTCTCCTTTGTGGCGTCTGGCTCTGAACAGATGGATCCCACCACCCCCGCCACCCCTCCGGCCTTTCTTTCCGCAGGTGGCCACTGCTACTCCCGGCCCGGGAGTTGTGATAGACTACACCAGAGCGGACACGTGGGCGGTCGGGGCCATGGCCTACGAGATCCTCGGTGCCCGCAACCCTTTCTACGGCAGCAGGGAATCGGCACTGGACAGCAGGAGCTACTGCGACCAGGAGCTGCCGCTCTTGCCGGAAACGGTGCCCCTGGAAGTGAGGAAGCTGGTCGAGAGGCTGCTCCGGCGAGACCCCGCCACGGTGAGGTTTGCCCTGCTCTCTGCAAGAAAAGGCCCTCTCTCACGGGTGGCTCACGTTCCTCTGCTAGGGCTGTCAGAACAGCTCCAGCTGTGGGATGGTGGGAGTGGAAACCCGACACATCCAGACAACCCTAGATCAGGGAAGACGGTGGGGGTGGGGGAACATGGACACTGAAGCAGGACCGCCTCTGTCCACCCGTGCTCCTCTGCCGTGCAAGCTGGGCCATCGGGAAGGGGAGCAGACACAGAGGCGGCGGCAGCCGCCCTAACTGTTGGGGAGCGTCTACAGAGGAGGGTTTGGGGTGGCTGCCTCAGTGGCCAGGAAGGCTCGTAGCCCTGCCTTCCCCCACGGGAACACACACCTCCCCCCCCCCGGGAAAGCATTGGAGCCGCCAGGCCCGTGACCTTCCTGTCCCCTCTCCTTTTGTTTTTTCCAGCGGCTCTCTGCCCGCCAGGCTGCCAACATCCTCCATCTCTGCCTTTGGGACGCAAAGGTTCTCCACTTGGATGCCCTGAAACCGGACCGGATGGTGGGTTGGCTGCTTCACCAGTCGGCGGCCACCTTGCTGACGGACCGGCTGGGAGATGGGAGCAGGGTTGAAGCGAAGCTGAAGCGATGCTTCTTGGCCAACCTGGACTATGACGAGCTCTTCCAGGCGGCCGCCCTGCTCCGTGGCTGGAGGAGCCCCGGGGCCCCCCCAGGGCCTTAGGAGTCCCGCCGGGGCCTCGGCTGCTTCTTTGCAGGGGACATTTCCCCCTAAAAGCTCTTAGTTGGCTTGGCCTCCCTTTCTTTGCTGTGAAAGACACACTTAGGGGGAGAAGCAGCTGCTCAGGTCGGGAGCCTCCTCAGTCCAGAGGTGGTTGGGGGGGAGGTTCAGCTGCTCGTAGAGTGGATCCTGCCTTCAGACCTTGCAAAAACTTGTGTTGATTTTATTGTGTTGGTCTTGCTTCTAAACCAAGGAGAGAACTCTGACTGCCCTTCTCTCCATCCCTTGGGTTAGGTTGAGGAAGTGTTTTGTTTTGTGGAAGTAGGAGGTAAGAAGAGTCAGGTGAAAGCAGGCGGCAGCAGCACACGACTGGCTGATCGGCTTTGCCTTCTTCCCCCCCCCTTCCCCCCTTTCTAGAAGTTGAGACTTAGAGGGTCCCTGCTAGGTAAGGACAGATTGATGTGATCATTGAAAACGTATTTTCCCTGCCTTCCCCGTTATTTATTACTTCTTCTTCCCCCAAACCCAAACAACCCTGATCGCACAGAGTTCAATCTTTTTCTCTTTTCTGTATCAGCCTGAATGGGCACCTTCAGGGCAGCGTTTTTCCTGCCTTGTTGCTCCGAAAAATCCGGTGCCCCCCTTTCCGACTCTTCCTTTAGAAACTCCAAAGGAGGGGCGTCTCTTTCCCTTGGCCTCGGACCATCCCTCGTGAGGCGGTCCCTGGCATGCCAGCTAGCCAGAGCTCTGAGCAGGGACATCTGCTTGTGAAACCCCCTCTCTCTTACCCCCCCCCAGTGTTTGTGTACATCCCCTGGCTAAGGGGGGGGCCTCCTGCCCCATCCCACCACCACCCCACATTTCATGATGGTATTGAGGAAAAGTAGAGGCAAGGAGTATGCGTGGGAAGGGAAGAAGTCTCTGACCCAGAATCTTCTGCTCGGCAGTGGCAGAACGCCAGCCTGAAAGCCTTTCCTCTCTGGAAAGGGTGACGATGGAGTGTTGCTGTTTGCATGAGAGTTCCATTGGGGAATAAAAATGATTTTTCACCTACAACAGGTTAATAACATGTTAGACTTTGTAGCCATGAATAGTAAGCTGTTTATGGCCGGTTGCGGGAAAGTTGATTACTTGATGCAATAAAGCATGTGTTCTCTAACACACCGGAGAGTATTTGCTTAGTCTTGGTCTTATTCTGGATCAGAACTTGGACCCCAGTGCTGTGTCGCCAGAGTTGGGTCCCACAGGACACCAAGCGCAGGGACTGATGTCTCAGAACACCTAATTTTCTGTTCCATGGATGTTTCGTGATGAGTAGGGAATTCAAGGCTCCAGCCAACCGCAGCTTTTTGTTTTGAAAGTGGAAGCAAGTTTCTAGTCCTGAAAGCCAAAAAATGACTAAACTACAGCACACGGAGGATGTCTGCCAAAGTCTCGGAAGCAAGAATGGAGACTGTCAGATTTCCAGTGGTTGAGAGAGGGCCTGATCCAAGCCATTTTGCTGCTTGAGGTGGAGCAGAAGATCCAGGCTCAAGGCAAGGGGCATAGAATCCAAATGCAACCCAATTACTTTGGTGCAATGGGGAAGAAAACCCCACAAATATCTTTCCTGTTTCTAAAATGACAATCATCCCCAGTGAGTTCCCTTCCCATGCCATCTGAAATCTGCCCGGGGAAACCCTTTTGTTCTGCCCCCTGGCAAGGTGGACCTTGGCCGATTTGGGTCTCTAAGCCTCACTCCCTGGAGTAGCAGAAGGAAGAGAACCTTACACAGCATCACTCCAGCCTGTGAACCACGTTGCTTGAACGTCAAGCACATGGATTGCACCATTCACATGTAGTGGAGACGGTTATGCAGCCTGGTGAAACAGTAACTGCACATGGGAAAGGGAGGGATTTTCCCAGGAAAACACGTGCGATGCCATCCATCGGTTGCAAAAGGCATTGGGGGAAAACGATGAGAAAACGCAGCTCATAAGGACCACCTGACAGGAGGTCTTGAGAAGAAGCAGGTGGCTCTGTGGACGTGGAGCCCACCCGATGTGTCCAATGGGTGGTGGACCCAGGATCAAACCCTTTGATGGCTTTCTCAAACCACAGCCCAGCCCGGGCAGAGCCAGGAGCATCCCCAACGCCAGACTTCTCTTCCCTGTGGCTTCAACTACATCCACTTTCCCCAGGAAGGAACCTCAGAACTTGCCATCTTCCACTAATTCCACTCGTGGTTTTTGTATGGTTTATGTATCATAGCTTGCAGCTGACTTAGAATCTTCGTTTTTTATACATTTCTATCCTTTAAAACGTGTTGTTTAGAGATTTTATGTATGTATGTATGTATGTATGTATGTATGTATGTATGTATGTATGTATGTATGTATGTAAAAGACTTTTACCCTGCCTTTCTCCTTCAAAAAGACCCAAGGCGGCTTAGGTCGTTAAAAGACAATATTTAAAAGCTAAAAACAGGCTGTATGCAAATAATAAAAGAGGAATCAAATATCACACTGGAAGGGATGAAGGGCAGCTGCGGGGGGTCCGGAGGCCGAGCGCTCCTGACCGGAGTGTACAAAAAAAAGAGGAGGCTTTCCAATTGCTTCGGCAAGGCACATTTTGCAAAGAGGTTGCCCAGTTTCACCTTATTCGCCCGCAAAGTCCGCCAACAGGGCAGGGCGTTGCTTCGCCTGTCCTCGTCCCGGCCCCAGGCCCAGAAGAGGGTCGGCCGCCGAGGGCGTCCTCACGCCCCCGGGTTGCCTGTCGGAGCGCAACGTGAGAAGAGGCAACTCCGTAGAATGCCCCCAAGTCGCTGCTGAGGTCGCCAGGAGGAAGGGCAGGCGATCGGCCCCTTTGAATAAGGCGCCTTGTCCTCTGCGCGCGCCCCCGTCCGTCCGAGGGGCTCCCCGCTGGGAAGGCGGAGGGGGGGGGCGCGCCGGCCTTTTGCCCACCGGGCCCGGCCCGCTCGGCCCTTTGAACCCGACCCGGGCGGGCCTTTCCCCCCTTCCCTCCCTCCCTCCCGGAGTGCCTCCCTGCCGACATGGGGCCTCTGCCTAACTGGGGGTGCAAGCCCCTCTTCTGGGGGACCCTTTGCAGAGCGGCCGGCCGGGCCGTCTCCGGGGGGTCCCTCGCCGGCCTGGCGGGCTCCTCGCCCCGCGCCCCGCCGGGCCCCCTCGGGAAGCCGCCCCGGCCCCCGCCGCCCTCGCCGCCCCCTCCCCGGGAGGCCGGGCGCTTCCTGGCGGCCCGTGGGCTCGCCTCCCGCGGCGGCTCCCACCTGCCCCCGAGCGCCGAGTCGGTGGCCCGGCCGGTGGGCGTCTGCTCCATGTTCCGGCTGCCCGTCCGGGAGGCGGCCCAGGGCCTGGACGTGGCTTTCGTGGGGGTCCCCCTGGACACCGGGACCTCCAACCGCCCCGGGGCCCGGTGAGTGGGGAGCACCGGGGGTCGGGGTCGGGGTGGGGGGGTCAGTTTCAGCCTTGACCGCCCCCCCCCCACGGAAGGGCCGGAAAGGCTCTGCTTCTCCACCTCTAAGAGTGCCTGGGGAGGTGGGGGGGTTCTTGTGCCCCAGGTGGCTCCTGGTCCTGGGCACCCGTGTGGGGCCCCCCTCGGATGGTGCCCAGGGGGGTTGGCGGGGGCAGGAGACAGGAGCAACTCGCCCTGTGGGGGGGGGGCAGAAGTGTGGGGGGGAGAGAGAAGGTATTCAGAGAGACACAAAGAGAGCTGGAAGGGGCACCCTGTGGGTCACAGAGTCCAGGAGGGGGAATCCAACGCCCAGCCGCTGGCTCTGCCGCCAGGCAGGTGCCTCTGAGCTCACCTGCAATACCTTGCACAGGGGCCCTGCCGTTGGCCCCAAGGGCCCCCCCTGGACCCAAGGCCCCCCCCCCAGGGAGAGGAGGGACCGGCTGAGATCCCCCTGGAGGGAGCCGATGGCGCCCCTGCTCCCTGGGAAGCCTTTGGGGAGGCTGCCCGGTGGTCCCGGAGCACCCACCAGGGAGGAGGGGCAGGCCAGAAAACCACCGCTGAGCACTTTACAATTCAGAGACCAGGAAGACGTTAAAAACTATCTTAACTTTAAAATGGCCTCCATCAGGGACTCCGTCGTGGTGGTTAAAAGCCTGCCTGAAAAGGTGGGTCTTCAGCTGTCAGCAGAAGGATCAAAGGGAAAGGGCCACCCTGACCTCCCCAGGGAGAGCCTTCCGTCACCTGGGGGGGGGGGCTGCCACAGAGAAGGCCCTCCCTCGTGTCTCCATCCGCCGTGCCTGCACCGGCCCTGGGGCCAACAGGAGGGCCTCCTCTGACTCTCTTAAACGGAGAGAAGGCTCATGGGGGGGGGGGGGGGGAGAGATACAGTCCTTCAGGTAGCCCAGAGTCCAAGCTGTAGAGGGCTTGATAGGGAATGGCCATCACTTTGAATTGGGCCCGGAAACGGACTGGTAGCCAGTGGAAGTGTTCGAAGAGGGGCATTTTATGCTCCCTATAACTGGCCCCAATCAAGAGTCCGGCTGCTGCCTTTGGAACTAGCAGATGTTTCTGAACCGTCTTCAAAGGGTCGAGTGTGTTACAGAAATCCAAGCAGGAGGTAACGAAGGCATGTGTCAGTGTAGCCAACTCAGAAAACAAGGAACAGTCAACACCCTAGTTTTAACTAGTTTAGGTATCTGGCTGTGTAGTTCGATTCCCCAGCTGAGCCTCCTTGGTCAGGGGCTGGAC
The DNA here is from genome assembly GCA_037013535.1 of Intellagama lesueurii. Lineage (NCBI taxonomy): Eukaryota > Metazoa > Chordata > Lepidosauria > Squamata > Agamidae > Intellagama > Intellagama lesueurii. The sequence goes on along the minus strand of JBAJHW010000017.1, from coordinate 12,552,810 downwards.
TTGATGATCCCCAGGATTCCTCCCAGCTCTGCCGTTCCAAGTTTTTAGCTGTGTAAAGGCACTCCTGGCCACGGCCAAAACCTGGGATGAACCCAGACGTACACCCAAGCAGCGAACCTGAGTTTTCAGGGGGAGCGTAACCCCATCTAAGACAGATGGTATCCCTATTCCTTGATCGGCCTTCCGGCTGACCAGGAGCACCTCGGTCTTGTCTGGATGAAGTTTCCGTTGGTTTGCCCTCCTCCAGCCCATGACGGATGCCAAGCCCTGGTTGAGAACCAAGAGAGCTTCCTTGGAATCAGATGGGAAGGCGAGATAGAGCTTGGTGTCATCCGCATACTGGTGACGCTGAGCTCCAAAAATCCAGACAGCCTCTCCCAGAGGTTTCATGGGGAACAAAGCAGAACCCTGAGGGATCCCATGGGGTGTTGAACAGTCAGGGTCTTGAACATGAGCCCCCCCAGCACCACCTTCTGAATTCTCCCTTCCAGGAAGGACCGGAGCCACTACGAAACAGGGCCTCCAAGTCCCATCCCGGAGAGACGGCCCAGAGGGATATCATGGTTGATGGTATTGAAAGCCCCTGAGAGGTCCAACAGAACCAACAGGGACACACTCCCCCTGTCCAGCTCTTGGCGTAGGCCATCCACCAAGATGACCAAAGCAGTCTCCATCCCATAACTAGGCCTGAAGCCAGACTGAAATGGATCTAGATTCTAGATAATCCACTTCCTCCAGGAATCCTTGGAGCCGAGAAACCACCACACGCTTTGCCCAGAAATGGAGCCTTTGAGACTGGCTGAGAGTTGCCCAGTCAAGTGGGATCCAGGGAGGGCTTCATGGTCTTCTTACTGCCTCCTTGAAGCCTTCGCCACTCCCAAACCCTACGTGGCCATTCCCCCTTGGGCGGTTTCCATTAGGAAGGGCAAGGGTCCAGCACACACACGTGCAGCCTGGCATTCCCCTTTCCAGGAATCCTGTTCACATCATCAGGCTGTAAAAACAGAAACTTCACCATTAAAACGTGAAAAGCAGGGCCCCGAGTGGCATCCGCAAGGACCTGTACAGTCCGAGCGGATCCGAGCAACTTTGCCTGCAAGGTCTTCTGCCAATTCCTCACAGTGGGTGGCTGAGTGGTCAGCATCCTCTTCTTCTGGTATTAAGCCTGGTGGACCGTGGAGTCTGTTTCTCCTCTGCTTATGAGGAGTTTGAAAAGCAAACTTCTGGCCTTCTTCAGGTAGTCATTGTATTTAACGTGCATCACAAAAATAAACAGAAAACCACCCTCTTCCAGGTTCGGCCCTCGTCACATCCGGGCGGAGTCCGTGATGGTGAGGCGGTTCAACCCAAGCACCGGGGCAGATCCCTACCACTCCCTTGTGGTGGCCGACATCGGCGACGTCAGTGTCAACCTCTATAACCTGAGGGACAGCTGCAGACAAATCCGAGAAGCCTTCCAGAAGATCGTGGCGGGGGGCTGCATACCCCTTACGCTGGGTAAGAAGACAGGATGGCTTTGAGTGCAACACGCAAGGAGAACGAGCCAGAAAGGCTGGGTGCAAAATCCCAGGACAAGGGTGGGTAGCACCCTGATTGGGTCACAAGAACAGCAGAAAGGGTTGAGCCTTTGCACCCAGCAGGATTCCTCATCACCCCCTCTTGACTTGTTCTACCCTGAGGGTCCCCTTCTGCACTCGGAGAAGGAGGCTGACCAATGGGAACAAGTCCAGAGGAGGCCAACCAGGAGGATCCGGGGGCTGGAAACCAAGTCCTTGGAGGAGGAAAGGCTGAAAGAACTGGGCAGGTTTAGCCTTGAGAAAAGAAGACTGAAGGGAGAGAGGAGAGCACTCTTCAAAGACTTGAAAGGCAGCCCTACAGAGTAGGGGCAGGATCTGTTCTCCATCCTCCCAGAGTGTAAGACATGTAATGATGGGCTCAAGTTAAAGGAAGCCAGATTTCGGTTGAATATCAGGAAAAACTTCCTAACTCTTAGAGGAGTACGACAGTGGAACCCATGACCTCAGGGGGAGGTGGTGAGCCCTCCAGCACTGGAGGCCTTCAAGAGAAAATGGGGCCACCCTCGGTCCGATCGGCTTGGTTTTGGATTCCTGCATCAAGCAGGGGGTTGGACGCGATGGCCTTTGACAGGCCCCGTTCCCAACTCCAGTGTTCTAGGGATACGATGAGGCAAAACCCGGTCCTTCCAACACCCGTGCCAAGCCTCCGTGTTGGAACTTGAGTTCAACGACAGACAAAGGGTGTGCTTCACCATCTAGCCGGGATGGCCTTTGGAGCGCGCTCTCTCTCCCTCCTCTTCGAAAGCTGCTCCATGCCTGCCCAGCCAGATGAAGAATCCGGCAGGTCTCAAAAGATCACCTGCTCTCATCATTCTACAGGTCCGCTGAAAAGATTTTTGTGACAAAGCAGCAGATGTTTGGGGAATGGGGTCGAGTGATTTGATAAGAGGGGCCGCTAGCTATTTTCCATGAATTTATCACATTCTGGTATTTTTCATGTGGCAGGGAGTTGCCCAGTTCTGTGTAAAATAAGAGAGTAGGAGCCCAAAAACACTCTTTGTTTGGGGACTGGGACAGTGAGACTCCCCGGTCCTTCTCCCTTCAGCCACTGATGCTGCAGAGTAGACCAGGGCTCACGGAGGTGCCATTGCCCGTGCTGTAGCGCCGCCATGTGTCATGAGAACCCCCTCAGCCCTTCTTTCCAAGAAAAGTTGCAAACCCTGGGCAGCAGCATTGAGTCAAAGTAAACGCACCGGTTCTAGCAGTTTGCTAGAAAGGGGGGTGTTTTGCAGTGTTAATGGGTCTTAATTACCTATCCAATTATCCTGTATTACACCTGCAATAGTTTGCAACCCGGTGGTGTTCCTTAGAAAATCCACCTTCCCCCCCCCCGCTCCAGTTGCTGTGAGGTTTGCAGCTAAGCCGAGAGGGCAAAGGAGACCACTGTGGTGGGTGGGGGTGGGGCATGTGGTTTCGTTCTCCCGGATACTAAAAAAAATCCGGGTGCTTTGTCCCTAAGGGCCCAGGTACCGCTACGGAGGCGTCCAGCCAAGGGCCACTTTCATTACTCTGCGTCTTTTCCTTCTGACAGGCGGAGACCACACGATAACATACCCCATCCTACAGGCCGTGGCAGAAAAGTAAGTCTTCGGTCCCAGGAGCAGGGCTGGCATCGGACGTGAGCTCGTTCATTCCCCAAGCAGGCAATGCCACATGTTTTCGGCCCTCGGCTTTCCCCCTTCCTCCGTGGAGGGCTCCTGGCCGCGCATCATCAGGGTGCTTTCAACAGCAGACTTCAACAGACTCTAGAGAGAGAAAGAAGCGCTGAGCAGAGAGGCGGGGCTCTCTTTGAATTCAGAGGCAGGGAAGGAACGATGGGTTAGTGCTGGACAGATTGACAGTCACCCCAGCCCAGAAGGGTCCCTCCCGGCCAAACCTCCTAAAGGCAGCCTGTGAGGTTGGCAAAAACTCAAAAAAGTTTAGCTCTTCCCCTCAGGCCTCAAAATCTCTCAGCCCAAGCTAACTCACTGGCTTGTGGTAAGGACCGTGAGGGGAGGAAAGGCAGGACAGAACTATAACCTGCAGTATAATAATAATAATAATAATAATAATAATAATAATAATAATAATAATAATAATAATAATAATAATAATAATAATAATAATAATATGCCCAGCATGGTGCAGTGAATAAAGGGATGGACTAGGAGTCCGGAGGCCTGGGTTCAAATCCCCACTTGGCTGCAGAAACTGACGGGGTGGGGGGAGCGGAACTGGTAAGACCACTCCTCAAACATCTCACTTACTTTGAAAACTCTGTTAGGGTCACTGTATGTCTCTTCTGACTTGGTGGCACAGAACATGATATAAATGAAAATGTAAATGGGTTTAAGGCGCCGCGTATTTTTATCCTGTCTTGTCTCGTTTTCTTTTGTTTCTTTGGATTTCGCCGGAGAGGCTGGCACAGACTAACACGGCGACCTCTTCTAAAACGACCACTATACCCAGGTGGGGACGAACCGTCCCTGTAAATAAATGTCTGGAGCGCTGGACGGGGCCCCCGCCCCAGGCGCACAGGCCTCTGCGTGCGACTGGAAGCACACGGGTGGCTCGGCGGCACGCCTCCGAGGCAGCGCTATGGAGCAGCCCACCTGCGCGCCTTAGAGGGAATGTTGAGAGCAACCTCAAACAATGCTCAGTAAAAGTGGTGAACAAACATTTTACACAGACAGCAAATTCTTATGACGGCAAAAAAATAACAGGTTGACCTTTTCTTGTGTGTCATTTGTGATGTCTCCTGTTCAACCAGACACGGCCCCGTGGGGCTGGTGCATGTGGACGCTCACACGGACACCGCAGATGAGGCGTTAGGGGAAAAGATCTACCACGGGACCCCCTTCCGGCGCTGCGTGGACGAGGGGCTCCTGGACTGCAAGAGGGTCGTCCAGATTGGCATCCGTGGCTCCTCGTACTCTCCAGACCCGTACAAGTTTGGCCGAGAGCAGGTGATTGGTGATTGCTCCACCTGGTGATTGCTCCACCTATGGCTAAGTTTCTCCTTAAAAACAAAATAATGTGCAAATTAAAAAAAAAGAAAGAAATAGAAGCAGCAGTCAACCTCTCAACAGCTGGGGTTTGTGGACTCTGGTCCACAGGAACCCAGAACAGAAGAGCTGAAAGGGTTCCCCAAGGGTCATCTAGTCCAGCTCCCCCCCCCCCCCCCCGCTTCTGCAAATCACCTCCAGTGGAAACCTCCCTGAGAGGTGGGCCCCCAACTGCCACTTAACAAACTCCCCAGGCTGAAGAACACACCCTGTTTGGAGAAAATGCCGATACCTTAACAAGGGAGGCGTCGCATCCCCTTCTGGTGAGGGTCCTGGGGGTGGGCGCCACCGCCAAAAGGGGTGGGAGTGACTCAAAGGCCGGGTGAGGTGGTGATGGCCTGAGAAGGTCTCGGCCGCGGCAGCCACTCGGGTGTGTCCGTGGATGTCGATGCGGTTCCGCTGCCGGCATTCTCCTTGAAGTTATCAATGGACGGAAATGCAAGAAACATGGAGGGCCATCAACCGTCCTTTGGAAAACTGGAGGGAAGGCGCTGTTGCCTCTTCCCTTCTGATTTGGATCCTTTTGCTGAGGCCCCACCATCCAGAGCTGCCGAAATCAGGCTCCTTTGTCCATGCAGAAGCCCTTCAGGTATTGGAAGCACCCTAAAATCCCTTTTCAAGTCCTCTAATCTCCCTTGGCGGAGGCTCCTTTTGCCCTGGAGATGAGACGATTCATCTCCAGACCCTCCGCCCTCGGAGGAGGCCACCCTCCTCTGTCCGTCTTCCGCCTTCCCGATCTCCTTTCTAAACTGTAACGCAACGTGTGAGGCTGCTTTCTCAGGGCTGCGATGCTCCGCTCTAAAGCTCGTTGTCCCCGCTCACCCGCAACAGGGCTTCCGGGTCGTGCTTGCAGAAGACTGCTGGATGAAGTCTCTCGTCCCCTTGATGGCCGAAGTGAGGACGCAGATGGGAGACAAGCCCGTTTATATCAGTTTCGATATCGATGGAATAGACCCGGCCTATGCCCCCGGCACCGGGACTCCTGAAATTGCTGGACTCACCCCTGCCCAGGTAAGAACCATGAAAGAATGGGGTCCAAATGGCAGGTGATTCACAACATCTTTGCACATGTCCACAGCGGGGAGGCAGGGGGAGCGTGGATGTTGTGAACCTTAGAGAGGCCGCCTGGTCATTTTTAGTTGTGGAATTTAGAAACACACAAACACACCCCCAAGGCTGCCTGATCAAAGCCACGGCTGCTTGAGAGGGATTGGTGGAAAAAAGGTTGGTAGAAGTTCATAAAATCACCAAACCAGCAGGAGAGTCAAAGAGTTGTTTTCTTGATAGGCTGATAGCACTGGACTGAAAACAAAAGAATGAAATGTCACAGAGATAAATGTAAAGTTCCAAACCTAGGGGTAAAAATAAAACACATACACAGTTACAAGACGGGGGATACTTGTCTCAGTGAGAAGGATCTTGGAATTGTCGTAGATCACAAGCTGAATATGAGCCAAAAGTGTGATGTGGCTGCAAAAAAGGCCAATGCTATTTCAGGCTGCATTAACAGAAGTATAGTCTCCAAATCCTGTGAGGTACTAGTTCCCTTCTATTCGGCCCTGGTACTCATCTGGAGTACTGTGTCCAGTTCTGGACACTACTCTTCAAGAAGGATGCCAACAAACTGGAGCAAGTTCAGAGAAGGGCAACAAGGAGGATCAGGGGATGGGAAACCAAGCCCTAGGAGGAAAAACTGAAGGAACTGGGCATGTTTAGCCTTGAGGAAAGAAGAGTGAGGGGTGATATGATAACACTTTTCAAATACTTGAAAGGCTGTCATACAGAGGAGGGGCAGGATCTGTTCTCAATTATCCCTCAGTGCAGGGCACGTAATAATGGGCTTAAGTTACAGGAAGCCAGATTTCGGCTGAATATCAGGAAAAACCTGTTAGAGCAGTACGACAGTCGAACCATTGACCTTGATAGGTGGTGAGTGCTCCAACGCTGGAGGCATTGGAGAGAAATTTAGATAACCCTCTGTCAGATCTGCTTTGATTTGGATTCCTGCCTTGAGCAAGTGGATTCCTGCCTTGAGCAAGACTTGATGGCCTTCAAGGCCCCTTCCAACATGATTCTAGGATTCGCCTCACACAACAGAACTTGATATTCCCAGAAAAGGGGATTTGGAATGGCCTTTTAAAAACAAGAATGGTTTTTCACAAAGCACGCCGTGCCATCAGCTGTGCCAAGGCCCTTGAGCTTAGATGGTTTTTAAAATGGGACCGGGGGGGGGGGGGGGGATCTGCAAAGCAGGAGGTCCATGGAGAGGTCTGGGCTATTAGCAGGTTGGAGTAGAACCTCCATGTTTAGAGACAGTGCGCCTCTGAGAAGCAGTGGCCAGGGCACTCCGGGGACCGTTGTTCCCTCCGTGCCTTGCCTGCCGACTTCCCCGATTCCTCTGGCTCGGCTGTCGGGCCAAACAGTGTGGAGCTCAGATGGACTGGGATTTTTGGCAGCCCATTCTAGCTACTGGAGTTTGGGCCCGTTTTCCCCATGTCCAGGGCGGCGGCCAGAATCCTGCACTTTACGAGGGTGCACATGTAGGTCCCAGCGATTTGCTGCAGGATGAGGGACATCCGCGGCAGCTCCTTAAAGCAGTGCCCCCCCCCCCCCGTGAGTAGTTCCAGAGACGACTCTGGCTACTGACACAAACGGGGATTCTTCCTGCAGAACAAGATTTACACCCACTCGTTTATGTCAGGAGGAGGAAAATGTACAAATTAAATTTACTGCAGAACCTGCCTTTCCTCCGAGGAGCACAAACTTTCCCGGGAAAGGACACCAAGGCCCCCATCTACCCCCTCAATGGCCCTGTGAGGTGGGCCAACAGGTGGGTGGGGGCCACTGGCCCCACGAGCCCCCCCAGGCCCCGTGGCATTAAGAGTCCAGAACCAAAGGAGGGGACAAACCTGGGGGGGGGGGCGGGGGGAATGGGAGGAAATTAGCGCATTTTAGCCTAACGCTTGGTTAGCCTTAGGAGGAGGAGGATTCCGGCCTTTCCGAATGACAGGGGTGTGTGTGTCGGGGGGGGGGGGGGAGAGGAGTGTAGGAAAAGGTGGCCAGCAACCCGAACAGGGGGTCAGGGGAGAGGGGGCAGGCTGGCTGCCGGGCCCTGTCGGAACCACAGGCGGGGCAGGGGGCAAAGGTCTCCCAGATTCTCTCCACGCCCCCCCCCCCCGGTCGGTTGTGGGTTCGAGGGAGGCCAATTCTAGAGTTCCGTCTGCCCTCCCCTGCTTTCCAACAGGCTCTGGAAATCCTCCGTGGCTGCCAAGGGCTGAATCTCGTCGGCGGCGACCTTGTCGAAGTGGCTCCTGTGTATGACGCATCGGGTAAGTGGGGAGACCAAGCAGGGGGCGCCTTCCTGTTTTCCCAAACATGACACCCCCACGGCGTGCTGCTGTTCATGCCCAGAGCTTCCGAGCTGCAGCACCTCTGGGGTCTTCCCTTTCCCACAAACCCTGAAATTAAATTTGGGAGAGTCTCCGAGGACCATCAAGTCCTCTCGGCCATTTTCCCATTATTAGTTCGGGCCCGTAGAGGACAGCTGGCCCCACCGTCCGTGTCTGGAGCCGGCTCTCCCCTCCGCCTTCGCTCTGGCAGGCAGCAAGCCTTTCCCAGCACCCTCCACCGTTCCTCAGAGCACGTGGCTTCCAGGGTCTTCACCCTTTTTGTCCCCCACCCCCAAACCTGTTCCAGCTACATCCTTCTCAAACGGAGGGGCCCAAAATTGGACCCCGTTTCCCCCAGTGTTCAGAATACGGTGCCCTTCCTCTGGACACCAGACTTGGCTTGATGCTGCCTAGAATTGCATTCGCTTCTTTTGCTGCTGCATCACACTGCTGGCTCCTGCTCAGCTTTGTGATCCTGCTACGGCCCCCCCAGATCCTTTGCACACTGACTACTGCAGAATTAGCAGCCCCATATTTGTGCATCGGATTTCTCCTGCCTAGATGCAACCTTTTTATTTCTTCTCTTCCCTGCTGTAAGTCACTTTGCTCTCCAATCTGTTAAGGTCACGGTGAAAGTTAAAAAGTTGTTACTGAGCTTTTTGGGCAGATGGGGGAACGGATCAGAACGAGATTCAGACGTAGCTTCTGAAGCTCGACAGTGTGTCTCGTCTTGTGCCTTGCCCTGCGTGCGTGCGGAACTGTCGCCACGATGACTCTTGTTTCCCCTGCTGAAAGCAGCCAATCTTTTTCAAATCAAGGGACAAGTGCTCCTGTCTCTTCACACGGTGGTTTAGGAATATTTTGTCTTCCTCTGACTTACAGGCAATACAGCTCTCCTGGGAGCAAATCTCCTGTTTGAAATGCTGTGTGCCCTCCCACAAGTGAAGAAGACATAAGCGACTCCAGGGGAACTTGTGCAGGAGATGCCCTTGAAAAGGAACGGACTTCCTCCCATTGCTGAACAGAATCAGGACTTCACCGTGTATTTGGGCCGGATATGTACCTTTCCTTCCACCTGCCTTTTAGGCATCCAAAACCACAACAAACAAGGGACACCCTTGAGAAACGGGCTCATCAACAAAACACAAGATGCGAGGCTCTCCAGATTTGTTTTAGAAAATGACGTTGCTAGTCCTCATTATGGGGGGAGAGGGAAAACCGACCACATGCTGCTGAGCACTTAGAAACCAGAGCAGATCTCGGTGGGTTTCCACTGGTGGCCATCCCGGGCTGGGTGGGGGCAAGAGGAGAACATAATTATCCCATCACTGATGGGGAGCAGCTTGAAACACAAGAGGGAGGGGGATCAGCTCCTCTAAAGTAGCAATTGTCCTTTTAAGCATGTGCCTCTTTGATTTCTTATTTTTAAATTATAAAGCTCAAATCCAGAAAAAGGCAAAGTTCATCCCCCACCCCCTTGGGAAGGGAGGGATCTGCAGAAATCATGGAAAGATTGCAAAATACTTGGAAGGCAGAAATTATAGTCTATAATTAGAAGTTCTTAGGAGCTAATTGTGTGCGCCTAGGTCACAGCCAGAGCATCTCTTGCTTTCTGGATTAGGCAGTTAGCTTGCTTTGTTCCGTCACTGCTGTTCAGCATTCCAGCACCTCTGAATCCTTAAAATACAAAATGCCCTCGTAGGACACATCCTTCTGAGACTCAAATGCTTTCAGTGCTAATGAGAAATTATCATTGAGGTAGGCTACCTTTAGCGGAACACAAAGCTTCCACTAAACCATCACAAATGCATTTCTTAATTTCATCTCTCCTTTCCTCCAAATATGTCTAATGATTCTTTTCCATCAACCTAAATCAGAAGATTGCATCACATCTTGTGGCACTGAGTTCCAGAGATGAATTCTCTGAAGCCTACATGGAGCAAGATGAGGGGAAAGGGGGGGGGGGGAGGGACAGAGAATTCAGTCATTATTATTTTTAAAATAAAAAAAGACATGAAGCTCAATGTAACTCTGTGGGTAAGTGAAAATTGACAGCTTGGAACTTGATGACAAATAAAGACTACCAAATAAGGATTCCCAAGCTCTGTGCTGTTGTTGTTTTTTAAAAGTTCACCTCAAAGCACCCAGTGACTTTCTGATCACACATTAAAATCGTTTATTTTCAGTCGCAAGTCTGTTAAGTCTTAAAGCAAAACCAAACCAAAACAGAGTTCGTGCCTGTCCACAAATAAAAAATAACAAAGGACAGTTTGCCCAATGCATTATTTATTCCCTACCCCGACAAGAGTATCAAAAGTGCAAAAGAACCGGCTTCCTTTCAGGCCCGTCCTCCTGGCTCGAGCGGAGGAGTGGAAGTCGAGGGAAACCGACGGAGCGGACGCGGCCCCCTCGCAAGAGGTTGCCTTCGGTGCCACCTAGAAAAAGCTCTCGGCCTCCCCTCCCTCCCTCCGACAGGAGGCCGCTGAGCTGCCCCCCTAATACAGGGGTTCCCCCCCCCACCCTGGGGTCACCCCCACCCTGCCCGGTGCGCCTGGACTGCCACTCCCAGAACCCCCGGGGCAGCCCAGCGGGTGGCGACGGCTTCCGGGAGCGGCAGTCCAAGGACACCGGTGGAGGGGGGGGGGGGCGCGACCCCAGGTGTGGGAACCGCTGCCCTCGCAGGACAAACGGACGTCAACCTCTCTGGCCATTGCAATCTGGCCCCGCACCTCATTATCAGAGATGAGCAGCTGATGTTAACAAAAAATAACAAAATAAATAAATAATAACAATTTAAAAAAAAGACAGAGATGGTGCGTCTCTACGGTCAGATCCAGCCAGCCGACAGCGGGCGGGCCTCTTTTGGGAGGGAGGCGGCCCAGGCCCAGAAAGGGCATCATCGGTGGCGTCCGAGATGGGAGAAGCTACTTTGATGTAGGATGCCCGAAGGTGCCCGCTCGCTCGCTCGCACGCCCCCCCCCCGGCCCTACCGCTCGGCCTGTCCGTTGAAAACGGCAACCTCCCCCACCTCGGGCTCCTCCGCGGAAGCCGAGCAGGCCACGGGTGCCACGGACCCGACGGCCGGCCCGTTGAGGGGACGGAGGGCACCGCTGCCCCAGCCAGGCATCCCCAGGGGGGCAGCCTGCTCCCCTGCCTGAGCCCAGGCGGGCGTGGGGGCGGGCAAAGGCGGAGGGGGTGCCACGGGGTGCCCTTGGCCGTGAAGGGGGGGGGCGGCGCGGCCCCTCCGGATTGAAACGCAGGGGAGGAGAAGCCCCACCAACCACCCGCCAGGCTCCGGACCAAGAGGGCCCGAAGGGGCCGGGCCATGCACGCTGCCGGGCCCCCAAAGCCGCCCCGTTTGGGGTTTGTGTGTGTTTGAGTTTAGCACTCTCAGCCTTTCCCAAACCAGGCTTCCCTTGGGCCTCCCCCCCCCCGCTCCGTTCCCCCCCTCCCCGCCCAAACCCCTCTCCTCCGGGGCTGGAGCGTGGCCGACGGCCTGGGCACTTCCACCGGCCTCAGCCAGGACGTCCCCCGCGGCCGAGGCGCATGGGTCCCCTAGTCCAGCAAGATCGGAAGGCTTGCTCGACCAGCGGCCAGAGCAGCTCCTACCTAGCCCGGACGCAGCCAGGTGGGCCGGGAGTGGGTGAGGGCCGCTCATCATCATCCCGGTGCTCTGAGTCACAAGACCCCCGGATCTCTGGCCCGGCGGCCCCCGCCTTCTCTGCGCCCTTGTCCACTCCGGCGGCGGCTTCGCTGAGGCCAGCGGGGGGGGGGGGGGAGGCGAGGCAGCGGCTGGCGCTCTGGCGGACGGCTGCCCGGATCGCTCCCCCTTTCCGTCGCAGGATCAGGTCGCCCTGTGGGGGCCCCCCGCCCCCCCCCACTCAGAGCCGAGAGAGGAGAGCGGCCCCTCCGCGGCCGGCCCCTCGGGCAAACCCTTCCCTTCCCTTCGTCGGCAAGAATAGCCGGGCAGGGACCCGAGGCTCGAAACGGTCGGGGGGGGGGGGGAGGCTCCACTCGGGAACCCGGCCCGATCCGGGCCTCTCCCGCGGGCGCCGCAAGCGGGAAGGCTCCCCCCCCCTCGGTTGGGCAGACCAGAGGGGCAGTTGCCCCCCCCCCTCCTGAGAAGCAGGCGCCTGCCCAGAGAGCCAGGGGCCCCCCTAACAAGGGGCCACGCGGGGACCCACCGCTCCCCTGGCCCTCCGGGTTGCCTCGCAGGGGCAGAGAAAGGGCCGGCTCGGTCTTACACAAATACATAGGAGTTCCGAAGACACACACACACACACACAACTTCATCTTCCCCCCCCCCCCCCACTGTACACCACCGTGAACCAGGCATCCCGTTCTGACCGATCGACACGATCGCGACAGCAGAATTGTTGGGCCGGTCGGGGGAGGGGGGGGGGCGGACAGCCACGGGCAGAGAAATCTAGCGTGTGAGGGACCAGATGTGTTGGGTTGCTGCGCAAAGGAAGATTTGCCTCGTTTCACACAGAAAGCATGTAAATATCTTTCTCTCACGCCGGTGCACGTGCACACACACCCCCTCTTTTCACCTCAGGCCCTCCTGTAGGTCGTGGGCAGGTGGAACCCCCCCGGAAGCCAATGTTCCGGTCCACCGAGCGCAGGGCGCGCCGGAGGGGAGGAGCGGGGGGGGGGCGGGGGGGGCAGGAGGCAGCAGCCCCCCCCCCCCGCCCGGCTCTGCAAGAGCAGCTTCCGAGAGGCTGGCAGACCACCGGCTTGGCGATGGGGAGCCTGGCCTACAAGCCGGGAAGAAGAAGAAGAAGACACAAACACACACACACACACGCACACCCCTCGAGTTTCCCTTTGCAAGACCACCAAGCCAGGCCGTCGTCGTGAAGGCTTTTCCACCCTTGAAGACCCCACCGCCGTCGCCTTCCCGGACAGGAAGAAACGCTGTCCCTCACTGGCCTGGAAAGGCTAAGCGCCGGAGCCCGGAGGGAGGGAGTGTGGAAGGGACCTCCCAAAATCATCCCACAGGCGGGACCCGCCTGGCTTCCTGTCTCCACACCAGCGGTCGGTGGGGCTTCCAGCCGTCGGCCCCTCGCCGCCCATCCCTACGGTTTTAGGGTCCGGCTCTGAAAGTGAAGTCTTTCAAAAAGACAAACTCAGACACTCTCAGGAAGGCTCCGGAAGGAGCAAACATTTCAAACAGCTCAGCATCTCTGATGGGACGGGCGGCCGGAGCGGGCGGCTCCTCGCCGGCTGGACGCTTAACCCGGGAGGTGATGCGCGTGGATCGACTGCAAAAACGGGAGTCTTCGAAGCCTTTCTCCTTCTATCACCCCAAACCAGATTCTGCCCCACTCGCCATTTGGTACACAAGGAAGACTTGCTTGCAACCTTCCCTCAACGCTCTCCTGGAGGGGAAAACCAGAGAGAGAGAGAGAGAGAGAGAGAGAGAGAAAGAGGGGGCCCAAGACCCCCCTGGTACAGCAGCGTCAGACAGACACCCTCGACGGGCTGAGCTCCGGGGCAGGCAGAGGCCCGTGGAGGGCAGCGCGATCTGAACTGCACACAGAAGGTCCCCATCTTATTAAAAAAAAACAAATGAACCCTAATCTGCCCACAAAGGGTCCCCCCAGTAGCGAGGCGTTCATCAGGGCCGGAGGGGAGGCGAGAAGCAGGTGGGGAGGAAGCCAGGGAGGGAGGGGGAGGCGGTCCGTGTTCGGCGGGGCAGCCCCTGGGTGGAGGGGGATTCTGGACAAGGATAAGTGACAATCGAATAGATAGGAGAGGAAGAGCAGAACTGCTCGACGAGTAGTAGGTGCAACAGGAAGACTATTCTTCTGGCAAACTTCAGAAGCACCAACTACTTATAAGAATAGAGTTGATTCGTAGCGGGCTTCCTGGAACGAGAAAGAATGGTGTTCAAGGAGGTAGGGTTCTCCAGGCCGTCAAGTGTAGGGGATTGTAGGTCCGGATGGTAAGTCTGTCCGCGGTGCTGCGTGAGAAGATGGGGAAGGCAAGGTAAACGGACGGATTGGGACGTCATGGATACCAGCATTGTGAACCATGGTTGTCTCGGCCAATACGGAGCAATCAGGATCGCATCGGACCGGTCTTGCCTCAACTTGACGATGGTCCGGAGAAGGAGGGGTATTGGAGGAAAGAGGCAGAGGAGATGGGAGGCCCAAGGTACCATGAGGGCATCTCCCAGTGATCCCGGGCCGATCCCCGCTCTTGAAAAGTAAACAGCGCATTTCTTGTTCGTTGCCGAGGCGAACACGTCTATATCGGGCTGCCCCCATTTGCTGCAGATCTGGAGAAAAACCTCTTGATGGAGAGACCACTCGTGCATTCGGGAGGTCTTTCTGCTCAGATGGTCTGCCCAGGCATCCTCCTGCGTGGCAATGTGAACTGCCATTGGAAAAATGTGATGGTCCAGACACCACTCCCAGAACTGGACAGCAAGGTATAGGAGAGGTAGCGAGTGTGTGCCTCCCTGTTTTTTTATGTAGTATAGTGCTGTCATGTTGTCTGTGGTGACCTGGACCGCAGTGCCTGAGATGCATGGCAGGAAGGCACGGAATGCTTTGAAGATGGCTAGCAGTTCCAAATTGTTGATGTGGAGGAGTCTTTCTTTGGGGGGACCATGTGGCATGTACATGAAGGTCCCCGCAGTGTGCGCCCCAACCGACGGGGCTGGCGTCGGTTGTCACCTGAGTTGTCAGCAACAGAGGGGTGAAGGGTCGGCTGAGGAAGAGGTTGGAGGGCGTGATCCACCACTTGAGCTGGTAGGCAAGCTCGCAGATAACCTGTAGGCGCATGGTAGGTGCATCGAGAAGAGGTCGAACAGGGACAGGTACCATGATTGCAGGGAGTGCATCTTCAATCTCGCATGCCTGGATGACAGAGGTGGTGGAAGCCATGAGACCGAGGAGTCTTTGTGCCTGATGGGCAGTCACGAACGCGTGCGGACGAAAATGGTCGACAAGAGAGTGTATTTTAATTGCGCACTCCCGGGGAAGAAAAGCCCTGGCGTTGCGCGAATCGAGCACTGCGCCTATGTAGTCTACCCTTTGAGAGTGAATCGGCACTGACTTGTTTGTAATTGACCTTGAGGCTGAGGTCCTTTAGATTACAGGATACCCTCTTGTACTCACTACTACCATTCACAAAGAGACACCAAGCAGGGGAAAATCCCAGAAAGTGACTCCTTTTTTCATTGGTTAACCACTTCTCACCCAAACACAAAGCAATTGTCGGGGCTGATTTTCAAACAAGTTCTTGTTGTTAATCAATACATATTACAGTCAATTTCTTTTTTTTAAGTATTAAGTTTACATAAAATTACCACTTGGCTTCCTTACCTGCAGAGAAATTGAGAGCGTGTCAAGAAAAGCAGAACCAAAGCCATCCTGATTAGTTTCTCAGTTTCTGAAGCGAAGAGGACCCTGCCTGACACTTTCCATGCTCCTTTATGAAAAATGCACATAATTGAAAAAATTGACTCTTTATGCAAATTTATATTGCAATCATTGGCCGACTCTCCATCTTCGTGTCTCTTTGAAGTTTTGATGTCATTGCAAAAACAAATAAGACAGTCCTGAATTCCATACAGGAGATCTTTTTTTAATACTTTAAAGATTAGGAGGACCCATCACCCTCATTCTGCTTGGTGATGGTCATGGTGGAAGAACTGAGCACCACAGAAGGAAGACCGGTCGGAAGGATTTGAATAGATTCAGATGGCTGTTGGACAGGTGAAAATCACTTGGGAGTGGAACCTGGGTGTCTGAGAGCATAAGGAGTTTTCATTTGCCTCCTTCAAGAAACAACACTTGCTCTGTCAGCAATAGTTTATATCTGGAGTTTGGAAGCGGCTACCCCATGAAAAACGGGTGCCTTAAGGACTTAGGGACTCTGAAGTGAGCAACTAACTCTACTGCCAAATACCATTTAGAGAGAGGAAAATCTGTTTCTTGATTTTCCAGCCTTGTTTTCTGGTCCTTCCAAATTGTTGTGAATTAAAAAACAAAAAGGTTTATCTTGACAATTCACCCAGTTGTTGTTTTTTTTCTCTAACTGTATGCTTCAGTGCCTGCTGTTTTGATGCATATATTGACGAAAGACAACAGAAAAAAAAACAGAGCATCTTAACATGACCTTAAAATGCATCGTGCCTGAGAAGTTCTTGACAAAACAGTGTCTGTTGGGCAAAACAGCAGGCACTACTAAAGCATACAGTTAGAGAGAGAAAAAACTGGGTGAATTGTCAAGATAACCTTTTTGTTTTTTTAAGAAGTGTTAGATTTTGAAGGATAACTGAAATTTCCCTTTACATCTGAGTTAGAAAGAGTGAAATTTGGAAACTGTTCATTTTAATGAGACTCAGACTACTTTCTCCCCAGCCCTCTTTCCAAACACTTTGTTTGAGGATCTCTGTGTGATCTGAAAGCTCCACCTCTAATGTCAGATTTTGGAAGGCTGTGCCACACATCCTGCATGATAGAGATCCACAACCCGTCACCTTCAGATCAACCACTGGGCCAATATGAATATGAGAAGATGTTTTCTACTTCTAGTAAATGTATGTGTCCATGTCTTTGGGGGAACCATAGCAGGGTTATGAGTTTTAGAGGAGAGATTAGGGAGCAAATGGTTGCATGCCCTGAACGGGGTGGGTTTAATCTCTGCATGAAAAATTGAGAGGGACCAGAAGACAGAGAGGTCTGGGCTGGGCCATTTCCTACTTCACTTCAAGTCACAGGTGCAGATCTTGCGAAGGGGTCTCTTCTGTCCTTTTGATTGTGTCAGAAATTGGACATGTAGACCAACACACACACGCACACACGAAAGAGAGAGGTCTTCATGTATTACATTTAATGAAGTATTTTCTGAAGATGAAACTTGAATAATTTTCTGAATTGTTTCTTAACACCACCTCACTTCCTTGCTCCTGTCCATTTCTGAAACCCAGGGTCTAAATTGACAGAGTGCTCCCTCCTTCTCTCCCTTCCTCCCTCACCTCTCTCTTTACTTCCATGTGAGCTTTCATTTCTCAAAATTCACTTCTTCAGACACAGGGACTATAAATCCATTTGCCCTGTATTTATACACATTCCCACGACCAGCGGAGAATGCAGATAACAGACAACAGGGAAAAAAAAGAAAATGGAAAAAAGTTCCTTAACAGAGAAATGGGATTATACCTGTCATACCATTTATCACTGTGGGCAAGACCTGCTAATTTAAATAAGTCTTGGTGGTTCCTGAGTGTGCATTATACAGGAGGGCCCCCTTATCCACAGGATCAGTATCTGCTGATTCACTGACTTATGGTCTGAAAATATTAAGAGAAAAATCCCATAAATATATGCTTTCTAAAAATTAAGTTACCGTAACTGGCCACGAGAGGGAGCCAGTGGCCATGAATAAATAGTTGCGTGCCATCAAAATAGTGGCTGTTATTATAATAGCATTTTCTGTAACGTTCATATTTCAGCAGGTAGGGGTCCTTCTGTATATATAATACAGCTTTGCACCTAGAACTCTTGGTACCAAGTAAGATTGCTGCTTTAAAGAGTTATCTGGAGGGCATCGTTACTGATTGGTGGTCCTTTGTAGGAAAGATCTCACATTCTAAAGACAGCACATGACCTCCCGGTTTTATACTTCTTGGTTTTCTCTTCAGAATAGAATTGAGGGTGGTCCAAATGAACAAAGAGGAGATGGAAGACGATCCAATAGTTTGGCCCACGGCTTCCATTCTGTATACATAGCAGCAAGGAAGGGATTTACTACCTTAGGCATGTCCGGTCGGTGAAACCGAAATGGTGAAAGAGAATATTGTAGGTGAATGTGATCTCCACTTTCCCCATCAACCCATTGTGTTCAATTATCATCTCCAATTACCTGAGCTAATTGTTTTAATTGAAAAGCTTCAAAGACTTATTTCAGTTTAGGGACTGCCCATCCTCCTCTAGATGCTGAAGGGTTTCAGAAAATCAGATTATTTTGCTCCCCCTTCAGAACCAAAGCTTTCTAATGGCCTTGGCCATTTGTGGAATCACATATTGTCTGGCTCAACATATATTGTTGAAATGAAAATTAAAATGTTGGCAGAATAAACGTTATAACAATTGCAGTTCTGCCAAACAATTTCTCATTTTAATTTTAGCCTATTTTGAAACATTCTCAATCTGTGAATATGTCTTATGGCATGCTGAGAAAAGGTACAATCCCTATGTAATACCCATTACGTTTGTGCAGAAACTGAATGCTTAGGAGGATCCGTCCAAATTTCTGTGTAAAATTGTGTTAGCATCTCCTCCTAGCCTCTCCTCCTCTTCCACAAAATGATTGAGTTTCTGTATGAATCTGGTCATGAACTAAGACTGTGCTGTATGAGGAGCATAATAGGAATCTAGTGTCAGAGGTGTATCAAAGAGTCTGCCTTCTATGAGTTCTATCTGCCTTCTGCGTCTTTATGAAATGCTTCCACTTTGAAATTGCATTTCATAGTGAGGATAATTGCCTGGGAGGTCATAGACTTTTTTGGAAAAAATCAAGCTAATGTAAGAATCGTTCTTTTCTATTCCTTTAATCATCATCATCCTAGACATCTTTTTTCTATTCCTTTAATCATCTTCCTCATTTTGCATGTCAGTCTTTCCTTGAGTACAACTGACCAGACCCAATTCATCCAAGTATCTAGCGACGAAGGGCAACCCCAGAAAAAAAATGGACTTTATAAATGAGCTTAGGTTTCAGGCAACCAGTAATAACCCTGCATGATTCAGTAAGAGCTACATCCACTTGTTTGGCATGTGCTGATTTATACCATACGGCACTAGTTTATTCTGTTGTGGAGTAGCACAGGGACAAAGCTGTTGTTCTTATTGTTTGTGGGTGTGCACCCCGGTCTGACCCAGCCAGTTTCTTAAGTATGTAATTCCTGGTGGCAACTTTCTGTTTGGTGTTTAGAGAATGTTTTTTGTTGGGGGACATAGAAGGACCCTCTCCCCCCCCCCCAAGAACAGGAAAGCATTGTACTGGAAACTTGCATGCTAGACCTCAGTACATGATATCTGGCTTGGTATCAGGACATGAATGAGCAGGAAGGACCAGAAAAGGATTTCCCATGGTTTTACTGGACATTGCCTTCATTAATTTAATCCTGCAGTGCAGGCAAAGAACATCTGTGGTATCTATGACAGAATTATGAGAACAGTAACCCCACATCTTGCATCACACCAGTCATCACAATCAAAACATCAGAAATAAAGACAGGAAAAATATGAGACAGGATGTGCATGAAACCAATGTCAACACCAAAGAATTATTAATAATGTTCTTCATATGGGAACTGACGCATATACGATGCATATATGAGTGCATATTTGTAAATGACTTCTTGTTTTATTCAAGCCCAGCTCTTTCCTCCATTGTTTTTTTCCAGTCATTTCTAGTTTCCCATTTCATAGTCAGTGTTTGATCTACGAGGTCGGTTTCATGCAGATGCTCCGATCGTAGTCATTGACGTAGTGGCATCTGTTGCAATTCTCTTTCTTTGCTCTGGATTGGAAGCGTGAAGGTTTTGGTCTCAGTTCCCCATCAGAATGTAGTACTGTGAAAAACATCATTTGTAACCTATAGGTCAGCACAGTACTAATCAGCCTCATCATCTACAGCCTGGTCATTGGTGATAGTTAATAGCCAGAGTTCTCTGAGACTGAACCAGTGAACCGATCCGGGATCCCTTCTCCCCAGTTGCTGATATAATAGAGCACAAAGTGAGGGGCTTGCCCAGGTTTCTGTTGATACCAGGAGAAGTTGTGCTAGTTATCAATACTGCTTTGGGTGCAAGAGAGTTTCACGGCTTCTCCCAGAGACACAGATGCCGAGGCAGGCTGGGTCACTGTCACCTTTGAACTGATTGATACCTTGGGAAGATAGGAAAGCAAGAATTATGAGTCCAAAACATTATCTGAAACACCACAATAGAGCTAGGTGTTTATGGCAAATACATAATGAAAACCAGTGTGCAGCTGTGAGATCGAATCTTCATTCGGCACAGACCTACCTGAGAAGTAGCTTAGAAGGGCAAGAAAAAGCAGAGCCCAGGCCACGGTGAGCTTTTTAGAGGAGTCTGCTTCAGGAGGGTGACCAGGCAGAGGGCTCACCTCCTTCCTTAAACACCCCAAGACCACAGAACAGCCCCTTCATGCAAACCTGTTCTCTGCTCATTGGCCCAGCAAAACTTTATACATCTAACAATCTTTGCTAGTGTTATGGCAAGGAAAATAGGAGAAATTTGCTTGAGATAAAAGCCCGGGGACTGTGCCATGCTTGGTCCAGGATACCAATGAGGAGACAAGGGAGAGGAATCAATTGAACTGGTGAACAATAGCCATGTATGCTTATTAATTCCAATGACATTTTTGGGTAGGAAGGTGTCAAGATAAAACGTTCTGAATAAAAGACAGGTCGCAAGAGGAGTATTTCAATGGGAGCATCATGATCCATACAGGCCAAAGTTTGAACTACTTGGAATAGAGCACATTTAAAAAAATACAAACACAAAGACAAATCAAAAGACCATTTCTTCAAAGTTTAAAATACTTCAGTTCTTCTCATCTAGATTTTAGGGTTCACAGATCATACTTCAAGCTGACAGAGTTTTATTTCCATGCATCAATGAGAACCTGGAAGACAGATTTCTACAAGTGCATTGAGCAATGGGCGGCTTCGTTTCACACTGCAGCTGCGGATGGCAGACTACGCACAAAAGTTACATTCTGGCACAAGGGTGGAGAAACATGGTCTTCAATCTGTTTGGGGGCTCATTCTGTCTCATTCTTCTGGTTCAACCTTTTAGCAGGGACAGGTTTTCAGAGTGCGGGACAGGCAGGCAGGCAGGCAAATAGCGATAAAAAGGGTCTATGGAGTATGAAAAAGAGAATACTTCACCATGTAAAACAAACACATAGATTCAAACACAATAAACAGATTTTTCTTGAGAGAAAGTCAAACGGAGGGTTATGCTGAACCATCAAGTAACAAACTGAGAAGTGAAGAAATACAGATTCGGAGGCCATCAGCAGCAACTGCATACTTTTCTCCAGGAGGTCTACAATTTCAATGTGGCACTAACAGCTCATCAAATCACATTAGATGTTTGGATACATAATGATGATGACTTCCCAAGACAAAACCCAAACTTCAGCAACATTCAAGTGGCAATTTTTAGACAATCACGAGTATTACCAAAATGAAAATTTTGCCCTGTTGTCAAAAATAGAAAGACTGCATTCAGGCCCAATGAAGCAGTTCTGCTTTGAAGAGTGAAGGTTTTTGTCTCCGTTCCCGATCAGGGTGTACCACCGTGGAACGTGCCAGGAGAACTAGACCAGCCAATGCAGTAATAGCCTCATCTCCAGCCTCAACGTGGGTGATGGTGAGAGATCCCCAGATCCCTGAGGCGGAGGCAGTGAACCGGTCTGGGATCCCTTCTCCTCTGTTGCAGCCGTTGCAGTGCACAAAGCGAGGGGTCTGCCTAGGTTTCTGTTGAAGCCAGAGAACATAGCTCTCTCAGCTGCCACTGCCTTTGGAGCAGGAAAGGGTTGTTGTTTGTCCAAAAGACACCGATTGGGAGGCAGGTTGAGTCACTGTTGGCTGGGAAGTGACACCTTCAGGAAAAAGAAAGGGATGGATAGAAGTAATGTTAGAGCTGATTCTCTGACCTTGAATACCAGTAAACCTTTACACTCCTGTAGTGAATACAGATCATAGTTAATTCCTTTTTTGATTTCTAAATCTACTTAATGTTAGTTCTTCCCTTGGTTACCTGCACAAGAACTGAGAAGTGTAAAGAAAAGCAGAAACCAGGCCATACTGATTAGTCGAAATGATTTCTGGATTTCTGAAGCAATGAGAACTGTGCCTGGGACCTTCTCTGCCCCCTTTATTAAAAATGCAGAGAATTGAAAAATGGGCCCCTGTATGCAAATTTATCTTGTACTCATGCCTCTTTGTGGAACATTTGACATCACAGCAACAGGAAGTAAAGGAACTGTGAAGGGCTCTCAACTCCTTTGATTCTGGTGCACAAATGGAAACTTGGACAGGACATGCGAATGTGTGTTCCTTTGCCCTCCCAGCCCAGAAATAACAAGGCGAGACACAGGTTGTTGGGTTAAAACTTGGGCCACAGCTTTATTAACTATTTAACAATCCCGCAAAATACAAGGGGGGCCACCATAGTGCGATATTCTTTAATGTTCGGATAATCCTAGCTCTCCGGATGCTTCCTAGAGCAGGGCGAGCTCCTATTACTGAATCGTGCTGTCCGCTGAACAGCACGCCTTCAGTTGCTCTGTGAAGTGGTACCCCCCAACCAGCTCATCCCACCAAGCCTCGTGACCCTAAATGGGCAGCTGGCAGGGAGGTCCTTCCATATAAGACACCTCTCATGTGATAGCCGATGGGCTCGACCTGTCAGCGAGATGTCCTAATTTTTGGCACCCCATGCCCACCATGAATTCACCCCTACTTTTTCCATCACACTACCCGAAGCTGTGACCGGTGATGACTTTAACTATTGATATTTAAATGGACATTTATAATGCCACACCCTGTAGTTAAGAATGGGATGGGAGAAAACACACCCGCAACCATAAGCCAATTAGGATGCAGGCCAAAAATTCCCATCCGGCTCCAGAGGCAACCAGCTAATCTCACTCTTAAACTAAGGGTGGGTGGGAGGGATTGCTTTTTCAACTGGCAAAGAGGTTGAGCCAGAGGGACGGAGGCTTTTTAACAGCCCCATCCCCCCTCCCCTCCGAAAGCAGTGTCACCTGTGCGACGCCACTTTCCGAGCCGGAGGGCAAAGCGTCCCCGCTGTGGCTGCGCAGCATCGCGGCGGAGCAGACAATTTCCACATGGTACAGAAAAAAATCAGAAGCTGATCCTGCAACCATGATGCCACTTAATTGGCACAAAGCACCACTGAACTCGGTGAAACTTAATTTCTGAGGAGACACATGCAGTCAAAGCACTGAAGTTTTCAGCTGAAGGACACATTTTAAATACATGTTCTCAAGACATATCTTGAGAAAATATACATATGTTTGCTTAGCTCCTGAAGGATAGCTGTGCAAGTTCCAGGCAGACCTTTCAGTCAGCATATTCACAGAATCATAGAATCGTCGTAGGGTTGGAAGGGACCTTGGAGGTCTTCTAGTCCAACCCCCTGCCCAAGGCAGGAGACCTCATACCATCCCGGATGTCATATCATCCCAGACAGATGGCTGTCCCATCTTTTCTTGAAAACCACCCAGAGATGGGGCACCCACAACATCTGGAGGCAAGCTGTTCCACTGCTTCATGGTTCTCACTGTCAGGAAATTCCTCATTTCCAGGTTGGATCTCCCTCTGACGAGTTCCCACCCATGGGTTCTTGTCCTACCCTCAGGCGCAATGGAGAATCAATCGATGCCCTCTTCCCTGTGGCAACCCTTCAGATTTTGGAAGACTGCTATCATGTCTCCCCTCAGTCTTCTCTTCGTTAAGCTCAACAGACCTAGCTCTTTTAGTTGTTCTTCTACTTGGCCTGCAGTGTAGATTCTTAGTGGGGGATTTTTAGTGGGTGGGGAGTGTTTGAGGATTTTTTTATGTGTGTGCATGTGGGTCTGGTCTCTGGGTGTCTGTGTGAATTTCATTGTATGGGTACACTATGTATATACTTACAATGACAATAAATTTATTTGATTCATAGGATTTAGTCTCCAGTCCCCTTATCATCTTGGTTGCTCTTCTCTGCACCCCTTCCAGGGCCTCAGCGTCTTTTTTGTATTGTGGTGACCAGAACTGGACACAGCACTCCAAGTGCGGCGGTATAAAGTGGGGCTATCACTGTCCATGATCTTGATGCTATCCCCCTGTTGATGCAGCCTAGGACGGTGTTGGCTTTCTTGGCAGCTGCCGCACACTGCTGCTGACTCATCCTTAGGCGGTGGTCCACCAGGACACCTCAGTCCCTCTCACAGGTACTACTGTCGAGTCAGATACCACCTATCCTGTACCTGTGCATCTGGTTTCTCCTGCCTAAGTGCAGGACCTTACTTTTCCTGCCACTGAACTGCATCTTATTGCATAGGGCCCAATGTTCAAGTCTGTTCAACCTTCTGGAGGTTGAGTCTATCTTCCAAAGGATTAGCAATTCCCCCCAGCTTTGCGTCATCAGCAAATTTGAGGAGTGCTCCTTCAATCCCCTCATCAGTTCATTTACGAAGATGTTGAAGAGCCATGGGCCCAAGACAGAACCTTGAGGGACCCCACTGCACACTTGCCTCCACGTAGATGTGGTTCCATTGAGGACCACCCGTTGAGTGCAGTTGGTCAGCCAGCTGCAAATCCACCTGGTAGTTGCGCTGTCTATCCCACTTGGTTCTATCTTACACAGAAGTAGGTTGTGGTCTACCTTATCCAATGCCTTATTGAAGTCTAAGTAGACTATATCCACTGTGTTTCCTTGGTCCACTAATTTAGTCATTTGATCAAAGAAGGCAATAAGATTTGTTTGGCATGACCTGTTCTTAACAAACCCATGCTGCCTTCTAGAAATCATCTTGTTATTTTCTAGATGCTCACCAATCTGCTGCTTGATTATTTTTTTCCAGATTTTCCCAGGTATTGAGAGCAAGAGAGAAGTCCTCAAGTGAGGGGATTCTCTTGAGGGAATTCTCTCCTCTCACCCCCCCCCCCAGGCCCATCTCACCTGCCTTCTAACTGAAATGACTGGTTGTGGAGGAAGATATATCTCCACAATGAAGCCTTTATTTGACAATGAAGAAATGAACCTATGGAATTGAGGAACAGTTTTAGACAATGAAGAGTATAAACAACTTGACAATATTGCCCTGTTGACAAAAATAGAAATGCTACTTTCTGGTCCAATGAAGCACTTCAGGTTTTCAGAGTGAAGGTTTTTGTCTCAGTTCCCGATCAGGATGTACCACCGTGGAACATGCCAGGAGAGCTAGACCAGCCAATGCAGTAACAAACGGCCTCATCTCAGCGTTGGTGATGGTTAGAGATCCCGAGTTCCCTGAAGCAGAGGCGGTGAACCGGTTGGGAATCCCTTCTCCTCTGCTGCTACAGCCATTGCAATGCACAAAGCGAGGGGGCTGCCCTGGTTTCTGTTGAACCCAGCCAATGTAGCGGCTCCAGCTGCTACCACTGCTTTTTCAGCATGGGATTGTGGTGTCAGAACCTTTATTAGGCATATACAGAATATCAATTTAACATATACGTCAAAATTAGAATTAGGCAAAATATAAATAAGCTCTGCGTTCCATTATATAATGTTCCTGAGTAGTCCGCAGTTATACGTGCTTGTCTGTTTGATCAATTAACTCCCTGGTTGCTCAGTTGTGAGTTTGTACCTTGTAGTATGTTGGCTCATCAGATTTTGCTCTTTTCCTCGTTAGGACGGCGTTAAGAAAGAGCGCCACCTTAGTGATAGTCTCCATGTTCGTAGACGACAACAGATAGAACAAAATGTTATTCGGGCTAACTCCTGGGGGTCCCATGACTAATGGAGTAATATAATTTGCCCTCAGGTCCTTGTAACTGGGGCAGCTACATATTAGGTGCTCCAGGGTTTCGGGGGTATTCCTAGTACAGTCTCGGCACCAGTTTGAGCTTACATTGTGAGAAAATGAAGCAGCCAGCTCTTGTGTTGGCATGATGTTGCATCTTGCTAAAATAAAGGCACATCGCAGCTGGGGATTTTCCAGGAGAGCTAAGTACCTGGGCATCTGTCCAATTGTAAACGGTAGTTCGAAAAAAAGAGGAGAACATGTTCTGATGGCAGCTGCAATGTGGTTTTGTCTTTCGATGTCCATCAGCCGTAATATCAGTAGTTTACAGGCATTATCAGGGTTGGCGTTGCCCAAGCATTCAGGGGAGAGGCCTATGGACTGGGTTTTTTTATAAAAAAGGCCGAGGCCTGTGCAAATGAACGAATCACTTAGCAGGGCTTCAATAAAAGGGGAGTGATCGGCCTTAAAAAGAGTAACAAGCCAAAATTTGCAGAATCTGACCCAAGCCACGTGCTCTAGGCTCAGCTGGCCTGCCTCTAACCGCAGAGTGGCATAAGCTACACAGTGGGCTACGCCAAAAAGTTTGTATAGGAACATTGATAGAATGCGTTCCACCTCATAATTAAAGGCTGGCATCCAAAGTTGAATGGCGTAAAGAAGATGTGGGGTGACCTTGGCGCTAAAAACTTTTAACGCCGTGGGTATATAGGAATTGCCTTGTACTAAGGTGAAACAAAGAATGGATTGAGCCAGAAGTTTGGCTGATCTGATGATTTTCGAACGTTGCTGTGTCCAGGTGAGTCTATAGGAAAAGGTCAAGCCTAGATAGTTAAAAAATTTGACTTGTTGGATAGGCTTGCCATTAAATAGCCATGAACGAGGTGTCCACCTTTTCTCGAATACCAAGATTTTTGATTTGTCGAAATTTAGTTGTAGTAAATTGGACTCCAAGTATTCTATAGTAGCAAGTATCAGACGTCGTAAGCCAATTTTTGTTCTAGAAATCAGGACCATGTCATCTGCATAGAGTAGCAGGTAAACTGGGGTGTTGTAAAGTTTAGGGCAATGGGAATCAATGTCAGCAAGATGAGGTGATAGATCATTCAAGAAAAGGTTAAACAGGGTGGGAGCAAGCACGCAACCCTGTTTAACTCCCCTGGTGGTGGTAATATTTTCAGTAAGATTGCCTTGATCATCATACCTGACTTGGCAGGATGTGGTCGCATATAGACGTTGGATCAGGAAAAGAAGTCTGTTGTTGATTCCCAGCTTATTGAGTTTTGCCCAGAGAAGGTTTCTGTTTATGAGATCAAAAGCTGCTCTAAGGTCCAAAAATGCAGTAAATAGTCTTGAGTGGGGGCTGGCCAGCTGTTTCTCGGCAAGATGAGATAATATCAGGCATTGTTCCAGAGTAGATCTCCCGGATCTAAATCCAGCTTGTTCTGGACCTAGAATGTTGTTATCATCAATCCACGAGGTCAGCTTGGTTAAGAGGTATGATGCATAGAGTTTGCCCGGGATAGAAAGAAGGCTGATTGGTCTGAAGTTGTTTGGGTTCAGTTTATCACCTTTTTTGTAGATTGGCACTATATGAGATTGTGTCCAATATTTAGGTACTTGCCCCTGGGAGTTCACTTTGGAGAACAATTCGGCTAGGAAAGGCGCCCACCACTGTGGAGCGTATTTTATCAGGTCGGATGGAATAAAGTCGGGGCCGGCGGCTTTACCTGACTTGAGACGAGCAATGAGGGTCAGTATTTCCTCTTGAGAAACCGGTGGCCATATGGGCACGGCCGCTGTCCCTGGGTGGTCAGTGGTGGTTTGATGGTCAGCATGATCATTGAACAGTTTCCCAAAGTGAGCTTCCCAAGAGGATGCGGAAATTAGAGAAGAGGATGTATAGCTCACCCGGGTTGGGGTGGCGTTGATGATTTTCCAGAAGAGTTTATGGTTATTGGTTTTGGTTGCCATGATTAAGGTGCCCCATCGCTCAGAAATGACCTGCTGTTTGTTAAGTTTGATGGCCTGGGCAAGCTGGGCTTTAATGTTGAAGTACGCTGGAGGGAGTCTGGAGCTTCCATTGTCCTTGTAGTTCTTATAAATTTGACGAAGGTTATGCTTGAGATTCTGACAATGGTTGTCGAAAGCTGTGCGGCTGTCTCGCAGCGGGTTTTTCACCTTGGGAGAGTTATGATATCCTAGTTCGTTCAGCAAAACGTCAATTAGTAAATTGTAGCTATCCAAAATATCCCCAACGGCCGACGAATCAGTTAGCGTGGTATAAAAAGTCGGGCTACCCTTCGATATCAGGTCGGAAAATAGATGGATGGTGTAGCGGTTACCCCAGTCGTCACCTGTCCGTCTCAGTGGAACCTTGGCAGGACAGCCAATGAGGAAGACGGAAGGCGGAGTCAGGAAAGAAGGAGGGGTACAAAAGGAGGAGTCTGAAGGAAGAGTTCAGTTCAGAGAGAGTTTTGAGAAAAAGAGTGATTGAGATCAGAGGTTTGAGAAGGGGATTGATTGAGATAGATGAGAGAGCAGAGATTGGGAAATAGATTGAATTAATAGAAGGAATTAAATAAACCCAAGTTAATAGAAGTGAGTTACTTCCTGTGATTGACACTGTTATTTCCAACCAATCATTAACCCTACCCTGATCAATAAACTGAATGTGTTTAATAACTTGTGTGTCCCGGAATTGATTGATGTTTAATCCAAAAACATCTGGTGGCAGCGTGAGGAGGAAGAAGCAGCTTGGGTCTTTGTGAGGGCCAAGAATAAAATTAAAGCCTCAAAGACGGAGCCGCGACAAAGTGGTGACCAGCGGCGGGAACCGAATATAATCCAGTGACGCCAAATAAACGAAAGGTCCAGAGTTGAAAAAGTCTTTATTAGTCAGGGTGATCTGACGTGAACGGAGTGGGTAACTTTCCAGAGCTTTTCAAGGGGAAAGGCTTAGTGGAGAGGCTCCTGAGCGCAGATCGGGGACTAAGATAGGGACAACTCTGAGGGGACCATTTCTGGCAATAGTTTGCCTCAAGCTGAAGAAGGATCAGTGGGCTAGCTGTCCAGAGGCTCCAGGTGGAGAGCACTGAAGGGACAAAGCGAAGGCCAGGGTCAGAATAAGCTGAGGAACCTTTAAGCCATAAAAGCTGGGACACTTGAAAACAAATATTTAAGGTTACTGTTGGTGGCTAGAGGCAGCAGATAATTTGTCTCAAACCAAGGAACTGGCACTGGCTGGGTGCCAGAGAGAAAAACAAAGTAACGCATAACGCAGGCTGGTAGCAGCAAGGGAAGCTACAGTTTTACAGATACGCTCTGACTCTAAGAAAAAAAAAAGTGCTCTTTTAAAACTGAGGTTTGTCTTTTGAAACAAGACAATAAATAAATAAACATGCCTTCCACACGAGGGAAAAAGGCGGCAGAGTTGCCTCCTGAGGTTTCAGACGCCTCAGATCAGGAGGGGGAAGAAATTCAAGGAGGAATTACCTCAGAGGGGGAAATGGAGACCTCGAGGGGAAAAAGACTCCTAGAATTTCAAGAATTCCAAAAATGGAAATTACAAATGGAATTGAAATTGAAAACATTAGTGATCGAAGATAAGCAGGAGACCAGTCAAATGTCCTGTGAGCTGAGAAAAAGACAAATAGAGTTGGAAAAATGGAAATCGGAACAGATATCCAAGTTTAGACAGATGGAGCTATACCTTAAGGAGAAATGGAAAATAGGGGCAGGGGCTGAGAAAAAAACTTTACAGCTCAAAGCTGAGGCGGAAAGGTTTAATGATTCTGAAAGTAAGATTAAGCCCAAAATTGTTCAGGAACCAGGAGAAATTGCGGATTTTATTTCTCATATAAGAAACCCAAGTTTTTCTGAGGTAAAAGTGGGAAGGAAAAACTGGGATGACAAGAAAAAGGATCCCAAGGGTTACCTCAAGAACCAGCAGGCAAGTGGCGGCCATTTTGTAGGCAAGACCACAGAACAGAGCGAGCCAAAATACAAGCACTGGGGAGGGGAGGGAGATAAGACCCTTAGCCCAGAACCAAGAAACTTCAGAGCTTGTTTTGGATGCGGCGAGAGAGGCCATGTCATTTCACAATGTGCTAAAGTCAGAGAAGGGGGTCAAATGGCCAATTTACCCAAGCCTAAGTCAGTGATCCAGTACATAAATAGGTTAATGAAACCCTTGAAACTATCTCTGAAGTTAACTTCAGAAAACTTACAAAGACAGCAAGGCAAGCAGAAACTAGGTTTTGACAAAAAGGCCAGAGAAAGATCATTCAGTCCTGGAGATGAAGCCCTGAGGCTGAGGTCTATAAAAGGAAATAAGATGCAAATAAACTGGGCAAATCCTGTTATAATAAAATCCAAGATGAATGAAACAAATTCCATAATTCAGGAGGAAGGAAAGGAAGGTCAGAGAGTGGTCCATGTGAACTGGATCAAGTGTAGAGAATTCTCAGTAGTATACAAAAATGAGATAAGGACCTATAGTCAGACGTGGACAGATCCTCTAGACCATAATGGAATAGTGATACTTAGAATACATGAGGCTGGATTAACAGTGAATGTTAGCAAATGCCAGCTGGGTAACTCCAAATTAAAAGAATTAGGCCATATTGTTGGGGAAGCCATAATCAAAACCCTAACACTGAAGATGAAAGAAATCAGTAGCTGGCCTAGAACAACAGCAAAGAAGATCAGATCTTTCTTAGGGTTAGTTGGCTATTATAGACGATTTATCCAAATTTTTAGTGAAATAGCCACCCCTTTATTGGACCTAACCCATAAAAGAAAAGCTGACGAGATCCTGTGGTCGAGCAACTGTGAAGAGACCTTCTAGAGGTTGGAGACTGCGCTGATGACCGGTCCTGCCCTGAGAGAACCAGATTTCCAGCGAGGGAGCACCGTATACACAGAGGCATCCCACATCGGACTGCGAGCCGGGCTGAGCCAGGAAGATGACAACGGGGACCTTCATCCGGTGACGTTCCTGAGCAAGAAGCTGCAGGCTGGCGAGAGACACCTGTCCATCATATACCGTGAGTGTCTGGCGATTGTATGGTCTTTGCGGAAGCTCGGACCGTACATATGGGGAAGACATTTTGTTCCATGCACAGACCATTCCCCATGGCTGTGGTTGCGGACTGTCAGAACAATAAGAAGTTGATGAGGTGGGCCATACCCCTACAAGACTATGACTTTGTGGATCCAGAGTCTAAGGGACTCAAACTGTGGTAGCCAAGGAAGCCTTATCAAGAAGACCAGAAGAATGACTGACAGAAACAAAGAAAATGTAACTTTTAATGGTATTAAAATTGTTCTAAATAAATATTCTAAGTGTATAGGTATATGAAATAAAATAAAATGCAATTTATAGATGAACTAATGATAGGTAAGGATAAAAGTGACTGAAGTGGTTTGTATGCAATAAAAATGTTGATTAAGTTTAAATGCAATTGGAGATGCAAAGGTTATCTAAATGTTTAAATGCAAAAAGAAAAAAGTTTATATGCATAAAGTAATAAGATGAGATGCATAAAGTAATAAGATTAAAATGTAATATATTAATTTATGTTTGATGATAACATGCCTTTAAGCTCTGCGTTGTTCCTAGGGCTAACCACTGTAGGTTTCACCCCAGGAAACAACTTTTTAAGGAGGGAGGTATGTAGCGGTTACCCCAGTCGTCACCTGTCCGTCTCAGTGGAACCTTGGCAGGACAGCCAATGAGGAAGACGGAAGGCGGAGTCAGGAAAGAAGGAGGGGTACAAAAGGAGGAGTCTGAAGGAAGAGTTCAGTTCAGAGAGAGTTTTGAGAAAAAGAGTGATTGAGATCAGAGGTTTGAGAAGGGGATTGATTGAGATAGATGAGAGAGCAGAGATTGGGAAATAGATTGAATTAATAGAAGGAATTAAATAAACCCAAGTTAATAGAAGTGAGTTACTTCCTGTGATTGACACTGTTATTTCCAACCAATCATTAACCCTACCCTGATCAATAAACTGAATGTGTTTAATAACTTGTGTGTCCCGGAATTGATTGATGTTTAATCCAAAAACATCTGGTGGCAGCGTGAGGAGGAAGAAGCAGCTTGGGTCTTTGTGAGGGCCAAGAATAAAATTAAAGCCTCAAAGACGGAGCCGCGACAGATGGTCTTATGGTTCCATTTGATGGACAGGGGGCCAGAGGGAGATTTATATAATGATGGAGGTGAAATGGGGGGGATTATTAATTCCGATTAATAATGAACAGCTGAGAGGAAGATGATCACTAAGAAGTGGGGGGTCGATCCGGAAACTGTCTATCATCTGTAGCACAGCTACTGGGACACTAATGTAATCAATTACACTTGCCCCTTGTGGCGCTACAAAGGTGAATTCCCCTTCTTTGTCTCCTTCAAGCAAACCATTAAGCCATGTAAGTCCAAAGGTCAGACATAAATTAGCTAAGGCTATGCCATTTTCGTTAGTTGTTAAATCTTTAGAGCTCCTGTGCAGGTAACTGAGGTCGGGCAAAAGAAGGTCATCAGCCAGTTGTCCAAAGATGTCAACGCCCGATCCCACGCGAGCATTAAAATCCCCAGCTAGTAGGAACCAATCCGCCTGAAACTCTGCGATGGTATCCATCAAAACTTGTGACAAGTAGTCCCATTGTTTCTCCCTGCAGGGCTTATCGGGATTGGGTGGTATGTATATATTGGCAATGACCAAGGATCCTGAAAGCATACTAAATTTGACCACTTGCACCATACAATGGCTGTCTGCCATGAACATTAGGACTGGTGTTAGGTGGATCTTACTCAGAATAGTTAGGCCTCCAGCAGGGTGGCCCTTGCCCTTGGATTTATGGGCTGGTAGGGATATAGAGTTATAGCCCTCGAGTTTTAGTGGGGTGACCATCCAGGTTTCTTGTAGTAGGATGACCTCAAAGTTCCTGAGATAGACATGAAAGTCAGGATCTTTAGCCTTGTTACGCCATCCACCTACATTCCAAGAAAGCAACCTCAAACCGGGTTGGGGGGATGCAACGTCAGGGATGGGAATGGTAAGTCAATCCGAGATAACTGAACAGTCCGGGTGTACATTCACTGGGGGTTTGTTAGGTAGGGCCGGGGCCAGGGCTTCCAAAGGGGTGTCATCTGGAAGAGCGGGCGTATTTGCGGAAGTAGCTGCATAATTGGTTGGGGCTGTTGCCACAGATTTTGGCTTGGAGATTGCAGTGTTGGCAAAGATAGGGGAATTAATTTGTGTCTGGTCAGCCACAAAGGAAAACTCTTCCAACGGAGATCGCTTTTTGGTAGTGCATGTTGCGGAAGGAAGTGGGTGCAGAGCGTTATGAACACAATTGAATTGGGGATGAGACTGTGGCTGAGAGACCAGGTCGTGTTCCACTATAAGCATTGGACTTCCGTCTTGATTTTTGCTACTGGCGTGCTCCATCAGTTCATTGAGGGGACTCCGAGCTGCTGAGCAGTCCTCTAGTTGATTGGGTTGATTGGGATTGTTGTTGTTTGTCCAGGAGACACTGATTGGGAGGCAGGTTGAGTCACTGTTGGCTGGGAATCGACACCTTTATGAATGGATAGAAGTAATGTTAGAGCTGATTCTCTGACCTTGAATACCAGTAAGTTTTCACACACCTGTGGCAAATACACATTACATTTAATTTGATTTTTTACTTCTAAATCTACTTAAAGTTAGCTCTTCTCTTGGTTACCTGCACAAGAACTGAGAAGTGTAAAGAAAAGCAGAACCCAGGCCATACTGATTAGTTGAAATGGTTTCTGGATTTCTGAAGCAATGAGAACTGTGCCTGGGACCTTCTCTGCCCCCTTTATTAAAAATGCAGAGAATTCAAAAATGACCCCCTGTATGCAAATTTATCTTGTAATCATGCCTCTTTGTGGAACACTTGACATCATAGCAAAAATAAATAGGATAGCCGTGATTTTCATACAGGAGCTATTCTAAAAGACATATTGGGTTCCATCACTCTTGTTCAGAACAGTGATGGTTGTGATTAGAGATGGGGACAACTCACCATTTTGGTGAGTCGTTCCACTTCGTGAGTTGTCAAAAGTTGTCGACTCACGAAGCACAAAGTTGCCCCCATGAAGCGATGAATAATGAATATATTTGTCGATTTGTGGGGGGTTATTAAAAACCACCCCACTTCACCCCCCTGCTGCCACTGCCACACCCCCACTGCCGTGCCACCACCGTGGGGGAGGTGGTAGCAGGGGTGTGGCGGTGGCAGCGGGGGGCAGGGGCAGGGTGTGTTTCCCTTAGCCTGCCTTAAGGGAATCCAGGCTGCCCTTTGCAAAGATGGCAGCTGCAGCTTCCCTAACCTGAATGAAGCCGCAGCCACCATCTTTGCAAAGGGCAGCCAGTTTCCCTTTTTACACGCCATGGCTGCGGAGGCCTGATGGAGACCTCGGCAGTGGTGGCGACGATTACGGTAAGTGGGTGTCGGCGGGGGTACCTAGATTATGATATTTGTTACCACGGTTGAGTACTTTCAATGGTGTGACACAATTCCCAAAATATTTAAAACATGTTTCAACCTGTGTCAAATTTTGTGTTTTATAAAAAATTAAAAGGGAGGGGGGCAGGAAAAAAAACTTAAAAGTGCAGTTTAAAACTAAGGCTTGGAATTGCTATTATGAGTCATTTCATAACCCTTCTAAGTGTAACTAAACAACATCAGGCTGTATCAAGGCCACAAAATTTGTAAACATTTTCTGTCTGCTAATTGTTTGTACATATTTAATTGAACTTGAGCACCATCATTTAGAAAATGTAAAATCCTCAATGTATGGGTTTTAAGTTTTAATGTTTTTAATAAAAAAGAAAAACATCAGATAGGAGACTACTGGACTAGAAGAAATGAAGGTAGCAGTTTTGTAAAGTTGAAAGATACATAACAAAGGTTGACAGCATAAGGAAACTGAGCAGGATTGAAGTAAATGGAGATTTGTAGTGAACTAGGACATGTAGAATTTTCTACTGATGAATCCTAAAATAGTAAAACAAGATAAGGGGAAATAAAAACAATTGAAATGTCATAGAAATTCTCCTGCTAGGTTATAAATATGTGGGGGTAGGACACACTAAACTACAGGACAGGGAATTCATTCGTAACAAGATGGCTTTGTGTTACACTACACACACTGAATATCAACAAAACTGATATCATGGGGCACAGCAGAGGGAGCACCAGAAAATCAACAAGCATTTCTTACATATAGACTTTAACAGTCAGACTGGGTGAGAACTTAATTTAATATTTTTTGGTGTGTGCCTAAGTATGCTAAAAGGTTCAGTAATGTGTTTTAATTTTGTAGATTTTTTAATTCTTAAGAGCTTTAATATTTTAAGCGATGTAGTCTCTGTCTTTTGCTTTTTAAAGCCGCGTTTATAGCCTATAAGCATTTGAAACATTTTTGACTTCTAAATCATTTAAAACATTTTTTGATATTTTATTGTACTTATGCACTTATATTTTTGACTTAAATATCTGCCAAAAACTTAAAACTTAAATTCGGTGTTCTTATATTTTAAAGTATATGTCCCTACAGATTCACGTAACTATAAGACTTTTGGATGCAACAACAATTCTGAAGAGATTCTGTTCATATAACACAATGTAGAGAAATAGTTTGATAGACAAACTGATGTTGCCTGAAATTATTGCAACAATGAAGAGACTTATACTTTGATACTCAGATAAATATTGATATGATTGTCTGTGATAGTCTGATTTCATTCTGGGATTAACCCTTACTTGGGATAAATGCCAGCTGTGATGAACAACAGGCTTCTGATCTTTTCTCGGGGGGGGGTGGTGTCTATGTATCTCTGTAGGACAGCTGGGGGGAGTCAAGCACCCTATCTACTCAGGAATACTCAAATCTAAATACATATTTTCAGTATTTTTTAAAATATTTTATCCCTCATTCTATTATATTCTTTTTTCCATTTCAGTTAACCATAGATTGAAATGGAAAAGAGAATGTAACAGAATGAGAGATAAATAAAGGCAAAAGTGACACAGGCCCGAAATAGATATGACTCACTCATCTCAGCTCAATTTGGCTCTTTGTCATCCCCCACACTGGCACACTTACTCCAGAATGAACAAAACCGTTGCCCCTGAATCTCAGTCACAACTGAGACTCTTTCTTTCTTTTTAGGAAATGCTCTTTGTGTTGCAATCAAGTATTTCCAAACTTAAAAGCTAGCTTTACTTTTCCAGCAGAGGAAATTACAGCCCAACCCAACTGCACCTGCATAGGAGAATTTAATGAAAACATAAAGATATCTGTCCCTACAGCAAGGGTACAAACACCAGGCCATCTAGGTGAGATGGGTCTAAAACCTCCATGAGCCTTAGCCAGGATAGCCAGTGATGAGGAATGATGGGAGCTGAGTGGCATCATGTTTTCTACCCTCGACACAGAAGGAGAAAGAAAAGCGAAAATCTGTGGAAAGAGAAGTAAAGCTTTTTATTCCA
Source organism: Intellagama lesueurii (assembly GCA_037013535.1). Taxonomy (NCBI): domain Eukaryota; kingdom Metazoa; phylum Chordata; class Lepidosauria; order Squamata; family Agamidae; genus Intellagama; species Intellagama lesueurii. The sequence continues at coordinate 12,516,712 of JBAJHW010000017.1, read as the reverse complement.
CACTTGCTCAAGCTTGGTCTTGAAGGATGAGGCAGGCAGAATGTGAAAGTTATCTGCCTCTGGATTCTGCCTTTGGGCCTTTCTGCATTCCCACATGTGCTGCTCCATAGTTTTCTTCATTAGGAGAACGGATCATGGAAGAAGCTTCATTTGGTATTTGAGCAGCCACTAGTGGCTCTGTTTCAGTTGTAACACCTTCCATTGCCCCAAGTATGTTCCACTTGCACACAGGGCATGTCTGATGCTTTGAAAGCCAAGGATCGACACAGGTTTGGTGGAAAAGGTGCCTGCAATGCAATACACGGGCTATATCTTTAGGTTTATACCTTTCTAAACACACTACACAGTTCTCTCCATTAGATCCAACCTCCTTGTCATTCTCTTTCAATGTGCGAAGCTCCAGATGATTAATGGCTTTATTAATATCAACTAGCCTTCTTCTTGGTGCTGGATTCCTTGTTCTTCGTAGCCTCCCAGCACAATAAAAAGTGCAATGTGCCACAACAACTGAGCCAAAAACAAGCAAGGTACCCATAGAATGGGTTAGCCATGGAGAACAGTGCTTTCCACCTTCAATTTTTACCATCACTTCAATGCCACCGTGAATCAAATGTAAGAGATCCATACCTTTCAGGTTGCTGATCATGACTGCCACAATATCTTCTGCTCCAAAGTTAAACATGGGAAAGATGTTGTTACCTGTACCTGGATAATTATAGATGATCACACCAGCAGCTCCCTTCTCTGCAGCAACTCTGATTTTTTTGGTAAAGGGGCATTGCCCCCTCATGATAAGTGCTATCCAGCTGTTCCCATTTGGTGGCTTATTGAAAGTGGTTTCAGAGTTGCAGGCATTTTGATGCAGCCCCTCTGGAGGCACCACAACTCCAGACACCTTCTTCAAAGGAGATGCTTTGGCAAACATCCCATTTTCTGTGATCTCCCACACAGTCTGATTTCCCAGCCAAAAAGAGATGTTAAGCTCAGGAACCCAAAAGGCATCAGCACGTGAGCTACACACGAGGTAGATGCCAAAGTGCATGAAGCAGAAAGATGCTAGCCTCCTTCTCCCATTGGCTACTCCATGCAAGTCCATTTTGGGACCTCCTGAGCGGTCAGTGAACTAATCCACAAAATGAAACAAAAGTCATCAGCTTACAAGAACTGAGACTTTCTGCTAACAAGACTGCAAAGAATTCATCTGAATAGTTTTGGCAGATCAGACTCAAGAGGTTATTTGTGTTTAGGCACTTCTTGAAGAGTGGAGGATAGTAAGTTTCTTCAGTGAAGGGATACATTGTTAAGTAATGACATTGTGACATCATTGGCATATCTGCCAATTAGTACTGACCTATGACTTGTCTTCAAAAAAATCTCACTGGTTCAACAATCAAATATACTTATGATTCTCCCTCTCACATACACACAAATATGCATTCAGATCTAAAACTGAAGTATGACACATTATAATGCATATTTTTGTATGGGCTATCTTCTCTCTCTCTCTCTCTCTCTCTCTCTCTCTCTCTCTGTGTGTGTGTGTGTGTGTGTGTGTGTGTGTGTGTGTATAAAAAGGTAGAAGCCTTTCACTGGCAGAATCTCCTATATCTAAACAGAACCTATATGCTGGCAGAAGAGGTTTATTTAAAAAAAACAAGCAAGGCAGCAGTGAAGGGAGCAAAGTGTGCTGCTTATATACCACCCCAAAGTGCTTAAAACACCATCTGGGTGGTTTTAAAACACTGTAGTCAAAAGGGGTGATGGCTTATGGATGAGTAGGGCTCATGAACATGCACAGTATTTAATGCTGACCACTTAGTTTCTTTTAAAATCCTTGGACACTTTGTAAAGGGAGAAAACAAACTTTGTGAGCTAGTTCTGCATTTCAAGTTATGTACAGAAAAAGCTGTATTGATTATTCCTTATGTTTAATTCATTTTTCTTAAGAATAAGAAACTCACAATGCTACAGGAGCAGGTGTGAGGAACCATTGATCCACCAAATGTTTTAAATTACCATTTCCATAATTCTCTACCATTGCTCATGCTGGCTGAGACCTCCGTCACGTGAAGCATAAAAGATCTAGACATCGAAAAGTTCACCACCCTCCTTATAGAGAATACCTTTTAAATTCAGATCCGGCTTTGGAAAAGAGAGAACTCAGTAACAGTATAAGGCACGAAACATTCAGAAGGAGGAATGAGTTGTGTGACTTTATTTTGCTTTAGAAGAAATCCCAATGCAAACCCTTTAACTGTGTATCTTATTAGACCAGCCAGCTATTAAAAAGCCCATGCCTCTTTTATTAATTTGAGTTCCATCTTATTTCTACCCTTCGGTGACTACAGATATCAGTGATTATAGGGAGACAATCAAAATCCACACCCATGCACTGTGGGATCAACATTTTGCTCTGGGCAAGAACCTTGTTCAACACCAGCAGCATGGACAGCACTACCAGTGTTATATTCTATAGACCCCACCGTCCCCATCACAGAACCTAAGACAGCTAAGAACCACTATGAACCACTATTAAAATCCTAACTCTAAAAGACAAAATGAATAACAAAATGCAATAAAACCATCAACACAATCAACAAAGAACAAAAGCATTAATTAAATCACAACTTCTGCAAATATAATTTAAATATTGTTTTCTCAGAGGTCAAATCCTTCAAAGGCTAGGTAACATAAAAACTCATCATGAATTGATCTGTTCCTTAACCAAACAGAACCAAGCCTCAGTGAAAACAGGATGACTTGTACACGTATAGGAAACATTTTCAGAACTAAGGAGCTTAATTTATATTGTTCTTACCCACACGCATATGGCAAAAGCCTAAACCTGGCAACACTTCTCAATAATAATAAAAAGTTTTAGGTTTGGGAGTTGCTTACCATACATTTAAACCTTTAATTAATGTTCCTGAATGGTTGTAATCTCGGACAAAGAAAATTCATACTTCATCTGTCTAGTGAAGGGAATGTTTTTGCCTAAGATTCCAACAAGTGAGTTGTTGAGAGTTTTCTAAAAGATAAGGTATTGGACCTTTCTCAGTTCTTTTGGATAACAGCATGGTTGCAAATGGGACAGATCCCACACATTAGCAGTCAATGGTCAATGCATTTTTTATGGAAGACGCGTCTGCAAGTTAAAAGGCGCACTACCTCTCTTGTCCTGTATATCTCTAAGCACACTGCACAAGTCTCTTCGGCTAGATCCAATTCATCCTTTTTCAGCTTCTGCAACTAAAGAGGCAGAACAGCTTTCCAGAGTTGCTTTCTTGACGTCTGGTTTTTCTGTTCTTCATGTCTTGCTATATTCTGCCCTTCAGTGCAGCAAAATAACACACAGGCAAGAAATGTCAAAATGAGAGAGCGGGCACATAGACAGCTCTTCCAGAAGTACTGTGCAGGTCTCAATTTGATTACTGATGTTACCCAGATTCTTTTTCTGAACCAAACTGATCATTTGTTTTTCCTTCAAACCACTAATCATGATAGCAGCAATATTGCCTATGTTGCCCCAGATCAAAATGGGACCCTCTCTCTCTGCACCTGAATAGTTGTAGGCTATGGACCTTTCCATGAAGCTGGCTTGGTTTTCAAAATGCAACCTCCCATTTCAAGGAAAACCACCTAGTCCTTTGTAGTCAGTGGAAGAACAAAGTTGGTCTCCAGTCCACGGGCCACTTCAGCTTCCCTTTCTGGTTTTGCCAATAGCTCTGTATTCTTCTCTGGAGAGATGTTCTTCTCTTTGAACAGGTGAACCTTCCATCATAAAACAACACGCTCCTATTATAAACAGAGTGACTGGAAGCCTGATAGAAAAATAGATTAAAAATTGGGAAGAGGCTGAAAATAAATTTGCAGTACAATGAAACCTTTCTTCTGCAATCATCCTTAAGCTTCATGCCTCTTTCTGCCATTTTCGAGTGACAGGAAAGTAACAATTCAAATAATGGCTCACCAGCCAAACCTGCTAAAGCAGCACAAAGAACTAAAAATTTCTCTCTAAATGTTTAGAAAAGACTGCTTTTCTGATAACTAGAAAGATGTCACAGACTAAATTTTTTCAAACATGTATTCATAGAAGTGTACACTTAACTCCATGCCAAGGGAGATACTGAACATCCTCCTTACTGCCCACAACCATCCCATGAGTCACCTGAAACAGACTTGCAGCCACTATGACATCACAACTGGCTTCATCTGAAGGAACATTCTCCCTCAACTCACATACGTTAAAGAAACAGAGAAAGCATCTAGCAGAAAATACAACTCTTCTATTAGCATTCTCCAAGGGTGGTGGCAGGTGAGGTTCACATACACCACAAAAATGTTTAAAGTCATGTGGAAAGCTGCAGACTCTTCTACTATTGCTCTCTTTTTCGTTTTAATTTTCTGATGGCCTTCACGGGCTAAGGAAGCAAGTTACCTAGTTCACAGTTATCTTTTTCTAGTGAATGTAGCTGTGCGGTTTGTGCTGTGTCCATAAAATCATGTTCACGGGCCATGCACTTGGCTGTGTAACAACTTGTCCATTGGTCTTCTGAGTTGGTTGCCTTCATGCTTTCTTTATAGATACTATCTAGCACCAGGCTGTGAGTCTCTTCCTCCGATATCTTCACCTGGAGGACAACTGCCATATACATCTGTCGACTAGAAATACTGGAGGAAGCCAGCTCTATCCTAATTTAAAAATTCAGGTAGGGGCATTGCATCATGATACCCACTGTGGTGTAGTGGATAGCATGACAGACTGGGCCTCTGGAAGCCTGGGTTAGAATACCCATTGAGCCATGGAAACTCACTGGGGGTGTGGAAGTGGCAAAACCAACCTCACTTACCTTGAAAGCCCTATTAGGGATGCCATAATTTCATTCCAACTTGATGGCACATGAAAACAACATTGTGTTGTGTTCATTGTTAGTGAACTCCTACCGTCCTGTCTCAGTAATCCAACAGTCTTGGAATGATTTAACACATGCATAATCAAGGGACTACAGTTTTACTGTGTTTCAGAACACCTAAGAGAGGAAGATATGACTCAGAATCAATGTCCCTGAAAATTCAAGCTACTCTCTTACCTTAAGCAATATTTAACCAGCTCTATTTAAAGCAGACTTGATTAAGAGGATGAATAATTACTGTGTCCGCCAGCTGGCCATCATATTGTTGATATATATATTATATCATAGATTAAAAGTATCTATTACAGGTCACAGCTACAAACACAATGGCTAACATCCTGTTGCTTAATGTAGTATGTGGCACTAGAGTAGGCTCACTGAATCTGTGAGGATTCAGCAAACAAACATGAGAAGGAATTGAGGCTGCACTGCATACACCATATCCCTGATGCTGCATGTAAGATGTCATTATTCATATGCAAGTCTTTCCCTGTAGAACAGGGGTCTCAAACATGCGGCCCGCGGGCCATTTGCGGCCTGCCGGACGATAGGTTGTGGCCCCCGCCTTGCCTCCCCCCCCCCCGAAGCACCCACGCGTCATCTGCTGTCAAGAGTCAAAAAAAGCCTCGCCTTGCTCACCGGCTCTCTCCCAAGACAGTGCCTCTTGCACCCTCCCTACGGAACTGCAGCCTGCCAGCCAGCCCACCTGTCTGCTGGCTGGCAGGCTGGAGTTCCGGATGGAGGGTGCAAGGGGTGCTGTCTTGGGGGAGAGCCGGCGAGCGAGGCGCGCTGCTGGCCCTTTTCCCCGAGTGCCTGAGCCACCACCGAGCGATGCCTGAGAGCGGAGCTCGCTCCCGGCCCGTCCTCGAAGAAGAGCGCCTCCAAGCCGCCAACAGCAGCTGCCGCCACCACCACCACCTCTTCCAGGGAAGCGGCTCTCTGGCTCTCTTTCTCTCTCAGCACCCCCAGCACCAGCCCGGCCAGCAGCCGCCTCAGCACCCAGTGGTGCTTCCTCCTCCTCCTCCTCTTCATCCTTCTTCAGCCACCTCGGCTCTGGAGGCTGCCTGGGCTCACCTCGCAAAGTTTGCTCCTCTGTCGTGGTGGGGGTAGCTGCTGCGGCTGAGTGCACCTTTTTTTGCGGGGGGGCCCTCAGAGGAAGGTTGCTGGACCTCCGTGTGTGTGTGTGTGTTTGTGTGCATGTGTGCGCGCGCACCTTTGAGGGCCCCCACCCCATTCTGTTTAATTTCGCGGGTACCAGTGGAGGCTTTTCTCCTTTGGCAAGGCAAATTCTGTGAGGGTTTTTTTTTTAATTTTATGTCGTGCCCTCCTCCCCCCCCCCGGCTAGGCGGTCGCCGGCGCTCCCTCCCTTCTCCGCTTCTTCGTCCTGCTGCTGCTGCTGGTGGTGGTAGTGAAGAAGGAGCCGGAGGGGGTCGTGGCCGGCGACGAGGGCTCGCGTGCCCCTCCTCCTCCTCCTCCTCCTCCTGGGAGCCCCAGCCGGGCTAAGGAAACTCCTGGGCGGCTTCCTCGGGCTCTTGCTCCGCTTGGCGGAAAATCTGATGCGGCCCAGCCTCACCCAGACTCTGCCTCCAGCGGCCCCCAGGTAAATTGAGTTTGAGACCCCTGCTGTAGAAAGAGAACCTGTGTTCCTACACATGCAGAATTCCACATGAGCCAGACGTTCCCATGGGGATACTGTGAAAGAATGATGTCAGGGGCTGCCACAACACAGTATAGTTCTACTTCCCACCAAAATGTTTATTTAAGCCCACCAGGAACATCTAAACAGGGCCACATGTTTGAGTCCACAAGCCATAAAACAAGACTTCATGATGATGACAACAGAAACCTATCAACTAAATTAATGTTGATGAGTTTGGTGTTAACGCAGGATGGTGCAAAACAACCTAACGGCTCCATGCAGGTCCTGTACAGTTTCATGTGAATAAAGAACTTTAAGTGAGATGGCTCCAAAACACCACCTTATACCACAAGATGCTCTGAGTCAGTAGGGTGACACTACAGCTTCAATTTGGGCCAGCAGGTATGACTTACAACTTTTATTAGTTAAATAAGTGTTATACCTAAGAAGTGTTTCCAGACACTCTTATCACATTGCAATTTAAAAATATCTCCAGGGAAATACAACTTCCTTTAGATGCCTCACTCAATATTTGGATTCCCAGAAAGTCAGGCATTCCCAAAGGGGCCTGATGAAAAGCCTTGGGCACACATCACACTTTCACTATCCTCGGTGTGAACAGAACTAGAAGGTTGGTACTGAGGTTTTATATGCCTTGTGTGAGCCTGGAGAACCAGGCAGGCAGGAATGGAAAGCAATAACGAACACCCCGTCCTTCTGCAAGTGCAAGCAGCTATGTACCAAGTGGAACAAGCTTTTTCTCTGACCAGATCAGCACATTATGACTCTGAAGACACAAGCTACTCCCAGAACCATAATTTTGTGACTCTCATCCAGTCATGATGCTCTGTATGTTATCTTTGTATCATTATGACCCTCCATAAGCTGGTGACACACTATTCAAAAAATCATTCACAAATACGTTTTTACTGCAAACATCCCCTTCAGTACAACTAGTAACACACCTGAGAGAACTGTACTCAAGCTAATGTTGCTGAGAAATAACATTTTTGCTAACACTCTTAAGTATAATATTTTCTTGCATAGAAAACTGTTGTATTATCACCTACAATTGTCAGTGGAATGTGGATGTGCACATCACCTGCTTTCCGTGGCATTTTGCTTTTTAAGACAGAGCAGTACATGGTGCCCCCTCACTCCCAAAGTCAAGGCATATTGTATGCCAGGCCACACAAGTTGTTTTGACACCATGGCAGGAAGCATCATGAGTCCGTCCTTCTACTTCTCTTTCTAGCAGTAAAAATATCTTCGTAATAAATAACTAATGATTTGGGGCCTTTGTGAAATCCAAAATCTGCTGCCTGAGGTGGTCACCCTACTGTACCTCAAGACAGGACTGACCCTGTTTTTCTTCCCCTCTCTGGCCTACTCACACAGCTGCATACAGACAACCTGAGTACTATGTGATGATTTTAAAAGTTAAAGGGGCCTTTTAAAAGCAAAAAAGGAGGAGGAGATAAATCCTGAATATTTTACTGAGTAGCACTCAGACCTGTGAGCAGTCACATACACTTCAGATAGAATGGTTAAGACCATAATGATGCCACTTCTCTCAGAATATTTCATTTTTCTTTTTAAACTTCGTTTTTACTTCATTCTTCTCAGAGTGTGAGAGGGACGTGGTGGCACTGCGGGTTAAACTGCAAAGCCTCTGGACTGCAAGGTTGAAAGATCAGCAGTTCGAATCCACACGACGGAGTGAGCTCCCGTCGCTTGTCCCAGCTCCTGCCAACCTAGCAGTTCAAAAGATAGATTCTTAGGGTTTCTCAGAATAACCAGATCAGCTGTCTCTCTCACTTCTCTTATTTCAGGAAGATTTCCATCATTTCCCTCAGTGGCTTCAATTTGCCTTCCCTGAGAGCGAGTTGTCATAAAAACACTCTGCACATGCTCAGCTAAATCCAGACCTATTAAACACGGGGCAGGAATTTGATCAGATATGGCCACCTTCCAAACTCCTGACCATCCCTTATATCTCATTGGTATTTTTGCCATGGGCAGCACCACTATTTCAGAACCAATCCCTTTAATAGAAATATTTTCATGGTCTAACATATTTTCCTTAGGGACTATATCAGGGTGACATACTGTAACTTGTGAACAAGAATCTTTGAGTGCTAGATACTTATTATTATCAACATAGATAACATCTCCTGAGCTACGTAGAAGAAGATTCTGATTACTTTCTATCAGAAAGCACTGAACAACCCTGGCCACAGGGGGATCTTGGCTCTCTGGCCCTTATGTTACTTGTGTTGCTATGGCAACAACTCCATGGCTAGCTTCAACTGCTGTATTAGCTGTTCCATTATGCTGTACACAAAACACCTTCTTAGGGGGACTAGAATCTCCACCTTTATGCTGATTACAATCCCTAGTCTTTTGAGTCTCACACTGAGCCCAAAAATGACCTTTCTCCCCACACGTATAACACCGTTTACTGGCCTTGGGTTCAAAACAAAGAGCCTTATTAACTTTTCCCTCAGGACTATTAGGTTTCAGATGTCTGTGCTCTGGAGATGAGGGTCTGTCTCCAAAATGGCTTCCAGTAGCTTGGGTACTTCTGAGGTAACCTCTACCAGGTGGGGGTCCTCTCCTCCTGTCGTCCCACACTTTTCTACCAATTTTTACCTCAGAAAATCGAGGATCTCTAATCTCACTAATGGAATCAGCGTATTCAGATGCCTGTAATACATTTTTAGGATTTTTGTCCTTGACCAAATGACACAATTCTCCTGGCAACACTGAATAAAATTGTTCTAAACCAACTACATTTTTCATTTGGTCTAGAGAAGTGACATTTTCACGTTCCATCCATTTGTCCAAACATTGAATCAATTTAGCCCCCACTTGAGCATAAGATTCTCCTTCGTGTCCTCTGTGAATACACACTAATGGGTTAATCTGCGCCTGAGCAGAGCAGCCTCCGGAAACTTCCACAGCTTTAAGCACTTAGTGCTGGGACCTCCCCTACACCTGGCTATATAACTCCGCCCCCGGCCCAGTGCTTCAGTTCTTTTTTTGACCGCCGCTGTAGCAGCAGCTTCGTTTGGAACTTCGCATTGGAACTTCGCAAGTAGAAATGATTCTGTTCCTTTCTTTGACCTCCCTTTGTTCTTTCTTCTGTAACAAGTTGATTCTTTTGCCTGGGGATAAGGTATTAGCCGGCATTAGCTGTTCCTTGTAAAACTTTACAAAGCCTTTACAAATCCGGCTTTGCAGCCCTCAGGGCTTTTCTCTTAAAGACATAAGGTCTCTTTTACCTTCTTTATAAAATTACCCCCAGGCTTAAGAGCAACAGTTTTCTGTCTGTTTGCAATTTCCTCTTCCTAGCAGGTTTGAAGAGGACGGCTTCTGAGCTTTGCCCCGCCTGTCAATGATTCTCCTGACTGAGGTACAGCCTCTCTGGAGTTTGGCATAGAACAGCCCTCTTGTTTCAAGGGGCTTGTTCTTACAGCTGTTTTGCAGTGAGCTGGGCTTCTGCACAGCCTAGGATTGCCCTTGGAAGACGAAAGGGCCTCCGTAGCTCCTGCTCCCCGCTCGTCAGTGGGGTACAGCCTCTTCGGAGGTTGGCGCGGAACAGCCCTCTTGTTTCAAGGGGCTCGTTCATACAGCTGTTAACCTGCAGTGAGTTGGGCATCTTGAGCCCTGCCCTTGAAGAGGAAAGGGCCTCCTGCAGCGCCGGTCGCCTCCCCCACCTGTCAGTGATTCTCCTGACATGGGGCAAAGCCTCTGCGTGTGATTGGCGCACGACAGCCCTCCTTCGTGGGCGCGTTCATGCCACTGCCGATTCCGGATAGAGCTGCACGCCAAGGCTGTAGATGTTCTGGCGACATGCGGTAAGCCTTGGGGGATGGTATGGGCCCCTTCAGCTCCTGCAGCTAGCCCTACGTGTCAGTGATATGCCTGACTGGGTTAACACCCTTGGGTGGTTTGGCATGAAACAGCCCTCATTTATCAAGGGGCTTGTTCACTCAGCTGCTATTTCCAAAATCAGTTAGGTGCCAAGGCAAGAGCTTTCTGGCAACATTAACAGCCCTAGCTTTGCCTCTGAAAAGGGGGGGGGGCTGCAACTCCCACCGCTAGCCCTGCTAGTTGGTGATATCCCCGGCTGGGGTAGCACCTGTTTGGTGGCTGATAATTTGGCACAAAACAGCCCTCTTTATCAATGGGCTGGTTTACGCAGTAGCTTGCGGCCCTGCCTCAGCTGCCGCTGCCAGTATAGGCTCATAGGTAAAGGACTCACAGGAGTCCACCCTAGAACCCTGCCGCTGGTGGGTAATTTTCCTCAGGTAGGTCCTCTCACGCTGACAAGTTGTGTAGGACCAGTCCCTTTATCCAGTATAGGAGCTATGAGCTCTCTGCCACCACCACCATCCCACTCCGCCTGGCATCGTTCTGAGCCACGGGCTATGGAGTGCTGTACGCCTCCACATACGCTTCACAGGTGTAGTGCTCCCTCGAACTCGGCTCCGGCAGCACAGTGTTCGCAGGTTCAACCGAACCTGCTGTTAACCCTTTCGGCTTCTCCGTTCTGGCAACTGTGTTAAGCCTGAGCTTGGTCGGGCTCGTGCTAGGGAAGTCTTCTCCCTTGTTCGTCAGAAGGGCTTACCTTATTCAGGATTGGGAGTCACAGGGGGAGGAAGATTTCCCAACCAATCTTCCTACACCCCTCTCAGTTGTCACAGAGGGTCACCCTCCTTTCCTATTAACAGATGAGGAGTTCTTTGGCCGCCATGTAGCCACTTACTCCTCTGCCATGGGGGCTTATCTTCACCACTTATGGAGTTTGGTGCTGCCCATTCTGCAGGTAGCTCCTGTGCACCTTTACAGTTCATGCCTCCCACGTCACTAGGAGGCACTGTTGCTGGTGCCTCACGAGCGCACTGCTGCTCGTTACGCCTTTAAGCCAGCATCTAAACAACTGACGGGTCGGGACCTGCCATTTGTTATTTTTGATAACCTGCTCAAGCTTTAGCCAGCGGCACAGTTATTTGCGGCGTAACAACCGCAAGAGCCTGACGATGGTCCTATCAGCCTAGGGCATCACGGGAACGTCTGTGGCCTCAACCCCAAAGTTACCAGCCGCCGCCCCTAGACATGTGGGCAGGCAGTGCCCTGACCGGCAGGATTGCAGGCAGGACCGCAAGACTGAGCGGTCTCTTTACTTCTCTGTCGTTGACCAGTTAGTCCGTTTGACTCCTTGTCTTCCCAGCTATGCCAATTCGATGTGCCCCTGTCACAGGCTGTGTTATGGCCGCCTCCACCCCTAACCCCACCCAAAAAAACCCAAAAAAACAAAACAAGGATGGAGGCCTCTGGCCCGTCCTTGGGGTTGGAAGCCTGAATTCTTTTATTACTCTGCATAGTTTCCATATGGCTTCCTTGGACTCTGTTATTCACTGGTTACGTCCAGGGGGTTGGTTTTTCGTAAGATGCTCCCTTTCATGCGGGCATCTGGTTAGACCGTCATCGCTTTCTCAGGGTTTCACTTGAGGGAATCACTGTTTACCCATGGTTGGATACCTGGCTCCCAGTCGCGGGGTCCAATTCACAGGCTGGTAAGCATACGTCCTTGGCACTGTCCCTTTCGTCAGCGTTAGGACTATAGGTCAACATAGCGAAGTTGACGTTACCACCTACACACTGTGTAAACTGTGTTAATGTGACTTTGGATGCTCTCTTGAAGCAGGCTTTTTCCTCTGCCATCAAGTCTGTGACAATGCATAATTTGTTATGCTCCCTTTTTATTCAGGAGCTTGGTTCCCTACCCTACAGGTCCAGCAACTCCTGGAGCTGATGACATCTACTGCAGATGTGGGACAGCTTGCTCGAACGAGGATGCGGTCCCTTTAAGCCTGGTTTCTCTCACTCTTTCAGATATCTTGCGACCGTCCATCCATGTTGCTCCAGGTGACTCCGGAACACGCTGCTCAACTGGATGGGTGGAAACCCCCTGCCCCCACACCCTACGGACAGGGGGACCCTCTGGTCTCTTGACCCAGTTGGTTCGGTCACTGTTGGATACCAGCCCGCCACACTGGCTTGTCCACGCCACCATGTGGCCCTTCGCCGCTGGTTCATGGTAGTAGCCAGCCTGCATATCATTGTGCTGGAGCTCCTGGCACTCACCAATGCCTTTTAGGCCTCTGAGTCCCTGCTCCGGGGTCGGGTGGTCCAGGTCGCATTAGGCAATGCCGCTGCAGTTTATTATATAAACAAGCAGGGCGGCACTCACTCGTTACGCCTTCTTTTTCACACCATCTACCTTTCGAGATGGTGTTATGCTCGCCACATTTATCGAGTGGCTGTACATTTGGCAGGCGAGAACACTTCCATGGCACTCCATCTCGGCAGACCACAGTCCTGCTCTCACGAGTGGGCTCTCGACGATACCATCTTTCGTTGCCTCTGTCGCTGGTGGGGGACTCCAGGCATGGATGCTTTCGCATCTTGAATGGACAAGAAGTGTGCCATGTTCGGCTCCCGAGCCGGTGTCGGCCGCGCCTCCCTAGGGGATGCCTTCCTGACCTATTGGTCATGGGGCCTCCTTTACAGATTCAACCTTTTCCCCTTCTTCAAAGGTCTGTTGTTCAAGTCCACCATGAGTGTGCGACCGTCATGCTTGGTCGCCTCGTTAGCCATGGTTCTCGATCCTGCTCCTGGGACCTGCAGAATACATCACACTGCACCTGATCCCTCACCTACTGCCTCGGGACAGGGGTTGGAGGTTTCATCCGGACCTCGGGTTCCCCTACCTGTTGGCTTGGAGTCTTCCCCGACAGTAATGGACGTGCTCCATCATGCTTGCACACCTTTTACCACGTTGACCTACTCCTTTCATGGGTAGGCGTTCTGTCCCTTTGCATCACGACAACATTGGCCTACTAGGCCAATGTCTCTGGACGCACTCCTTCGGTTTCTCCTTCACTTGTTTGCCTGGGACTGGCCCGTTCTACCTGCACGCTATTTCTCCGCGGCCCGGAGAATATGCGCCCTGCCTATAGACCACTGACACCTCAGTGGTCTTTCCAGTTAATTCTTTGACAACCCTCCAGGCTGCCTTGCTCCTGGTGCTATCCTTAGCTTGCAGGGCTGGCTACACTAAGAGCCGGTCCTCCTTTTCTGCAAAGCATCTTTACGGCCAGGCCTTACCTTATTGCCTAAGGTATTTTCTGCCTTCCACTTCAACCAGCCAGCTGTCCTTCCTGGTCTCTTTCTCACACCATCTTCATTGCTTGAAACAGCTCTGCATGCTCTAGACGTGAAGCGTGCTCTGTCTCACAACGTCTGTCACCTTTGCTGGCTCTCCTTCGGAGTACCGGCTTCCTCTCAGACCACGTCTAGCTGGATGGTCCAGTCCATCCGCCTTCCTTATGATTTGGCAGAGACTCTTCTTCCAAAATCAGTGAGAGCTCACTCTACTGGAGCTGTGGCATCCTCAATGGCCTTTCTCTATCACGTGGATGTCACAGATGTCTGCCACGCTGCCACGTGTGCCACTCCGTCTCCCTTCATCTCGCCCTACTGCCTGGTAGTCCGGCCGAAGGCTCAGGCTGCAGTAGGGCGAGCTGTCCTGGCTCTGCACTTTCGTGACGTCCCTCCTCCTGGTTGGTCAGCTTGCCAGTCACCCATTAGTGTGTATTCACAGAGGACACGAAGGAGAAAAGAGGTTACCTACCTGTAACTCTGGTTCTTCGAGTAGTCCTCTGTGAATTCACACGTCCCGCCCTCCTCCCCGCTGTCCGTCATGTGTGCCATGGCATGTTGGGCAGCGGCGATCAGTTCTTTAAGAACTGAAGCACTGGGCCGGGGGCGGAGTTATATAGCCAGGTGTAGGGGAGGTCCCAGCACTAAGTGCTTAAAGCTGTGGAAGTTTCCGGAGGCTGCTCTGCTCAGGCGCAGATTAACCCATTAGTGTGAATTCACAGAGGACTACTCGAAGAACCAGAGTTACAGGTAGGTAACCTCTTTTCTTCAGGCTTTTTGGTAAGGGAACAAAATTTTCTTCTAAGGTGTTCTGCATTTATGCCAAATCTGGAATATACCATTTTTCTATATGCCTCAAAATCTCTAGCCTGCTCCAGAGGCATCAGAGAATAAAGCTCAGCTAAATCTCCACTTATTTGTGATCTCAACACTATCACCCTTTCATCATCCTTAATCTCAAAGTCCCAGCACGCTCTCTCAAATGAAATGAGGAAAGATTCAGGGCAATCTCCTTTCCTATATTGGGGAAATTTCTTTAGATCGATTTTTGAGAGATTTCCCTCACTAGAGTTGTTGTTATTATTATTATTTTGAGAAGCTAATTCTAATTTTTTCATCTGTATTTGAAATTCCATTTCCCTTTTTCTATTTTCTTGCTCAAATGCCATTTCTCTTTGTCTTAATTCCATTTGTCTGGCCTCTTGCTCAGCTTTCTCTCTAATCTCTAGCTCCCTAGCTCTATCTTCAGCCCTCGCTTTCTCCAATTCTAATTGGTTTTTCATAGCTAGTTCCTCTAATTGGGTTTTCATAGCTAGCTCCTTCAATTTAAATTCTTGTTGTAGTTTCCATTTTTCAAAATCTGGGGAGCTTAGAACACTTTCTCTCTCCAAGGCACCCTCATCTGTCTCCTCCTGTTCCCCTGGAGCTAGAGGGTCTCCATTTCCCTCCACTTCCTGAGGTAAACTTTGTGCCTCTTGAGGATCAATTTCTTCCATTACTGGCTTTTTAGTTCTTTTGGGTGGCCTAAGTATGTACTTTCTTGATAAGAGGGACTGATTTCCATTGCTGAGTTAGTCAGGCCTCTTTTAAAAACACTTTTGCTTCTGTTTTCTTTTTCCAATATTTTTTTTCTTTCTTTTGGGGTACTATGCAGCTCTCACTCGGCAGCTAAAGATGGCTACACTTTTTCTGGCATCACACAAGCCACAATGTTTCTTGGTCTGAGACAACCAGCTTAAGAACAACTTCCTGCTAAAAAGAAAGTATTTGAGATTTTGGAGTAGTGAACCATTTATTCAGAATGTTAATTAATGCTCACAGTAGGCAACAGCCTCCAAAACACCACCACCCTGCAAAAAAAAGAAGAAGTTCTTGATCTGTTTAGTGAAAAGATCCAACAAAGTAACACAGCCTTAGGAGTTCATTGGTGTTTTTTTCTTTATAACAGCACAAGGTACAGCTTCTCCATCAGTTCTTTTGGATAGTGGAATGGTTGCAAATAGGACACATCCCATGCTTGAGCAGCCAATGGTCAATGCATTTTTTATGGAAGACACGTCTGCAAGTTAAAATGCATACTACCTCTCTTGGCCTGTAGCTCTCTAAGCACACTGCACAAGTCTGTTTGACTAGCTCCAAGTCTCTCTTTCTTAACCTGTGCAGCTTAAGTGAATGAGCAGCTTTACGAAGGAGTTCTGCCTTCACAGTCTGGATCCTCTGTTGTTCTTGTCTCACTCTAATCTGCTGTGATGTACGGCACAATAATACACAAACAACAAAGGTCAAAATGAGA
Organism: Intellagama lesueurii; assembly: GCA_037013535.1. NCBI lineage: Eukaryota > Metazoa > Chordata > Lepidosauria > Squamata > Agamidae > Intellagama > Intellagama lesueurii. The sequence goes on along the minus strand of JBAJHW010000017.1, from coordinate 12,500,637 downwards.
AAGTGAGCACTCAGATCTTCCTTAGGCATGGTGGCTTTCCTACTTCAGTCGCTGCAGTCACCCGGGTCCCATCCTGAATCAAGTGCAGGATCTGTCTTCCTTTCAGACTGCTGATCATGATAGCTGCAATATCAGCTGGATCCTCATGAGTCAAAATTAGACTCTCTCCTTCTGGACATGAGAGGTCATAGATGATGACAGCAGCAGCTCCTTTCCCTTCTGCTGCCCTGATTTTATCGTTAAAAGTACAGCCTCCCCTTGCAATGAAGGCAATCCAGTCCTCTATATTTAGTGGAACACTGAAGTTTGTCTCCAGCTCGCAGGAGTCTTTACCTCTGGTGGCACCCACACCCCAGCTACCTTTCTGGAAGGCAGGTTGTTTTTAAACAAAGTTAGGTGACATACCTCTGACATGACCCAATTCTCCCCAAAGAGTGTTACATTCACATAATATACAGATGGATTTGAAGCCTGGGAGGTAGACAGACCAAATACCAGAGGGAGGCTTAAAACCAGTTTCCAGAAAAATAGCATCCTTCTTCCATGAAGCTTCATGCTTCCTTCTGCCATATGTGAATGGCAAAATAAAAATAATAAAAATAAAAAAACAAACGATAGATGAAACTGCCAATTGCCAATAGGTTCTTCAATAGAAAGAAGGCATGGATAACTAATTTTTCTTCTTGCATGTATGTTTTGGACATCATCTTTCTAGCATCTGCCTATCTTTTTCAGAGCCAACTACTTATGTAATCTGTAGGATCACAAACTGACATAAACAATAGACTAGTTCATTTGAATACTGCAAGCCCATTGGTTATGAGTTGAACACTGGCCAAGACTTGTTATTATTATCCAAGTACATGAGCCCCAATTAGTTTTCCAGCTGACAGACCTGCTGTAATGGAGATGAAGATTATTCTGGGTGTGCTACATAAAATCATTTCTGAATGGTATTTTCAATGATACTGCCAATTGACTATCCTCAGGTTTGACTACTAACATGCTGACAGTACAGTAGACCATTCTTCTAGCAAAGTGTCATATTTTAGTTTTAGCAACTGCACTGGCTTCTTCTGTCCCAAAAGTATCCATTCAAGCTGTTTACATAATAATAATCGTGTGCCATCAAGTCAATTTTGACTTTGGGCAACGCTTTTCAGGGTTTTCACTGCAGAGGCTAGGGCTCATGGAAACTGCAGTCCCACAACATCTGGAGGGCCAAACACTTCCCATTTCTGGTCTAGAACAGAGATGGAGAACCTTTTGCCTTCCTGGCAGGGTGGATTTGATTTAAATTAAATTGATTTAAATCACAATTTTAATCACAATTTATTTTTTTAAAAGCACAATATTATGGATTTAAATTGTGATTTAAATCATTCTGATTTTTTTTTAAAAAAATCTTTGTTCTTTATCCGCCTTGGTTCCAGATGATTTAGGTTTCATCCACCCAGTAGCCCAAGCCAGAATGATATAGTTGTAAGGCATAATGAAAGTTATGGCCGAAAACATCTGGAGGGCCAAAGTTCTGCTTTAAACAAGGAACTTTTCTTTTCTTTTTTGTTTTTGAAGTAATGTTTATTTTCACTTTGTACAAGGTTGATTGATTCAAAATGAAATTTGACAACTTATAACCTGCATAATGGTTTTCCAGACTACATTCTGAATATTAAATTCATTTACATTTACTATTCACCCAGCTGCACTTCAAACTGCCATTTTGCAGTGGAAGGATTAACGAACATTTGGGCTACAGTTTAATCCCTTCAGATTTTAGCATGCAAAGTGGAAACTTTTATAAATTAGACTATTTTTCTGCATCTCAATTATGTGTCAAGGTTCACATAGCTTTAATAGTAAGTCTGAGATGTATTAGTCATAGTAATTTCTCTCTTAAGAGCCATCTACATTTGGGGAGGAATTAAATATTTAAGAGTCTAATATTGTGTAGGCAATGGACAAATTCTTTTGGAAATTTTGCTCACAATAAGAACCTGTTGCCCATTCAATCCCATTTGATCCCATTCAGCTGTGTTCTATATGTTTTTTTTTTAAAATCTTATGGACTTAGCTGTGCACGCACAAAAAAGGAGGAGGCAGGAGAAAGTCAGTGCTTAAAAAAGAGAAAGTGCAAAGGTCTCCCTGAGGCCAGGGTTGTTCAGTGCTTTCTGATAGAAAGAAATCAGAATCTTCTTCTACCCAGCTCAGGAGATGTTATCTATGTTGATAATAGTAAGTATCTAGCACTCAGAGATTCTTGTTCACAAGTTACAGTATGTCACCCTGATATAGTCCCTAAGGAAAATATGCTAGACCAGTGGTTCTTAACCTTTGTTACTCAGGTGTTTTTGAACTGCAATTCCCAGAAACCCCAGCCAGCACAGCTGGTGGTGAAGGCTTCTGGGAGTTGCAGTCCAAAAACACCTGAGTAACAAAGGTTAAGAACCACTGTGCTAGACCATGAAAAGATTTTTATTAAAGGGATTGGTTCTGAAATAGTGGTGTTGCCCATGGCAAAAATACCAATGAGATATAAGGGATGGTCCAGAGTTTGGAAGGTGGCCATATCTGATCAAATTCCTGCCCCGTGTTTAATAGGTCTGGATTTAGCTGAGCATGTGCAGAGTGTTTTTGTGACAACTCACTCTCAGGGAAGGCAAATTGAAGCCACTGAGGAAAATGATGGAAATCTTCCTGAAATAAGAGAAGTAAGAGAGACAGCTGATCTGGTTATTCTGAGAAACCCTAAGAATCTATCTTTCATCAAAGAACAAAAGGAAGACCCTACCTTAAATGAATGCTTTGCGCAAGTTAAGGAAATTCCACTGACCCCTGAAAATCCTGAATGATGTCCCAGTCTAGAGGAAAACCCTGAGATAGCAGAAAGGGCTGAGGTGGTCATATTGGAGAATCCTAATAATACTTCCTGTATTGATGAGCAGAAGGAAGATAGTACTTTAAATGATTGTATCGTAAAACCTAATGAGAATCCCGTTCCACTGACACCTGAACACCCAGAGAGATTTATAACTGATAAAAACCTGGTATATAGAGAGGTTTTATCAACACCTCATAGGAGTGGAGATGGACATTACAAACAATTAATTGTCCCTGTAAAATATGAAGAAAAGTCCTTAGAAGTAGCAGAGCCAAGCCTGGGGGGTACTCCTGGAAAGGAGAAAGGCATGTATGAGGCCCAGGAAAGAGCATTCTGTCCTGAGGACAAAGTGGTGAGGCTGAGACCCATAGAGGGGAGTGAATTGCAGTTAGCAGGGTCAGAACCTGTGGATTTGTTGCAGCCGAACCGGAGGGCTGAGAAGTCTAGTCACTCTGCAGCTGCACAAGCCCTTAAAACCCTGCAATGCAAACCCCTACCTAAGAAACCAAATATTAAAGATATAGAACCGGATGATGAAAATCTCAAGGCACCTAAAATAAACCAAGTGTTTGAGATCACACTTAAAAGAAACATGCCTGTGAATTTGGAGGTGACCCATGATAGTGGTCCCCCACATACAGAGAACTTTGCACCAAATGTACCTGTGGGTGAATTTGTTGGTGAGGAGGAAGGCATAAGCAATAAGATCTCAAGGAAGAACGCAGTCATAGCTGTGCTGGAGAAGTGGAAGAAACCGCCTAACCTTTCCACAGCTGAGAAAATTAAGCCACTATTCAGTAAGAGAACAGGCTTAACCCGGAAGAGGCGAGCCGATGACATCCAGTGGACTTCAGAGTGCCCGATGACTGCCAGTCGACAGAAGAGAGCGTGAACTTCAAGATCTGCCTTTGTTGTGCCGGACTACAACCGGGGGTTCACAATTTGTGTGGATGCATCGAGCGTCGGACTTGGAGTGGTGCTGTGCCAAGCGGATGACAGCGGGAATTTGCACCCTATGACTCTGATCAGCAGGAGATTCCAACCTGGTGAGAGACATTGGTCCGCCATTGAGAGGGCATGCCTATCGACTGTTTGGACACTGCAATGACTGAAGCCTTATGTTTGGGGGAGGAAGTTCATTCTTTGCACTGACCCTTTCCCTCTGGTGTGGCTACAAACTGTGAAATCCACTAACAGTAAGCTTGCAAGATGGACACGGAACCTGCAAGACTTTGACTTTGTAATCCACAGCGTAAAAGGGACTCAGAGCATGGAGGCTGATACCTTGCCTCGAAGGCCAGGTGGATAAACAACGTTTGTAATGTGGTATTAAATGTTTTGTTTGTGTATAGTTATGAAAAATGATTAAAATGCCAAGTTTGGATGGGGATGAACTGAGAGGTGTATAGAGAGGGGAAATAATAATGGTGAGTAACGTTATTAATGTAAAGGTAATGTGATTTGTATTGATGTGAGTAGTGCAAATGTTTAGAATTGCATCAATTGTTTTAAATGTTTAAAGTAATAAGTTTGATCTGGTAAATATAGTAATAGAGAGAAAACTAGTATAAGGTATGTATAAGTATATGGTAAATGTAATGTGATATGGTAAAATATGGTATATGATTTAGGACGTAACTGGTAAGCATATTATTATGATGGTGTTTTGTATGTAATGTTCCCTGTATGTTCCGTTGTTCATAAGGGTAAACTGTAAGGTTTTCCCTCATGAAACAAACTTTTTCTTAGGGGGGAGGAATGTGACGATCGCCCCACGTCACTCACGCCATTTATAGTCATGAGCTGATTTGCATGAGCCTATGAGAGGACTGGAGAGGTGGAGTCAGCAGCTACATGAGGTTTGGCAGGAGAAGGAGGAGTCAGATAGGGACTGGTTAGTCAGAGGGAGAGGGAACAGATACAGAGTGATAAGGCTGGTTAAGAAAAGAGGTAGAGAAGGTGGTAATGATATAGCAAGAGAAAAGTATGTACTGAGAGAACTGTTAATGATTTGCTTGTGTACAATGTTTATCTGAAGAACTTCTGTTATTATTAAATCTGCTTCACTTCAATAAATAAGTTCTGTTTGTATTCACAAGACAAGTGTCCTGACAAACGTCATTCATATTGTGGATTGAGGTAATCCACTGGTGGCAGCGAGAGGAAAACGCGACATGAGCCTTTGTGAGGGCAAAACACGCAGGTGCCACAAGGGTGAACGCCACAAACACCAATGAGCAAACACTTCCCCATTCAAAGACATATGACGCTACACTTGATCTCAGCCACAAGGCCAAGAAGCGGTTCAAAGGCATACACAAATCAGGAGCATTAACAGACACTCAACATATCTGAATGAATGTTTGTCTTTTCAATGCACTTGTATCATTTCCAATGCATAAGGGAACTTCAAGACAGATATCTAAGGAGGAGCTCTACCTAATTCAGGGAATCAATGCAGGCACCTACCTGTTTTCATAATGGAAGCCATAGCAAACACCTGTTTTCCAGTCACATGAGTGAAGGGCAGCATTAACCAAAATGCAGAAAGAGTGTATGGATATGAAATATCTGATCCACAGTGGATGTGTTAAACAAGACTATTACAATTATGGACAATGATAGGAACAAAGGTGTGAATTCCTGTTTGAAAGAAATAATCTATTGTGAATATGCCGGATATATTTTAAAAACCGCAATATGTCTTCAAACACAGAAGCTAAATACTTAATTCAAAATCATGGGAATCATTGACATTTTTCTATTAGCAGACTTTATGTGATTAAATCTTATTCTGAAAAAAGGTTTTAAAATAATTTCCCTAGTCTAATCCGAAATAAGGGGTCTATTCCTCCGTGCCTTCTAACCTTCTTGCTTCTTAATGTCTGTATACTGCAGTACAGTTATTTTTCTCTACAGGCAGAAAGACTAATCAGAAGCACACCACACCTCATGGCTACAGTTATTTCAGTAACCTGAGGAAAATAGTAAGAAAAGCAGAGATAGCATGTTAACAAGAACACCAAACTTTATTATTTATTTATTTACTAACTCATTTAATTACTTAATTTAAAATTGAAAGTTAATGAAGACAACTCACCCATTAAACCCCTTCCTCGTAGCAATTTAATTAAGAAAAGCCTGTCTAAAAAGAAAAGTCTTTGCCAGCCTGTGAAAGAACAGCAGAAAGAGGGTCAGCCATGTCTCCTAGGAAAGAGCCTAGGAGAAGCCCTCTCTTCTGTCTCGACACCCTTCTGGGATGCACACCTCACTGTGGTGAAAAGGTTTAACTGAACAGGAGATACAGGCCGCCTTTTGTGACTCAGAGACCCCCTCTGATGGCTGCACAGGACGGAGGTCTTGGAGTCTGGGAATCTTTGACTCTCAGCAGCAGCCAACTCAAGCCAGAATACAATAGGCTCTGTTCGTAAAAATCACAAGGACCATTATCCCCATTAATCCCAGATCCTGGAAGTAACATGTTACCATGTTTCTTACAAGTGATCTTCTTTTCTATGGGCAACAAGGTTACCAACATAAAGATTTTTTTTTTAAAAAAAATAATGTGCTGGCTGGTTAAGGTGGTTACAGTTTACAGTACAAGGACTAATGTTAACTCACTATTCTGAAAATGTTGCCATAGTGCAGTCATTCAAACACCCACAGTTGGCGATGGATGATCTTAATAACTTTTGTCCAATCGCCAACATTCCTTTTACGGGCAAAGTGATCAAGTGGGTGGTGACTAACCCGCTTCAGACTTACCTGGAGGAGCAGGATTGTCTTGACCCATTCCAGTTCAGATTCAGGCCACAAACGGGCACTGAGACAATACTGGTTGCACTGCATGATGACCTTCTAAGGGAGGCTGACAGGGGTCATTGCACCTTCCTTGATTTCTCAGTGGCTTTTGATACTGTCGACCACGTTATCCTTCTGGACAAGCTCTCAGGGACTGGGATCAGGGGCCTAGTATTAAGCTGACTACGGTCCTTCCACAAGGACCATGTCCAGAGAGTTCAGCTTGGGGATGAGTTGTTGGCCCTTTGGACCTCAATTGTGGGGTGACCCTGGGGTCGTCAATATCCCCAATGCTGTTTAACATCCATGTTAAGCCACTGGGGGAGGCCATCAGGAGATTCGGAGTAAGGTGTCATCAGTATGCTGATGACACACAACTCTATCTCTCCTTTACCACCTCTGCAGTGGAGGCCATGCCTGGCTTTGGTACTGGAATGGACCAGGGTGAACAGAATCAAACTCAAATTTGATCACATCACCCCAGTGCTGGCCAGCCTCCACTGGTTACCCATTGTGTCCTGGATCAGGTTCAAAGTTCTGACACTCACATATAAAGCCCTTCACAGTGTGGGACCACATTACCTGTTGGAGCATCTTTCCCCAATGTCATATGCCCGACCCACCTGATCCTCTCAGGCCAGGCTCCTCCACATAGCCACCCTGAGAGAGGCCTGAAAATCATCTACTAGAGGTAGGGCCTTCTCAGCAATGGCACCTACGTTATGGAATCAACTCCCATAGGAGCTATGCCTGGCCCCCTCCCTGTATTCATTTAGGAGGCAGTTAAAAACACTATTATTCAGGGAGGCATTTCACATTGACCCCGGTTGAATGCCTCGCCTCCAGTTTTGCCTCTCTTTGAAAATTGGATGCACAATTGTTTAAGTTTTTAGACCATGTTTTTGATATTTATGTCATATTTTCTTGTGTAGTTTGCTTTAACTGTCTGAAAACTGCACAGAATAGTGCTTCTGCACTAATGGGGCAGTACATAAATCAAAGTAATAAATAAATAATAAATAATTCTGAAGGAATTTGAGACTTTTTTTAGATTTATAAGCTAGCATTCTCTGGAGGAAACACAGAATGTAACACCACATGGGCACAGCGCTCTACACAATCTCCTATTTGCAGTTGTATGAGCTGAAGAGTGCACAAGGGAATAGGGAATACTCCCTTGCACAAATGCTGGAAGAACAATAAACACACATGCAGCAGACCGCTGCGCACAGTAAAAACAAAAAGAATTTCCCCCTATGTCTTGTTTTAAGTAGCTTAAAAGTGCCACATTACCAGCAAGCAACATAAAGATTTACTGTTTCAATAGAAGCGACAAGTAATGGCAACAAGATTGTTTTGCTTTTCAAAGTAATAATAATAATAATCTTAAAACTGCAGAGCTGGAAGGGACCCTATGGATCACTGAGTCCAGTCCCTGTAATGGAGGCACAGTGGGGAAATGAACTCCCAAACTCTAGCTCCATAGCCAGACACTTAAACCACTGAGCCAGCTACTGTTTTTACAGATGGGCAGTGAGTGTTCAGAGTTTCAGATGAGCCTTTCTCATCACTGGGAATTGAACCCAGATCTTGTATAGCAGGCAGGTAGCCTACCGCCTTCCCTTCCTAAATCTGGACAGGGTCCAAGGTGAGTTAAATCTGAAGGTGAGGTTTGTTAGTAACTACCAAAACAAGCTTCTTGGAGAATAAGGGAGTTACAAATGTACAGAATATTGTGCTTCAGAGAGAGCCATCATCATGAGCCAGAGCATAGCCTTCAAAAGTACCAAAATACACATGAAATAATAATGGTGCCTCTGTCTACAGCAGAATACTGTTCCAACACCAGTTTAGGTAGAATGTGACAGTACAAGAGTGGAACTAAAGGAACAGGTTTTAACATTCAAAGGTTTATAGCCACAATATCTCATTTAAGGAATTAGCTGATGGTTGACCTACATTATTTTCATGTCCCTGACATACATTTCATGTACATTGCTGAAGAAAGGAACGCTACCTGCTAGGGAAAGCAACTTTAGACATATAACATGTGCTGATCATGTGCCGCCAAGTCGGTTCTGATTTATGGTGAGCCTTTTCAGAGGTTTCTTGGTAGAGAATACTCAGAAGTGGTTTACCATTCCCTTTTTCTGGGGGTGCCCTGGGATTGTACAGCTTGTCCAAGATCACACAGGCTGGCTCTACTTGCAGGAGGTACACAGTGGGGAATCCAACTCCCAACCTTTGCCTCACAGCCAAATACCTATTCCAAGCTAAAATCAGCCAAAATCCAGTAAATGCAAGTTGTTATGCTTCTAAATACAAAAACTTGCTTATCCCAAGACTGTAGTATCTGCAGACTAGGCTAGCCTCTAAATTAGTCATCTCTTAGATTGAACTGCATAGCTCCAGATGATGATACTTCACTCCTGCAGTCTTTCCTTCATAAAGCCTGTCATTAAATACTCTGTTTGCTACTACTGCAGCAGGCACCTATGCTAAAGTAAAGATGGATCTCCAATGGTAAACTGGGTTTAGAGTGTCTTCAATCAGCAGCGACTTGCTGCTGGTAACCATGTCATTACCATTTCACACTTGGAGCTGCACAACAGGATTTCAAACAATGAATAAAAACAGTGTGACACTTTCACAACTAATTTATTATTTATTTATTTAAAGTACTTTTATCCTGCCTTTCTTCTTAAAAAGAACCCAAGGTGGCTAACCAGATTACCATCACATATAGAAATGCTGATACAGAAAAGAAACAGTGAGGAGAATGATCTCAGGAAAATTGGACAGGTAAAGTTTTTTGAAGGCTTCACAGAAAGCTAAAAGGGAAATTTTGTTTCTGAGCTTAATGAAATCAGACAAATGATTTAGAGGTGACTATTTCTACCATATATGCAAGAATCAAGATCTCCCGATAATATCACAAAATTTAAAATGGAAAATATCTTAAAATGATAAAATGGAAAATTGGACCTAATTTAAGAGATGAAGAATTTATCCAGCTTTTTGAAACAAAAATGCTCTGTACTCACCTAAAAGTGCCAAAAATTAATTGAAATTATGTATGTCAATTTTATTTTATTTTAATTTTTTTACTTTAAGCTGATATTTGAATGTCTCACAGTTAATACTGGTTCTAACATTGAATGACTTACAACATGTGTCATCCTAGATGTATGTATATGAGAACCAGACCATAGATAAATTCCTTACCTATATAAAGAATAAAGTGAGGCTCGATGTAGATTCTACATGTCTGCAAGCACAGCTTGCATAATACTTTCGTCTATGAAAAGACCCCCACACATTGGTTGTAGATATGTACAATGGTATGTCTGTGTAGCACCCATGCCACTTACTATTTTGTGTGTGCTGTGTGCATCAGAATCGAAATAAAACCTGTCTAGAAATTGTTACATTCCTTTATTACTGGTGTCAAGAGAAATGGGATTTCAATCATAGTACTACAATGTAGTAACTACTATAGTAACTACTACTTTACAATGATGCAAAGCTAGGTGAGTTTATGCAGTTCAGAAACAAATTATGCTTAATTCAACTAGCAAGGCATATAGGAAAAAAAACAGTGTTACACTAATGGGACCCTTGGTGGCCCATTAAGATGTATTCTCAGAGGTACAATTTTGAATACAGTTGATACTCATGTCTGTAATATGCAACTGCTGTTGGCACACTGTCTCTAATAAACTGTTCATTTTGACACATGCAACAGCTAATGAGCAGTTAATGAAATGTTGATTACTTCTGTGAGTATTTGAAAACTTATTAGTACAATCGTAACATATTATGCTGCAAAACCACAAAAGCAGACACTAAAATTCATACTCCTGGCTACTCTGGCAAGTTTTCATTCAGCCTGGGAGAACGCATGTGTTATAACAGTCTTTCCAGCATTGCTCATTAATCTTGTAATTCAATAATCCAATTAAAAGACCTGTTTACAGGATATGAATGTTTCCCAGCCTAGGCAAGGCAAGGCATGCAGCACCTTTGAGATCTCAAGGCATAGATGGGAATGCAGATACCCTTAGTAGATGTGACATATACTGCTTTGTGAGCACAGAAAGTACCTCATCCCCCCTGCACTACTGTCTCTGTGGAGAGGATTGCAACATTGACACACAGAAACAGAGGTTCTGATAACATCTATGAAGTCATTGTGCAAACATAAGAGGCTTGTGTAATTTAAATATATGGACATACCTCACTAAAAGAATTTCCTTATTACGTGTACATGATGAGGAGAGCACACGTATGCACAAACATGCATTTCATTACACAGGAATGCATAAGAAGTCAACAGTGAATCAGCCCTTAGACCAGGATGTCTATTCCTTCCTTCCCTCCCTCCCTCTACCTCAAGCATTAGCTGGAACATGGGACAGCATTGCTTTCAACATGTTTTAGGTATAAGGAGGGCATTAAAATTTTTGCAAAAATAAAACAGTGAATGGCAATGTTCCTTTTTGATACATTAAAAATGTATTTACTTGCTATTATAAGATCATTGGTGAGAGGGTGATTTAGTAGATTTTTGGCTATTTTTATTTTTCAGTTAACTTTGCAAATAGCTAATTCAGAAATCAACTAAAAGTAATAACTAAGGTCATAATACATAAGGACCATACTTTCACCAAGAAGGGACTCCTGGAAAGTGATGAGTTATACTCTACAGCAGTGGTCTCCAACCTTGGGTCCCCAGATGCTTTTGGACTAAAACTCCCAGAAATCTATACACCACGAGCTGGGCTGGCCAGGATTTTTGGAAGTTGTAGCCCTGGGGACCCCAGGTTGGGAAGCATTGCCTTTATTGGGTCTGAGAAGGACCTATTTCTTCACAGTCTTGCAAAGAGTCTTGCACACCAGGTTGGGAGGTATGAAAATATCCCGCTGCTTCCTAGACCGAGGCCTCCCTGGATGCACCAGAACCCTTTCCTTCTTTTTGAAAATAGGAACAGGCCAAAACACACACAGAGGGAAGCAAGGAAAGCTAGTTTGCAGATGTCTGTTTCTGAGCTGTACCTCTCAGAATTCTGCCTGAGGAATTTCTGGTGAATTCTGGGCATTGGAATCCAAAACTTCCAAAAGTCTCATCCCCACTTTTCATTCCTCTTTGCCTCAAAAATCAAGGAATGCCTGGAATTCTGAATATTGTACAATAAGAATAGCAGCTGCTGGAAGTTGTTCCTAAAAGAAGCAAAATGACTTTGAGCATCAAAGTACAGTATACGAAAATGTTTTCTCTATCATAGGAAATGGTGAGCATTGAATAACTCCCACTAACAGTTTCCAACCAGTTCTACAATGAGGTAGTTACTGCTAACTAAATAGAAGTGTTCAAGCCTTAATGTTTCTCAATATAAGTAGACCAAATAACTAATGCCTCTACTCATCATGTTTTAAAGGCATGCCAGTGACAAATCCAGTGAGGTGAAAATCTAAGATTCTTTTTAGCTTTCCCGTTTGATGAGGTTGTAATGCAGGCTTCAAGAGGAATATGAAGTAATAAGGACAATTGTTTCAACTGAATTACAACTATTTCTTTAGACTCTAAAGAGAATATAAACTTATAAAGATCCTTATTTCCCAGTTTGCCCTTTCACTGAAGCACCATAGTGGAAAATGTAAATTAAACAGACTCTTACCCACTCTCCTGCTCTCATTGCCTGATATCAAATTCTATTACCGTCAGAGTTCCTTACCTACCATTTAAAGACACAATTTGTTCTCCATTGGATTCCAGAGAACACTAATGAACAGCAATAGCTCTAAATAATATACATTTAACACTTCACTGTTCATTATTTCATTTTTAGTCACAGCCACACGGATTTGTTTTTGCAGTTTCTGTTCTCAGCTTGCTGCCCTGCTTATTTTACTTAAAAATTAGTTTAAGAGTAATTTCATAGGAAGATTTTATTATGCCAGCATCCTGCCTCATTCACTGAATTTTATGATGATTTTAGATGATGTCTTTCTCCACTTGTAACTCTCCTTTGGTGTTCCACCTTTTCTTTCACCTTCTTCCTTACCACCGGGGGTGGGGAGAACTGATGAAGAAATGACTGGAAAGTTGCAAAGTGCTTTTTAACTACTAGTGTGAGGAGCTCTCCATCTGGAAATATTCTAAAATGTGGCAGGCTTGCATGCCTTAAAGACCTGGAATACAGTTGCTCATTTGAACAGAATCTGATCAGACATACAATATCTCAGTCTAAATGTGCAAACAGCTATTAATTGTGTTTTTAAAAATCAAGCTGAAGCAGGGTGAATTCTGTTGAAGAATATAAGTATTGTTGAATGCAGTTCTGACATACCATTGTCTTGATGTGGATTACAGCTCCTATCATCCTTTATCACTGGCCATGTGGCCAGGAGTTTCTAGGAGATGAAGTTCAAAATATCTAGGCAGCCAAAGACTGCCCACCCTGACTCAGACTATCTTAAATCATAAATTCTGCCTTGACCTTTATAGCTAAACCAAAAAGGCAGGGGGGAAAGTGTGAAGAGAGGAAGTCTTTAGTGGGGTTGCTGCTCCCGCACCCTCCAGTTCTTCTTCTGGTTCTGAGTCTTCCACTTGTGCTTCCTCCTCCTCTCTCTCCGTTTCCAGGGCCCTCTTTGTCAGTCTTTCCTCTTCTGAATCTTTCCTCTTGTCTCCAAATTGATTCAAAAATTGTTCAGCCTTCATTGTTGAGTTTATATAGTACCTTTTTGCTAGAAATTCAAATGTTAATCCTTCTGGAATTAGCCATCTGTAGGTAATTGTATTTGTTCTTAAAAAGGTGGATAACTTCTCATACATTTTCCTTTTATTTCTTATTTCCCAAGGGATATGTTTCAATGACTGTGGAGAGTGGAGAGTTCTGACTAAACGCGATCCACCTGGAGCAGGAATTGGCAAGCCACTCCAGTATCTTTGCCAAGAAAACCCCATGAACAGAAACAAAAGGCTAAAAGATATGACGCTGGAAGATGGGCCCCTCAGGTCGGAAGGCATCCAACATGCTACTGAGGAAGAGCGGAGGACAAGTACAAGTAGATCCAGAGCTAATGAAGTGGTTGGGCCAAAGCCGAAAGGACGCTCAGCTGTGGACATGCCTGGAAGTGAAAGGCAAGTCCGATGCTGCAAAGAAAAATACTGCATAGGAACCTGGAATGTAAGATCTATGAACCTTGGCAAGCTGGATGTGATCAAACAGGAGATGGCAAGAATCAACATTGACATCCTGGGCGTCAGTGAACTAAAATGGACGGGAATGGGCGAATTCAATTTAGACGATTATCATATCTACTATTGTGGGCAAGAATCCCATAGAAGGAATGGAGTAGCCCTTATAGTCAACAAAAGAGTGGGAAAAGCTGTATTGGGATACAATCTCAAAAATGATAGAATGATTTCAATACGAATCCAAGGCAGACCTTTCAACATCACAGTCATCCAAGTTTATGCACCAACCATCAATGCTGAAGAGGCTGAAATTGACCAATTCTATGAAGACTTACAACACCTTCTAGAACTGACACCAAAGAAAGATGTTCTTCTCATTCTAGGGGACTGGAATGCTAAAGTAGGGAGTCAAGAGATAAAAGGAACAACAGGTAAATTTGGCTTTGGAGTTCAAAACGAAGCAGGGCAAAGGCTAATAGAGTTTTGTCAAGAGAACAAGCTGGTCATCACAAACACTCTTTTCCAACAACACAAGAGGCGACTCTACACATGGACATCACCAGATGGGCAATACCGAAATCAGATTGATTATATTCTCTGCAGCCAAAGATGGAGAAGCTCTATACAGTCAGCAAAAACAAGACCTGGAGATGATTGTGGCTCTGATCATCAGCTTCTTATAGCAAAACTCAAGCTTAAACTGAAGAAAGTAGGAAAAACCACTGGGCTAGTCAGGTATAATCTAAACCAAATCCCTTATGAATACACAGTGGAAGTGAAGAACAGATTTAAGGAACTCGATTTGGTGGACAGAGTGCCTGAAGAACTATGGCTGGAGGCTCGTAACATTGTACAGGAGGCAGCAATAAAAACCATCCCAAAGAAAAGGAAATGCAAGAAAGCAAAGTGGCTGTCCAACGAGGCCTTACAAATAGCAGAGAAGAGAAGGGAAACAAAATGCAAGGGAGATAGGGAAAGTTACAGAAAATTGAACGCAGACTTCCAAAGAATAGCAAGGAGAGACAAGAGGGCCTTCTTAAATGAACAGTGCAAAGAAATAGAGGAAAATAATAGAAAGGGAAAATCCAGAGATCTGTTCAAGAAAATTGGAGATATTAAAGGAACATTTTGTGCAAAGATGGACATGATAAAGGACAAAAATGGGAGGGACCTAACAGAAGCAGAAGACATCAAGAAGAGGTGGCAAGAATACACAGAGGAATTATACCAGAAAGATTTGGATGTCCCGGACAACCCAGATAGTGTGGTTGCTGACCTTGAGCCAGACATCCTGGAGAGTGAAGTCAAGTGGGCCTTAGAAAGCTTGGCTAACAACAAGGCCAGCGGAGGTGATGGCATTCCAGTGGAACTATTTAAAATCTTAAAAGTTGACGCTGTTAAGGTGCTACACTCAATATGCCAGCAAGTTTGGAAAACTCAACAGTGGCCAGAGGATTGGAAAAGATCAGTCTACATCCTAATCCCAAAGAAGGGCAGTGCCAAAGAATGCTCCAACTACCGTACAATTGCACTCATTTCACACGCTAGCGAGGTTATGCTCAAAATCCTCCAAGGCAGGCTTGAGCAGTATGTGGACCGAGAACTCCCAGAAGTACAAGCTGGATTTCTTTTTTTTTATTATTATTTGTTTTTTTTTAACATAAGGGATGACAGAAAGGAAAAAGGGAATTGGAATTGATGAGGAAGAGAAGAGACAATAACATACTAATATCCATTCTATACATATTGCCATATCAAGATTTTAGGTTATTCTGTTTACTCTTTTCTGCCTTCTAGATTAAGTTCTCATTTCAATATGTACTATTCATACACTGCCTGTTAATTCAGTCCACTTGTTGAATAGATCCCATCTTTCTGTTACCTTTTGCAAGGGATAGTCCTTCATGACTTCTGATAGGATATCTATTTCAGCTATTTCCCGTATCTTTTCAATAAGATCTTCTTGTTTCGGTACCGTTGGGCTTTTCCAATTTTTAGCATATAGAATTCTGGCTGCCGTAACAATATATATAACTATATATTCCTTTGACTTATCTATATTATCAGGTATCATACTCAATAAAAACAGTTCTGGGGTTGATGGCACCTTACAGAGCAGTATTTGTTGTAACATAGCATGTACTCTTTTCCAATATTGTTTCGCTTCTCCACATGACCACCACATATGATAATAACTTCCCACTTGAAGTACAAGTACAAGCTGGATTTCGAAGGGGCAGAGGAACTAGAGACCAAATTGCTAACATGCGCTGGATTACGGAGAAAGCCAGAGAGTTCCAGAAAAACATCTACTTCTGCTTCATTGACTACACAGAAGCCTTTGACTGTGTGGACCACAGCAAACTATGGCAAGTCCTTAAAGAAATGGGAGTGCCTGACCACCTTATATATCTCCTGAGAAATCTATACGTGGGACAGGAAGCAACAGTTAGAACTGGCTATGGTACAACTGATTGGTTCAAAATTGGGAAAGGAGTACGACAAGGCTGTATATTGTCCCCTGACTTATTTAACTTATATGCAGAATACATCATGCGAAAGGCTGGACTGGAGGAATCCCAAGACGGAATTAAGATTGCTGGAAGAAATATCAACAACCTCAGATATGCAGATGATACCACTCTGATGGCAGAAAGTGAGGAGGAATTAAAGAACCTCATAACGAGGGTGAAAGAGGAGAGCGCAAAAAATGGTCTGAAGCTCAACATCAAAAAAACTAAGATCATGGCCACTGGTCCCATCACCTCCTGGCAAATAGAAGGGGAAGATATGGAGGCAGTGACAGATTTTACTTTCTTGGGCTCCATGATCACGGCAGATGGGGACAGCAGCCACGAAATTAAAAGATGCCTGCTTCTTGGGAGGAAAGCGATGACAAACCTCGACAGCATCTTAAAAAGCAGAGACATCACCTTGCCGACAAAGGTCCGCATAGTCAAAGCTATGGTTTTTCCTGTAGTGATGTATGGAAGTGAGAGCTGGACCATAAAGAAAGCTGACTGCCGAAGAATTGATGCATTTGAATTGTGGTGCTGGAGGAGACTCTTGAGAGTCCCCTGGACTGCAAGGAGAACAAACCTATCCATTCTAAAGGAAATCAACCCTGAGGGCTCACTGGAAGGACAGATCCTGAAGCTGAGGCTCCAAGACTTTGGCCATCTCATGAGAAGAGAAGACTCCCTGGAAAAGACCCTGATGTTGGGAAAGTGTGAAGGCAAGAGGAGAAGGGGACGACAGAGGACGAGATGGCTGGACAGGGTCATCGAAGCGACCAACATGAATCTGACCCAACTCCGGGAGGCCGTGGAAGACAGGAGGGCCTGGCGTGCTCTGGTCCATGGGGTCACAAAGTGTCGGACACGACTAAACGACTAAACAACAACAACATGTTTCAATGTCTTCAAATTCCTTCCGTCTTTTATATATTGCTTGTCTTGCGTTGCTTTCAAAATTTTATCTCTATATGTGGTTTTAATGAATCTAATTTGAATTTCTCTTGGGAGATGATTTTTTAAAATAAATACTGAGGAAGTTCTTCTGGC
Organism: Intellagama lesueurii; assembly: GCA_037013535.1. Taxonomy (NCBI): domain Eukaryota; kingdom Metazoa; phylum Chordata; class Lepidosauria; order Squamata; family Agamidae; genus Intellagama; species Intellagama lesueurii. The sequence continues at coordinate 12,483,191 of JBAJHW010000017.1, read as the reverse complement.
CGCATCTATATTCCCCTTAATTTCATCCTTCTCACAGTCAGCCCAGTCTGATAAGAAATCAGTTGTAACTTCTAAGAGGTTTTCATTTTGAGTTTCTGGTACATTCTGTATTCTCAGAATATGTGATGAATTCTCCATCTGGGTTTGAGTTCTTGATGTCTCATATTGGTTTTGTCTGGTTTCAACTTTTCCTAAATCCTTCTGAAGTTCTATTACTTTCTTCTCCATTTTCTTTGCTAATCTCACTGTCTTCTGTATTTCTTGATTTTGCTGTGTTACATCTTCTTTCATTTGCCCCAGTTGTAAATTTATGTCCTCCTGTTGTTTGGAAAGGTCGGACACTTTAGTTTTCAGGGCTGAAATATCAGACTTAATTTCATCAAACTTTCTATCAAAGTGAGCTGTCTGTTGGCTGAGCATGGTGCTCATGAGCTTCTCAAAATATTATTTCGTTAGTAAAGAGGACTGAGTTTCTTGCATCAATCTCAGTGGTGTAGTTTCTGGTGCCGGACTTCCTTTCCCCACCTTAGGTTTTGCAGCCATTTTTGTATTTCCAAAAACAGGAAAAGAAAAAAAAACCCTTTATATGACAGTTCTACAATATTCTCCACTGGTATCTGCTTTTTTCCCCCCTCTCCCTTCTTATATAAACTTAAATAATCTAGTACATTAGGAATATGAACATATGGAAGGGTATAAGAGCAACAAACAAACAGAAATCAATCAACCAACAAATGAGGATCGCCCAATATACACTAAATCAAACAAAGAGTCAATGTTATTAATGAGGAGGGGAAACTGTACTGGGAATTTGGGAAGGGATTTGCAGGTAGCTTAGGCACGTGGTGGCGCTGCGCGTTAAACCGCAGAAGCCTCTGTGCTGCAGGGTCAGAAGACCAGCAGTCGTAAGATCGAATCCACGCGACGGAGTGAGCTCCCGTTGCTTTGTCCCAGCTCCTGCCAACCTAGCAGTTCGAAAGCATGTAAAAATGCGAGTCGATAAATAGGTACCACCACGGTGGGAAGGTAATTGCATTCCGTGTCTAGTCGCGCTGGCCACGTGACCACGGAAACTGTCTTCGGACAAAATGCTGGCTCTATGGCTTGGAAACGGGGATGAGCACCGCGCCCTAGAGTCGGACACGACTGGACTCAATGTCAAGGGGAACCTTTACCTTTACCTTAGGCTACTTGGAAGGGCTTTTTTCAAACTTTTTTTTCTGGAGGCTTGTGTGTGTGTCGTGTCATCTTCAGGCAAGTGGAGGCTTGCATCTGAGGCACAGTGGGTGGGTGGGAATTTGTTGGTGTGACTTGTGTGTGTGCGTGTTTAGCTGGCAGGACTACATTATTCAATCAGTGTAGCTGGATCAATCCTTTTTTCTCCTTTTCCCTAAAACGAAATTGGTGTGACTTGTGTGTGCGTGCGCGTCTCTGACTGAGACTTAGCTGGCAGGGCTTTTCTTTTTGGATTTTTTTGGCTTTTCATTCAGCCACAGTGGGTCGGGGGGGGGGAATTTTTACTAATTACATTATACTGAGGGGGGGCTTTGTTTAGGTAGGGAGGTCACATTTTAGTAAAAGAATTAGTCCACCACCCCATCATTCAAAAAATAAAATTTGCACAGTCACTCCCTCTCTCCATTGCTTTATTAATTAGATTACTGTATTATTATTATTATTATTATTATTATTATTATTATTATTATTATTATTATTATTATTATTATTATTATTATTATTATTATTATTATTATTATTATTTGTTTAGTTGGTTTGGTAGGCAGGCAGTAGAAAATGAAGGGATTTCTTCATGGCCAATCCAAGCGGAAGAAGGCTGTGAAGCTATGTAGGCTAGGCAGTGGCAGCATGTCCATCACCATGATGTGTACATGTATTACCACCACCACGACCACCACTGTTCCTCCTCCGGTGGCCTTGGAGGCAGGCACGGAAGCACAGCTTCCAGAGGTGCCTAAAGAACTGCCGCTCCTCTTCCTAGAGGACTCTGAGGAGTTACTGGTTGTTTCTGAAGATCCCCAGTGTGATTTGGAATCAGTAACGGCAGGGCAGGCTTCACAGTTTCCCCCACCCCTGTCCCCAGAGTCATCTGTTCCCTCCTCCCAGACCAGCAGCACCCCTGGGACAGAGTTCTTCCCAGGCCAGCAGTCAGGGGCAGTCAGTGGGTCCTCGTTTGGGCAAATATGGCAGAGGGGCCATGTGGGCTCATTTCACTACGCTCAATGACCTACGCCTGGCACGCTGCAATGGCTGCCTTGTGGTGGTCCGGAGGGGGCCAGACCCCAAGCATCTCTCCTCCACCGCCCTCTGCCAACATCTGGAGAGGCACCACCCAAGGCTCCTGTCCAGGGAAGGCACTTCGTCCGCGCCGTCTGGGAGAGGGAAAAGAGCAGCTCTAGGGGAGGCAGAAGGGAGGCAGGAGGAGGTGCCTCCTTTCAAAAGGGCAGCCACAGGGGTTTCTGGGGCTGGGAGCATGAGGCAGGCCACGCTCCACGAAGTGGCACCCATTGGGTCCGCCATGACCCTCAGCTGGCAGTCGAAGGGCAAGGCCCAGCAGGCGGCCACTTGTCTTGTCGCCGAGATGATCGCCCTGCTCGGACTTCCACTGTCCATCATGGAATCCCAAGTCTTCCGCCGGTTCTTGCATTTTTTTTCCCCCCTGGTACGGCCTCCCCTCACGGAGAACTCTCAGTTCTAGAGTGCTGCCCTCGCTCTATGACTCTGTGAGGGAGGTGGTCCGTGACCATTTTTCACGGCTACAGGGGCGCAAGGTGCACTTCACAGCGGACCTGTGGAGCGGAGGTCAGCACGGCTACCTCTCGCTCATAGCCCACTGATGGCAGCCAGAGGACTTGAGGAGTGGCAGGGCATCGGTGACAGGGCCACAGGGGGAGGCCCTTGCCCTGCCCCCAGGCTACAGGTCCGTTCTGCTGCAGGCGCGGCACATGGAAGCTCAGGCGACGGGGAGGAACATCGCTGATGAGTTCCTGTCCGTGCTGCAGGAGTGGGCACCAGAGGGGGAGGTGACCTGTGGCCACATGGTCACAGATGCTGGGCGGAACATGTTGGCGGCATTGAATGCGGCGGGCTTTGAGTGCATCATATGCATGGCACACAAATTACACCTTGTGGTGCGCGATGCCCTTGGCCTGGGCAGACACGTCAAGCCCAAGTGGGACGCAGGCACCCGGGAGACGCGGGCACTCCTGCAGCAATGCCGCCAACTGGTGGGCCACTTCTCCCGCAGCCTGAAAGCTGCCCGCCGGCTGCATGAGAGGCAGGAGGAGATGGGTCAGGAGACCCACATTCTCCTGACAGACCTGCCCACCAGGTGGAACTCCACCTACACCATGGTGTCCCGCCTGGTGGAGCAGAAGGCCGTTTTGGAGGACATCATGTGGGTGGCCATATGCTAGACCTGGTTTTTTCCACCAACTGGAGCGAGTGTGATCTGATGGTGACAGACCTTGTGTCAGTTCCCTTGTCATGGTCGGATCACCACCTAATAAAATGTAACCTCTTAATGGCCCTCCCACCTCGCAGGGAGCAAGGACCTATTTTAATGGTCCGCCCTCGAAGGTTACTGGATCCTATAGGATTCCAGGATACCATGAGAGGGATACCGGCAGATCTGGTTGGCGCTCCTGTCGAGGCTCTGGTGGATGGTTGGGCTACGGCCGCCACTAGGGCTGTAGACACGATCGCTCCTAAATGCCCTCTCCAATGCAGAGCTCGTCCAGCGCCCTGGTATAACCAGGAGCTACGAGCAATGAAGCAAACTAGGAGAAGGCTAGAGAGCAAATGGAGAAGGAAACCAACGGAGTATAATAAAGAAGCTGTTAGGGCCGCGACTAACCTTTATCTGGCTAAGATAAGGGCTGCTAGTCGAGCTCACCTCGCTAACCGGATAAGTGAGGCTTCAAATCAGCAGGCGGAAATTTTCCGTATAGTTCGCGACCTATCCGGAATTGGTCGGGGCGAAGGGCCTCCCCCTAACATCTCCCCTGACCAATTTGCAGCATTTTTTAAAACTAAAGTGGAGGCCATCCGCCGGGAGCTTTCTCCTTTTTTGGTTACAGTGGATCGAGCAGAGATGTCCAGCGCTCCGCCTTGCCCGATGAGTTTTGACCACTTTCAACCTGTGACGCCTGACATTGTGGACAAGGCACTAGTTCGCTGTCGGGCCACCACCTCCTCCCTTGACCCTTGCCCGGCCTGGCTAATCAAAGCAGCCAGGCCTATAACAACCGAATGGGCTACAGCGATAATTAATGGGTCTCTCCAGGAGGGCAGGTTTCCCCCTGCCCTCAAGGAGACACTCATTAGGCCCATTCGAAAGAAACTTAATTTGGCGACGGACGATATTGGCAATTATAGGCCCGTCGCCAATGTTTCTTTCATGAGTAAAGTGGTCGAGAGGGTGGTGGCCGATCAGCTTCAGGCGCACTTGGATGAAACAAATGCCCTGGATCCGTTCCAGTCGGGCTTCAGGCCGCGCCATGGTACAGAAACGGCATTGGTCGCCCTGTTAGATGACTTCTTCAGGGAGGCCGAGAGGGGAAAAACTTCTCTGTTGGTCCTCCTCGATATCTCAGCCGCCTTTGATACCGTCAACCACGGTATCCTCCTGAGGAGGGTCTCCGAGTTGGGAATTGGTGGTCAGGCGTTGGCCTGGCTCCGGTCCTTCCTGGGGGACCGTCCTCAGAGAGTTCAGCTTGGGGAGCATGAGTCGGCCCCGTGGAGCCTCAATTGTGGGGTTCCGCAGGGTTCGACCATCTCTCCAATGCTGTTTAACATCTATATGAGGCCGCTGGGCGAGGTTATCAGGGGGTGTGGAGCATCGTGCCATCAATATGCCGATGACACACAGCTCTACATCTCCTTTTTGCCAACTACAGTGGATGCCGTTCTGTCCCTGCAGCGCTGCCTGGGGTCTGTATTGCAATGGATGCAGGAAAATGGGCTGAGGCTGAACCCAGACAAGACGGAGGTCCTGAGGGTCGGGGGGCCTACCATCAGCGGTTTGGGAAACTCCCTCTCTTTTGGGGGGGTGACTCTCACCGCGAAGAGTGAGGTGCGCAGCTTGGGGGTCTATCTGGACCAGGCGCTCGCCATGGAATCCCAGGTAGCGTCAGTGGTCCGCACCGCTTATTTCCATCTCTGGCGGATAGCCCAGCTGCGTCCCTATCTATATGTTGGGTCGCTCACCACTTTGGTCCATGCGCTCGTAATCTCGAGATTAGACTACTGTAATGCTCTCTACGTGGGGCTGCCTTTGAAATCTATGCGGAAACTCCAGATGGTGCAGAATGCGGCAGCCAGACTTCTTAGTGGGGTAAGGAAACATCAACATATTACTCCCACTCTGGCCGCCTTGCATTGGCTGCCCGTTCGGTTCCGCGTAGATTTCAAAGTTTTAATGCTTACGTATAAAGCCCTAAACGGTTTAGGGCCTCGCTACCTGACGGAACGCCTTCTCCCACCTAGATCTACCCGTATCACCCGATCTAGCCAGGAGGTGAGGCTGAGGAGCCTAACGTCGAGGGAGGCCCGGAAGGAAAAAACAAGAAACCGGGCCTTCTCGGCAGTGGCTCCTCGTCTTTGGAACAGCCTCCCTCCTGAGATTCGCATGGCCCCGTCGCTGGGCATCTTTAAATGCCAACTGAAAACCTGGCTGTTTAAGCAAGCCTTCCCTCCACCCACCGTCTGAATTTTTGTTATTTTGTGTTTTCTCCCATCTTGGATCATTGTTTATTTAGTAATATATTGTTATGATTTTAAATTGTTAAATTGTTAGATGATATGTTGTTACCCGCCCAGAGTAGTCTATATGACTAGATGGGCGGGCTATAAATGTAATAAATAAAAAAATAAATAAATAAATATTCTGCCTGAGGGGAGAGAGGTGGGCATCAGTGCCACGGATTGGCTGGCCCTCTCCCAGATGGTGGTGGTGCTCAAGCCCTTCCTGGAAACCACGGACATCTTGTGTGGTTATACGGCAAGCCTAGGGCAGGTCATCCCCCTGATTCATGCCCTCGATCGGTCCCTGGACACTGCTGTGGCACCAGGATCCTCCCTCCTTCCACGGACCAGGGCTTTGGTGAAGAGGCTGCAGGCACCCATGCAGAAGCGACTCCATCCTGTCTACAGTGACAGAGCTTACCGCATGGCCTGCCTGTGTGATCCTCGAATCAAGGGGGGCTTGGCAGCACGCACCTCAGACCTCGAGGAGTGGAGAACGGAGCTCTCCACTGAGGTCCACAGGGCATTGGGGGCACAACGCTTGCATGGGGCGACGGGAAGGTCAGGCCATGAGGGGCAGGGTGGTTTGCCCAAACCACAGGGAAGGACTTCTCCTGGTGAAGGGTCCATTCACCACCAACATTACTGGAGCTCTGTGGTGACCTTGGCACTTGCCTCAGAGGAAAGACAGCCGGCTGAGGAGGATTCGGCAGAGATAATGGTGCAGGAATATCTGGTTGAGCCCCCTCAGCCCCACCAGTCAGATCCCCTCCATTACGGGGCTAGGAAACTAGTCATATGGCCGGAGTTGTCCAATGTGGCCATGGACCTCCTTTCCATCCCCCCCACCAGCCTCCAGAGCGAGCGCGTGTTTTCCCATCTAGGAGACATACTCCGACCACGCCGCTCGTGTTTGGATCCCGTTACTGTGGAGAGACTGTCAGCTCACAGGTCTCCTAAGAGATTCCTGCGGCTTGAACAGAGAGGTTCCAGGGGTAAGTGTACTCCTTAATTAGCTGAGCTGAGTCTGGTACCCAGCCAGGCAGCACCACTTACTCCTTTTCCCAAGTCCGTTCGAATTAGCAATTACCAGAGAGAAGAACAAAGATAAAATGGACTCGAGTAGCACATCTGTGGCCTAAAAATAATTTTGCAGGTTTGCTGCTCAAGAGACCAAATATCAGCTTTTAAGAATTATTGTTTTATTAGAAAAATAGAGTATTTAGAGATATTCAGTTTGTTGCAAAGCATAGCATTCAAGTACATTTCCATAAATCAAAGCAGTTAGAACTTTAGCAAATTCCAGCTACAAAAATAAAATAAAAAACTCTAAAAATAGCTTGAAAGGCAGGCAAGGCATAGCCCCCCTTTCTCTATCCTTACACTGAACTACATTCTAGCATAATACTAACAAAATAGCCATTGGAACTCAAAAGTCCATCCTAAAATCCAAATCAAGAATCAAAAGTTTTAAAAAAAGTTTTCTCTCTATCTCAGTCTTCCATTTTTCTTCCATGCTGGGACCACCCTTCTTCTTCACTCTCCTCTGACGTAAACCAATCAGGATGAAGGGCTGTCTCTTCACACTCCACCTCCGTTTCCCATGGGATGTGCAGGTGTTGTTGACCATCTTCCTGATGTTGTGTCTTGACCCTTATCGTCTCTGGCCAAGCTTGCTTCATGGAAAATTCCAACTAGCTCTAAGAGAAAAAAGATTCTCGAAGCATCTAGTTATGCTAACACAGACCAATATGGATTCCTTCTACACAGTTCCATGACTACAAATCCCATTCAGAAATTACATTTTAGCCTTAATAACCTAAACCATGACAGAGACTGCCGTTCATCAAGGTGAACCTTCCCTTGTTGGGCTCCCCCTCACTGAACCCAAAGAGGTAGGGTTCCAATGACAGTCTCTCCCTTAACACAACACCTGCCTCCCTGTGCCCTCCTCTCTGCCTGCCCGCCTGCCCACCTGCCCACCCTCCAGTCCTCCTGAAAAAAAAAAGACCTGCCTACTTGCCTGCCGGCCTGTAAACCTGCCCCTCAGTCAGAAGTCCAGCTGCCGATTCCAGTTGCCTCCTCGGGCCAAGTTCCAACCAAGTCCTGCATGCCTGCCTGCCCACTGGGTCACGTCAGCCCAGCGGGCTGATGATGGGGTGACGCGCAGACAGGCTTTGGGTGGGGCAGAGCCCAGCCGGCCCTCCTGGCATGGGTTAAACCAGATCAGATCAGCAATCTGAAGCCAAACGATTTGGTGATGGGGTGACGCGCAGACAGGCTTTGGGTGGGGCAGAGCCCGGCCGGCCCTTGTGGCATGGGTTAAACCAGATCAGCATGCCTGCCTCAGACATCCCTCAGACATCTCATCAAGCCCGGCACACCCAAATGTGCCAAGAGGGCCAGCCAGGCCTCTTGGCAGTTGGCACACCCAAGGCCGGTCCCAGCATCCTGAACGTGCCAAGAGGGCCAGCCAACCCTCTTGGCACACCCAAAGCCGGTCCCGGCATCCTGAACATGCCAAGAGGGCCGGCCTGTCTCAGCCCCCCAAAACCTCCGAGGGCTATCTTTATCATATCCGGGCGGTCTCAGCAGCCAAGTTGCAATCCCCAGCTTTCTAGTTCTAAACTAGCATCTTCGTTTCTTTGAAGGTTGTCAGCAAGTCTAGTTAGACGTTGATGGACAGGTGAGTCTCCTAGGCCAGGCTCTGCCCCACCCAATGCCTGTCCGGCCATCCCATGCCAACATGGTGCTTCAAAGTCCACTCGGGCTACTGCCTGAGTAGGTTGGCAGAATCTGGGACAAGCCACGGGAGCTCACGGATTCAAACTGCTGACCTTCTGATCAACAAGCCTAGTGGCTCAGCAGCAGTTTAACTCACAGTGCCACGTTCTACTGTGCTGCCAACTACCTCAGTGCCCGATGGAGAACACAGTCTACTTTGCTGCTGCCAACTACCTCAGTGTCTAACTCCTGCCTGCTGGGTCAAGTCGGCCCAGCGAGTCAAGTTTTGTAGAACTCCTGCCTGCTGCTGTTCCCAGGCGCCTCACCGGGCTAACTCCTGCCTGTCTTGTCTGGGCATCCAGAGTAACTTCCAAACATTTTTATTACTTATTGTTATTTGCCAATACATTCTCTTTTTCATTACTGTGTTAGTGTTTTGTTACTAACTCTCATCCAGTTTTTACAACATAAAGGCACACCCTAAGCCGGGCTCTGCCCCACCCAAAGGCTGTCTGCGCATCACCTGAACGTGCCAAGAAGGCCATCTAACCCTCTTGGCGCACCCAGAGCTGGTCCCGGCACCCCGAACAAGCCAAGAGGGCCATCCCCCCATCGTCCCATCGCACGGCTTCAGGCTGCAGAGCTCATCTGGTTTTTCAACCCGTGCCAAGAGGGCCGGCCTGTCTAAGCCCCCCAAAACCTCCGAGGGCTATCTTTGTGCCGGTCTCAGCCCCACGAAGCCTGTCCAGGCGTAACCCTGTTGCATGGATTTGAAGTTGATGTTCCAAAGTACTTCTGACCGTGCCAAGAGGGCCAGACTCTGCCCACCTTATTCTCCTGCTGTTCCTGATGCTGCTTTGACAACCTCAGTTGCCTCCTGGGGACAAACTTAACTAACTTTGCAGGCAAATGCGATGTTGCTGAAGAAGAGTCTGCTGCTGTCTTTTGCCTCAGTGCCCTGATGGGGCCAAAAGGCCTGCTTTCTGGCTGCCAGCTTCCTCAGTGCCCGATGGGGCAACACAGTCTACTTTCAGTGCCTCCTACAATTCCTACCTCAAGGGCCTTCCAAATCAGGTCTGCTGGGCGAAGCTGCCTCATCGGGCCATGTTTGTTCCAACTCCTCCCTGCCTCCCTGCTTGCTTATGCAAAGGGCTACATCCGGCCGTCCCATGCCCACACGGTGCTCCAAAGTCCACTCGGGCTTCATTCCAAATTCCTGGAAGACTGTTGTTCATTCCAGCTTTCTAGGTTTTTCTACTGCGTGAGTAGGTAGGCAGAACTTGGAACAAGCTGGATCTTCCACTCGAGAAGCCCAGCGGCTCCGCGGATTAACCGCCGTTAGTAGCCCCTTGGACCCTGTTCTCTTGCTGGTGATGATTCCATGAGAGCCGGGCTCGGGGCATCCAAGCCCCAACCAGGCCGGTCTCTGCCCCACCCAAAGCCTGTCCGGGCGTCCCTGGGCTCTGCCCACCCTATTCATCTGCTATTGTTGTTGCTGGTACCACTGTTGCCTCCTTGGGGAAAACTTAACTTCACAGCCTCAGCCCCCCCCCCCCAAGCTATCCAGGCGTTCCCGTGCCAACATATGCCAACCCTGAAAACAACTACCAACCCTTTTCTCCATTAAAAAACAAAGCAAAACAAACTACACCTCCACAGTCACCTTTTACAAATAGTCATACGTGCCAAAAGAGCCGGGCTCTGCCCCACCCAAAGCTGTCCCCGTGCCAACATCAACAACAGCACCTACAACAAGCCCAGTGGCTCAGCAGCAGTTTAACTCAGTAGGTAGGAAGAAGCAGGAACAAGCGACAAGAGCTCAGGTCACCCCATTGCATGGATTCGAACTGCTGATCTTCCGCTCGAGAAGCCCAGAGCCCACCCGGATTACCACCGTTAGTAGCACCTTGCAGTCGGACCCTATTCTCCTGCTGTTGCTGCTGCTTTGACAACCTCAGTTGCCTTCTGGGGACAAACTTAAGTAACTTTGCAGGCAAATGTGATGTTGCAGAAGAAGAAGACCAGAGTCTCCTGCCTTTTGCCTCAGTGCCCCGTTGGGGCCCAAAAGCCTGCTTTCCGGCTGCCAACTACCTCAGTGCCCGATGGGGCAAGACTTTGGTACTTTCCTGCTGACAACTACCTCAGTGCCCGATGGGGCAAGACACGCCACTTTGCTGCTGCCATGTGCCTCAGTGCCCGATGGGGCAGCACATGCCACTTTGCTGCTGCCAACTACCTCAGGTTCCAATGGGGCAAGACACAGTACTTTGCTTATGCCAACTACCTCAGTGCCTGATGCGGCCAAAAAAGCCTGCTTTCCTGCTGCCTTTTTGAGCCTGTTTTCCTGCTGTCAACTTCCTCAGTGCCCGACGGAGCCAAAAAGCCTGCTGTGCGGCCAAATACCTCCTTGCCTCCAGTCCTCCTGAGGGCAAACTCTACTTCACTGGCAAATGTAATTGTGACGATCGCCCCATGTCACTCATGCCATTCATAGTCATGAGCTAATTTGCATGAGCCTATGAGAGAATTGGAGAGGCGGAGTCAGCAGCTACATAAGGTTTGGCAGGAGAAGGAGGAGTCAGATAGAGATTAGGATGAGATCCAGAGAGAGATAAGGACTGGTTAGTCAGAGAGAGAGAGAACGAATACTGAGCGATAAAGCTTGTTAAGAAAATAGGTAGAGAAGGTGGTAATGATATAGCAAGAGAAAAGTATGTACTGAGAGAACTGTTAATGATTGCCTTGTGTACAATGTTTATCTGAAGAACTTCTGTGATTATTAAATCTGCTTCACTTCAATAAATAAGTTCTCTTTGTATTCACAAGACAAGTGTCCTGACAAACGTCATTCATATTGTGGATTGAGGTAATCCACTGGTGGCAGCGAGAGGAAAACGCGACGTGAGCCTTTGTGAGGGCAAAACACGCAGGGGCCACAAGGGTGAACGTCACAGTAATGTTGTGCTGAGCTGAAGACAAACTGAATGCCTCATGCATGCCTCTGCCAAAGGGACCTCTCATTCTGCTGGGGCCAAATGTAACTCCCTCAATGCCATGGGCTTCTGTGCCGTGTGGTAAACTCTCCTGGGGGGACCCAATTTGTGGGTGAATAACTCAGAGTTCTGATATCCAATCTTCACCAACGTTGGCAGGCATGTTGGGGAAAGACATAGGAAGCTCTGTTGTGATTCTGGATTCTCTAAGTACCTGGGGGGAGCTTTCCTGGGGGGTCCTCTTTGTGACTATATAATTTGGGGGTCCGTTATCCAATGTTCACCAAACATTCAGGAGTTGTAGAAAAGTGTCTGAGGAACCTTCCCTGCAAACGTGGTGTCTCTTGGTGGTCAGGGGCTGGTGTTATAGCCATTTAAAGTGCAGATGAATCGACGGATCGATCCGTCGATTCGTCAAAGAATATTCGTATTCGTATTCGTTGATCCGTTAACCTTGACGAATAACGGATCAAAACGAATCACCATTTTTTTTATTTATTCCCATCTCTAGTGTTCACTATTATCCACACATTTCAGCATCGGGTGGCAGGGGGCTTGGAACTAATTCCCCATGAATATGGGGGACTTACTGTAATCATTATTTGACAGCCCCCTGTTGTCTCTAAAATTATACTGTTTCTTGTGTAGGTAAATTGACCTAGGGTTTCTATTAATAAAATGTCTATTCAGATCTGAAGTAGTACAGTTGAATGTATTTCTGTCAATGGAAACATTTCTCCTTCTTCTTACTTGGTAGTTTTTGTTTGTTTGTTTGTTTGTTTGTTTGTTTGTTTGTTTGTTTGTTTGTTTGTTTGTTTTGGACTGTTAGTTATTCACAAACTTCAGCGCCCTGAGAAGCTGGGGGTGTATTTTCCACTGTCATTTGCTGGCTTCCCTTCTGCATTCTTTCCTCCTTTTGCATGTCTAGTTCTTTATTTTCCTGCTTTACTCTTTGTTCTTTTCAGGGACAGAACATGTGGCTCTGTAGAATTATGATTGTCCTGTTTGTTACCTGACAGACCTCGATCCCAGATATCTCCAGCAGGATGTCCTTGTGCAAAGCTTCCTAACCCAGGTGCAGGAGATTCCATTCTCTGTTGGGGAAACACAGGGTCACCGACTCAAAGGACACGGACAGCTAAACCTTTTAAAGACGTTGTGTCCAATACAGGGGGAGGTAAATCACCCTTTCCATCCTCGGATCATTCCAGATTGGCTTGTGTCCTTCCTTCTGCTGTCCCACCACTAGCAAATCAAAGAAGGAAAAGAGGAAGGCCAAATATGAGATGGATTGACTCGCGAAAGAAAGCCACAGATATGAGTTTGCAAGAGTTGAGCAGGGCTATTGAGGACAGTACGTTATGGAGATCACTCATTTATTATTATTAGTTTTATTTATATGCCGCACATCTCTCAACAAGGGACCCAAAGCGGCTCACAACATTAAAATCCACACAATTAAAAACACAGTTAGTTAAATATTAAAAGGCAAATTAAACAATATATGGATTAAAATAAAATTAAAACATGAAAACATGAAAAAGATTAAAAAATATCTGCTAAAATGGGGTTCAGGGATTCAGTTATAACTGTCAAAAGCCTGCCTGAAGAGATGGGTCTTTAGCTTTTTTCGAAAAGATAAAAAGGAAGTGGCCATCCTGATTTCCCAAGGGAGAGGGTTCCATAGCCTGGGAGCTGCCACCGAGAAGGCCCTCTCCCGTGTCCCCATCAGCTGTGCTTGTGCTGGCAATGGGACCGAGAGGAGGGCCTCCTCTGCTGAACTTAATCGCCAAGAAGGCGCATATGGGGAGTCACGGTCCTTCAGGTAGCCTGGACCCAAGCTGTATACGGCTTTATAGGTAATGACCAGCACTTTGAATTGGGCCCGGAAACAGACCGGTAGCCAGTGCAGTTCTTGTAACAGGTGCGTTATATGCTCCCTGTAGCTGGCCCCAGCCAGTCGTCTGGCTGCAGAGTTTAGCACTAGCTGAAGTGTCTGAACCATCTTCAAAGGCAGCCCCACATAGAGTGCATTACAGTAATCCAGATGGGATGTAACTAAGGCATATGTCACTGTAGCCACTTACAGGGTCACCATAAGTTAGAGGTGACTTGATGGCATATAACAACAACAATATCTCATTTGGTGATGCATCCACATGATTTCAGATCATTTGAGGGACATAGTCAGAGTTGGTTTAACACACAGCATGATGCTCTATCCCTGGTGGCCATCCCATAGAAAAGTAACTGTTTAGTGAGTATCAGTTTGTATCACTCACATCCTGCACACAGTGTTCTAAGGATTGATTCACACATGCCTGTTCACCACAGGTAACGGAATGTGCACAAACTAGAATAGTTAGTGCTCACCTTGAAAGTGTCAATGTGAGCACCAAGTGTTGTATCCATGAGGTACCTGAATGTGCCGGGATTGTCTGATGCTGAGTTATTAATATGGACACCCAAGATAATGTAAATGAGGTTTAGGAAAAATAGTGGAGGGATGCAACCTGGATGGAAAAACGCAGACACGGAACTGGGCTGTGTCAGAGACATACTTGCCTGGCTGGAGAACCATGTAGCTGTATTCAATGATTTCCTGTTTCACTTCAAGCCACTGGTACTTCAAGTCTCTGGGGCCCTGTTAATGCTTTCTGTCGCTTGAACTCTAGACCAAGAGCAACCCCTACAGGAAAAGAAGCAGGAGAGCTGCCACCACAGACGTTAACATCAACATATCCCACAGAACATTTCACACATTTTGGGAAGTGCAAGTGTAGGAATAAGAATTCAGAAATCCTCACTGACTGAAATGGCTCTGTTTTAACTTTTGGCTTATGCCATCAGGATGACATATTGGGAAATGCAGGGAACCTGAAAGAGACATGGAGCCTTGAGAGATGATGTTAGCCTCATTTGTTCCTGAAAGCCCCTCATCCCAGGAGAGCATCCTGAGGGACACAGGACGAAGGAGCCGGTGCCCTTCCAAGGTCTTAGGTGAAGCTGTGGCTCCGGAGCAGGAGAGCTAATCTGAGAGAACCACTTCTGGGCTTTCTGGGCTACTCTGGAAGCTTCCACGGTGCCTCTTTCCCACCAGGCTCCCAACCCACTGAAGCCGCCAGTGCTGGGTCAGGCTGCCCTCCCCACCTGCTGGCTTCCTTGACCGGAAGGAGAGGGCCACGGCAGCCATAGAAGCAGTGCCCCTTGGGGTGAGGCTTGGACTCTCAGCAGGTGCTGCTTAGGGGGTTCGACATGCACAGAGGGCCCCAGCACCCACTGGCTCAGGAAATCCCAAGGTCTCAATTGGTACCTCTAAAATGCGGTCCTCGTCTGAGAAGGGGAAAACTAGATTTGTCACCTACCACACCCAGAACATTCCACCTGGCCTGACCTCCAGTCTTGTTTTGTGACTAGACATAGCAATTGTCTCAGGCAGGAGGTCTGAAAATGCTTTTTCACAAAACCAGGGAGAGCACCTGCAGAGCAAAGATTTTCCCTTCCTCCCTGAGTAGAGGTTTTTGTCTCAGATCCCCTTATGATTCCACCACTGTGGGTAACCGAAAGCTACTGCCACTGCTGTAACTTGCGTAACAGTAGTGTGACGTTTACCCCGTGGCCCCTGCTTGTTCCACCAAACACAGAGCTCACCCGAGGATCCCAACACGCCCTTTAACACACTGCCACCCGTTGATCTCTTTATCAACCTGTATTTCCTATTAAAGACTGAGGTCCATTCAGTACTGAACTTTTAAACAGAAACAGGTTTATTGATTACAAGTTCTTTTAGGACTAGTTCTTAAGCACATTCTTAAAGTTACATAAAGCTTCAGTATTTTACTTTAACCTCTCCTATCTTAATTAATACAGGTCACACACTGACTAATCACTCCTTAAACACTCTTTCTGCCTCAAACCCCCAAAACTCTTTCTTCTCTTGCTCTCTCTGGCTCCGCCTCCCGACAGCTCCCATTGGTGCAGGCCAATACCATTATATATATATTTAGGAAGACAGGGTGTTCACTACATAAGTAGCATGTTGCCTCATCCTCTGCCCGGGCTTTGGTGATGGTCAAGTAGGCAACTTTTTTGGTGGCATCCACAGCAGCGGAGAAATGACCAGAGAACCCTGGTCCAAAATCTGTCTTGCTGGTATTTGCATTATGAGTCAAAAGGAACCTTGGGCTCTTGCCACTTTCTTGCTGAAGCCATTAAAGGAATCCATTAAAGGAAGAACTGACTGTGCCAGGGAGTTGAGCTGCCTTTCCCAGTGATGCGGATGCGGGTTCTGGTTGAGTCAGGGTGAACCGGGCAGAGGCACCTGAGTGGGCAGGGGAGAAAAAGCCATACATTAGAGCTTGTTTGATTTCTGAATAAACATAAACAGTTAAACCAGAAGTCACAAAAGAAAAAAGGATGCAGATAACATAGAGAAAGTGATTTCAGCAGGAGAAGAGAAACACTGGGGCGCTTTGCTCACCTGGACTCAGTGCCAGTAAAGCAGCCAGAAGGAAAGACCAGCCCATGGTGTTCAGACCCAATTTCCAGACACAAAAAGGCCTGGGTTGTCCCTCTTACCATCTCTCCCTTAAAGAACCCGAGATCCTTCAGGCAAATTAGCTACTTGCTCATAAGCTAGGAAGCTCACACGCCTCATGGTCTGCCAGTGAAGGTGGGTGCCTCACTCTGTCCAGTGGTAGGGCCAGCTTTCACCAAGTTGGAGGACAAACATTCATTTGAGAGGTCTGTGAAATGATTTCATTCTGAAATGAGTCAAGGACCACTTTTGCTGCTTTTGAATGCTATCAAGGCAATGGACAGAACCCTACCCAGGAGTAGGTGGCCAAAGGTGCGCAGTGCAGGTCCCTTCATAAACAACCTTGCTTTCAGATGCTGGCTCAACCTTGCCAAAGCTAAACGTCTTCGCTGCAGACTTTATTCCTAATTGAAAGTTCCTTTGAGCTCTCTTGGGCATCATTACCTGCTCATTGCAGTCATTAACAAAGAAATTAAACTACAAATAGATACAAATCGAAAGGGATAGAAATATATACACTTTACTCTGTTTCAAATCAGGAGAAAGAAGATAAATATTGTCCTGGGGTTTCTCATTCCACAATGTAAAAAGGGCCTGGAAGAGTGATTTTCTGGAAGACTACGGTGCACGCGCAAGAACACACAAACACATTTCCCTTCTGTGATTGCAAACATATTCCATTGTTCTATACATGTATTTTCAAACATGACATTCTGTCTTGCTCTTCTAGAGTCAGTTACTTCCATAGCAAAAGGACTTTGACTGGAAGTTCCAAATTCTGCAACAGGAAAATGTCTCCCAGCAACCTCTGGGCCCTGGTGGCCAGGTGGCTCGGGGGGGGGGGGGGCATTGTGACACGTCCTTCGATGTCACTGAGCTGCCTCCCGAGGGGCCCTGTGGGGAGGGGGCCTGAAAAATCTCCATTTCTCTTGCTCTTTGGCGCGGGAGAAGTACCCAAAATGTGAGTCTGCTCGTTTTTAACCCTCACCCTACGATCGTTTGTAACGCTGACCTGCCCTTAATTCTTTTTTAATTTGTGTTTCATTTAATGCTTTTAAAAAACAACACACACCTCTTTAACTGGGTGGGGGGGGGGATCAGGGGAGCTCTTTCGGCCCTCGGTGGGTGCCTGGTGTCTGAAAGGGGCTGGAGGGGGGGAAGAAAGCGGGACTCGGTCCTGGGAAGGCAGAGATGCTCCTCGACCGACTGTTGGAAGGCAGGCGGAGCAGGGAGGGGGCGGGCAGCCCGGGCCGGAGAGGGGGGCGCTCCCTCTGGAAACGCAGGGGGGCAGCCTGGGGGCGCCCCTGGATTCCCCGGGGATCGGCGCTGGCCAGGAGTGCCTTTCCACAGTTCAGACCAGTGCGCCCGCTGCGATCCCCCTTGCTAGAGAGGTCGGATCCGGCCCCGGTGACACCTGCCTCGGTAACATCCCGGGGGGGGGGGGGATTACTGTAACCCGCTCTGCGCGGGAAAGAGTCCGGACAAGTCAGCCGGTCCAAATGTCAGCATCCATCTGGCTGCCTGGGGCTGCTCCCAGCGATCCGGCCGGAGTGATCGGCAGCTTCCTGAGCCGGCGAGGGAGGAAGACACAGGGAGCCCCCTCCGGGGAACCCCCCCCCTCCGCTCTGGCTCGCCCCCTCGGGTCTCGGGGCGCGGAAGGGGGACGCCCTCGGGACTCCCCGCCCGCCGGCCTCTCCTCCGGCCTCCAGGCTGGACCCCGGGAGGAGGAGGCTTCCCGCTTCCCCCGCTCCATCTCCGGGAGGGGAGCGCCTGGCCCTGCCCTCCAGCAAGGCAGAGCTGCTTTCGGCGGCGGGGGGGGGGGGGGAGTGACCCGGGAGCCCTCCGGCCCTCTCGGCCGCCCCAAACGGCAGGCGGCGGGACGGGCGCCTCGGAGCAGCTCTCCGGTCAGACCCATGGCTCTTCCGTGAACAAAGCGACCCCCCCCCCCCCCAGTCTTTGGCAATGGGATAGTTGGCAAGAAACAGCCTGACTGGGGGGGCGGGAGAGGGAACCCGGGGGGGCACACAGGGGTGGCAGAGGACACGGGGGTCCCTCTCCCGAGAAGGTCCGAGGGCTCGGCCCCTGTGAGGCTGAGCCCCCCCCCCCCCGCCCGCATGCCAGCTCCCTTTGGAAAGAGCTCCCGGTGCCTTGAGAGACCCCCGGGGTTGGGCAGCGTGTGGGCTCCTTGGGTTTGGGCCGAGGTCCCCAAATGGAAGCGGAGCTGAAGGCGAGGATGGCACAGGATGGCAATGCCCCGGGGGACTGACCCCCGACCCCCCCACCCCCTCTCTTGCTCCTCTGTCTCTTTCAGGAGGTGATGGAGCAGCTCGGCCCGAGCCCCCCACCGGGAATCCTGCCTTGCACCCTGGTGGTTCTGCACCCTCTGAGGTAGGGCTCCAGGGGTGGGCGGGGAGGGGCGGATAGCCTGGGCAAAGGGGCCTCTCTCTTCCCCCATCCTCAGGATTAGCCGATGGGCGGCCGTTGGGATGGGCAAGGAGGAGGAGAGGGCCACGACCTGGAGGGACCTGGGCAGAAGGAGGCCGTGGTGAAGGGGAGAAGAGGGCTGGACGAGGGACCCTCCAGCCAGGGCCCACCCCCAGCTCTCCAAGCAGGGTCCCTGGGAGCAGCAGCTCCTGCAGCTGAAGGAAGGGGTCCCGGGGGTTCTTGGAGGCCCCCTCCCTCCTGATCCTGGGTCTCAGGCTCCCCCTTTCCTCTCTGCAGCAGAGTGAAGCCAAACACTCCGAGGGAGATGGAGGCCCGCTTCCTCGGCTTGGCCCTCTGTGCAGTGGCCAGCATGGAGGAGCCGAGCCAGGAGGATCTCGTCGGCCAGGTGAGTCCTTGAGTGCCCTCAGCTGGAGGGAAGGCAGGCGAGGCCCCTTCGGTCCATTTCTGCCCCACCCCAGGTCGGGCCTCCCGATCAGCAGCACTCTACCTGTGTCTTCCTGCAGGATTTGTACAAGATCACCCAGCAGGCCTTGGAGACGCTCCTTCAGGGCTTGCTGGAGGAGGACCCGACAAGCGACCACCTCTTCTCCCTCTTGGATGTAAGTCCTCGGTGCCTTTCCTCAAACCAAGTTTTATGTCCCCGATATTCCAAGGAAACCTGGTGTCCGTTGCTTGAGCCCATTGTTGCGCGTCCTGCACTCTCGGATGATGGAGAACTGATCCTGCCCCTCTTCCGTGTGACTCCCTTTTAGGTCTTTGAAGGTTTCGAGGTCCCCCCCCCAGGTGTAGAACTTTGCATTTCTCCCTCTTAAATTGCATCCTGTTGTTCTCAGCCCTTTGCTTGAGCCCCTCACGAGAGCTGCTCGATGGATTCCTCTTTTTGTGCGCAAGTCTTCACCTGTCTTTACCTCTCAGCTTGCGTCTCCCTCCCTCTCCGTTCCAATTTAGTTTGGCCTGTGAAGACCCTGCAGCGAAAGCCATGTTGTGGTGGAAAGTGTTTGCCGGCGAAAGGTTTCTGAGATCTCTCTTCTTCTTCCAGCATCTGCGGGTTTGGCTTCACTCGCCAAAGGGCACGGAGAGGGCCTGGGCAATGCAGAACATCACTCTGTTGCTCAGGCGCTCCGTTATCCTGCGCCGTTTTCAAGTAAGTCCTCAAGGGAGGGGCGTTGTCTCTTCTCCGAAGGGTTATGGGGCTCTGGGCGGACGGGACCGATAGGAAAGCCTTTGTCCAAGGGCTGCTGAAAATCATAGGCAATTGGGCAGCAGGACAGGAGAGATTAAGAAACATTCACCTGTGCTTAAAAAGACCTCTTCCTTCCTACCAGATCACGGACGAAGTCCCTCTTCTGGGACGCTAAGTGGCCGACCTGGGCATCCGCATGACCGATGCCAAAAAGCAATTCGGCTGCAAGGCCCGGGAGGGCCTCTACTGGCTTCATCAGCTGCTCCTGCACCAGAAGGGTAAGTGGCTGCAGCTCCGGGATAGAACCGGAGGGGCCCCAAATAATTTATTTATTTTATTTATTTACAAGATTTTTTAGCCGAGCCATTACCAATGGTCTCTAATCCCCCATTTCCAGTGAAATAGGATCGTGTGGCCCTTGGCCTTGGCTTTGGGCAACTCTCCAGTCAAAGGCATCCCAGTTATTTAGGGGGAAAGGGGGCAGGCTGTCCTCTCAGCCCCTCTCGCTCTCTCTCCATCCCTGGGCAGGGAGGGGGCCGCGTGGGAAGCCATTCTTCATTGGGAGCCCTTTCAGGGAACCCCCAACCGGGTGCCTGGAGACCCCAAATCCTCCTCTCCCGTAGACCATTTGGGCCCAGGAGCCAGAGCACCCCATGGGAATACCTCTCGTTCCCTGGCAGGAGACGCTCCAGTCCTCCAACCCCTGACCCCCGCCTCAGCCTTCCGTTGGGGCCAGCCCTGACCTTTGGGGTCTCTCCAACAGAGATCAACATCAGGCGGGCTCCTGACATCTGGTGCAGGGAGCTGGAGCCGGACATGCTAACCGCTTCGTGTGTGAGCACCATGCATGTGGGAAAGGTACAGATGGCGCCCCAATCGGGCCAGGCGAGAGGGGGTCCCTTTTTCCCTCCCCGAGCCTTGAGGAGCTTGGGTCCTTCGTTTCTCTTCCAGTTGCCCCTTTCTAAAGCACATGCAGGTGGAAGGGCAGGAGGGCAGGGCGGGCAGAAGGAGCCCCGTCGTCCTGGTTTCCCCATCCGGTTGGGAAAGAGTCCAGCAGGGAAAGAGTGTGCAGTTTAACAACCTTACAGACTGGGCAGTGCCAATCTGACCTTCTACAGAGTTCGGAACGTTGCCAAAGGAACGTATTTGCAGAGGACCAAAAGAGGTCAATTTACACCCAACCAACCTTCTTGCTTTCTCTCTCTCTCTTTCTTTTTTTCTTTGCAGGTCTTTGCAGAGCTGATGTCTACAGAGCAGAGGAAACTGTTCCTGCAGGCAGTGTGGGATCCAGCTCCCCACATCTCCAACCGAGGGCTCCTCGTTCTTTACAGCTTCCTCGGGATCAGGGAGGAGTTGCTGGGGATGGACGTAAGTTGCCCGACTGGCTTTGTGCCGGCCCGTTTGGGGGGAGGAAGGGAGGGAGGGAGGAACCAGGGCTTCTGAAGGCGAGGAATTTCTTCTCTCACCCCAGGCACAGGAGACAGAGGGCAGGATCTGCCACCAGCTTTACCGGTTCTGCCAATGCAGAAAGCAGCCGGTAGAGTTACGGTGCCTGCTGGCCAGACAAGGTAAGCTGCACTCTTCAAAATCTGACATACAGGTAGATGGGTGACTTCACGAGACGTAGTTGCAAGAGACAGGCTGTGGTCCAGCAATTCTCAGCTCCCGGCCAGAGCGATTCTGGTGATGTTTGGCCTCTGAGTCCTTCCCACAGAGACCCACCCCCGCTTCCCTGGCGCAGTCTCCCTTTCAGCCATAGAGTGGAGGGTGGGGGGAGAGCCCTCTCCTCTGGGCAATCCAGCTGCTCTAACGAGGTCTCCCTCCTCTTTTTCTCCACCCAGATGACATCCTGATCGATGACCTGGAAGAGGACGACGAGTAAAACAGTTCTCCTCTTCGGGTCTCATGGCCACCCGTTGGTCTGAAAAGGGTCCAGATTCCGTGCAGATGCTTTGATGACATGGCTGCTGCCTCTACTTGGAGGCCGGGACGAGCAGCTGAAGATCATCTCCCTGCTGGACCACGGGTGTTGGACTGCCCTGCTGACCTGGTGCCATTTCCATCTACGATCCGGAGCTGTCTGATCCCGAACAATGATGAGAGATGGTCTCCGAGTCGCCAGCAGCCTCCGAGAGGGAGCCTGGAGACCTCAAGCTTGTCTTCGGTAGCCCTGGATCCAGTCAAGACACCTCGAATGCCACCCATCCAGCGGCGGATCCAGAAACATGGGGGAGAGATTCCCTCACCAAAAGAGCCCCTCGGTCTCCACCTGTTCCTTGAGTGCTGCTCCTCCGGTGCAACACGTGAGTGCTTTCCAAGGAATTTCACGAAAGAAGCTGGCTCTAGGCAACATGGAACCTGTGAAAGATCGCTGTGGGACCTCAAACAGCCCACACCCCACCGAGCGTCCTGGCAGCAGATTCCCAAACCTCAACTGGACGGACCTGTTGCAAAAGCGTGATGATGCTTCTGCCCATCACACAACGGGTCCATGTTCCACAGGAAACAACAGAGCAGAAGCCCTGGCCACAGGAACTGGCCGAACAGGAAGAACTGCTTCTAAATGTCCATCAACCGAAAAACCCAGGTCAACTTCCCTTCTTCTCCTACTTGATGGGAAGGAAAGGCCTGCATTTAATCAGCAGAAGGTCTTTGTTTTCAAGTCATGGAGAAACAGAGCGTGGCAGCCCTTCAGAGGCCTTCCTGGAAGAGGGAAGAATAGATTTTGCCTCAGAGACCACCAGCAGGAGTTCAATGCAAGCAAGCTGCCTTCTCCTGACAGCTGCATCTTTGGGAAGGCGGCCTCTTCAAACCAACATGCAGCCATCCCTTCCTCGGCCAAGGAACAACTCCATGGCCACCACGGTGTTATACTCCTTCCTCCTGCGGGACCATTGCCAACTTGGAGTTCCCTCTGGACCGCCTCCAGATCAACTCCGTCCAAACCATCCCTTCTTCCCCGCGAATTAACCAAGAGGATCGACCACCACCTGTCCCCAGAGAGGACCACCTCCAGATTCTCCTTGGCTGGACTTTGACCCAGGTTTCCTCTTTGTTCTAGCTGAATGGCTTCACCACCTTGGTGGTCCTGCCGTTCGCCATCGTCTCTCAGTTGGAGGTGCAAGGCCGTCTTCTCTTCCCATTTCAGCCGCACTGCACGGAAACCTTGGGTGTGGCATTCTGGAAATGACAGGGGCCACACAAACCTTTTTTTTTAACTGTTTGCGGAACCTTGGAACACCCACCCACCACCCCATTGTAATTCCTGATTTTGCAAAGCTCTTACCCGTGCTGCCAGCAAAAAAGAATTTTTGGAAAACCAAGGGTTTTTTTTCATCCACCTAAGCCAACTCTCCAGCGATGGCCATGCAAGTATATGTCTAGAATTTCCCTTTCTGTCTGTTCCTTTCCATCCAGACCTGAATTGCTCAAGGTCCAGCAGAATTCAGGATTTCAACCTCAAAAATACTGCAGAGAGCACTTCATTGTTCCAACCATGTAGTCCAGCTCCCTCCTTTATGCAGGAACCCAAAATCAAAGTCTATCTGACAGATGGTTGTCTAGCTATTTCCTGAAATAATGCTGTCGCGAATCAGTCTCCCTCTAGAGAGCGCTGTTCGTTGGCCAGAGAGCGTCCAGGCGTCTGGATACCCCTAGTCAGCTGGGCTGAGTCCTGGCAACACCAGCCAGGGCGTATCACAGACCCTTTCCCGCAAGTCTAGCCTAAAGATTCACTCCTGCACTTAATTAGTCTTAACAAGTACAGGCACCTGGGCTTTGTAGTCTCTGAAGATTCACTAAAGCTCAGAAAGATAGGACTCTGGTATTAGCAAAATCGTGGCCTTGCTACCCCCCTGGAAGCAGGCTCAGCAGACTTGCTGTTCAAAAGACCATTCTTAAGGATTTTTGAGAATAATTTTTTTATTGAAAAATAAAGCCTTTGTAGATATTCAGTTTGATGCATAAGCGAAGCATAGATTACATTTCCAAAGAATATTGCAGTTAAATGAGTAACAAGTTCCAGCCAAATCAAAAAAATAACTAAACTTCTAGAAAAGCTTTCCTCAGGGTAGGTAAAGGCATGAAGCCCCCTTCTTTCTTTCTCTTGTTCCCTACATACCCAATCTCTTACTCCAAGATAAGAGAAAAGGCAAAAAAGGATCCAAAGCCTCTCTAAGGACTAAGGAACATTTCACATGGCAAAATCTCCATTTTCTACTTGCTAAGCACCACCCTTCTTCTTCATCCTTCGAGGAGTTGACCAATTGTGATTTAGGGCTGTCCGATCTCGTCCCGCCTTCCGTTCCCAGGGGAATCCAGGTGCTGTTTTCCTCCTCTAATCTTGGTCCCGATTAGGATGGAATGTTTTGACTTTACTCCTTATCTTGTCCTTGCCATGCCGGGTAGAAGAGTCTTTCTCACCGTCTCCTCAGAAAATATTCCCATCGTTCAAAATCAACTTCACACAGAACCATTTTGAATCCATATTACATTTTCTCATGACTACATAAACCATCCACATTACATGCTTTAAACCACATATTCATGATCATGACAAATGCCATCCCTGTTGGAGAGCTCGACCCATGCCAAAGGCATTGGTGCCCAAAGCGTTGCTGACATCAAGCGACCTCCACAGCCTTCCCCCCCGTCCACCCATCGAGGAATCAGAGGAGATGGTCCGGCGGGACCTCTCCATGACAAAGCCATCTTGGCCTCTAGTGACCATGGCCTTGCTTTCAAGGTGCTTGCCGACGGCTTCCTCATCTGCTCCAGGGCTGATCCTGGGCTGCCTGTCAGGCCAGCTGGTCTGTAGTCCCCCAATTCTTCCTGACTGTTAGCCGTCCGCCCGTCCTCTGGCAAGTCACCCGTCTTGTTCGGCTCCAAGAAAAGACTAGACCTTGGTACTGAGAGTTCTTCAGCCCGTTCCTCCTGTCAGGGATGCCGTTCCTTGGGCCCTGGAGAGCTGCCTTCCTTCCAAATAAGGAGGCATCCCTTGACTGTTTGTTTATCGGCCTCCAGCTGCCATCTTGTCCCCTCCATTTCCACTTAGCCCTTGCCAGCAGGGTCCCAGGCTCTCTTTCAGGAGGAAACCCAGCTGAAGTAGGAACGGAGCCCCTCTGCCTTGTCTCTGCCGTCCCTTCTCCTTTGGCCAGCCCCGTTGAGTCGCCAAGCCCTGCTGCTTTTCTCTTCCCAGGAGGGCTCCATTCCTGCCTCCGCTCGGTCTTCCCCCAAAGTACTCCAGGCAGGTGTGAAGTACAAATAGAGGGGGAAAGACTTTTACAAGACGGGGGAGACTTGGCTCAGTAATGCTATGAGCGAGAAGGACCTGGGAATTGTTGGGGATCAAAAGCTGAATACGAGGCAACAAGGCCACTTGCCTGCAAAGAAGACAATGCTGTATCCGGCTGCCTGAACAGGAAGACGGAGGAAATCCACGCGGGGGTTTGTCCCGTGGTTTGGTGAGCCGATGGGTCATGTTGGTCTGCTCTTTTTGGGGCGTCCACGCCTGGACTTTGCTGGAGCAGACCAATTTGTTCCAACTTCCTCCTTATCGACCTGCCTCTCAGGGGTTTCTACTCTCTGGGTATGGGTTGCAGGGCTCCAGTCTAGTCTGTTCTCAGGGAGTGTGGTCACTGGGAATGGACTAAACTGAAGTCTTGCCGCTCGTTCTGGGGTTGACTTCCAGTATTCTTAAGAGACGCTTCATGAGATCAGAAACTGAACACTTCCCCTGATGGTCTGCAAAGGATCAGGGGAACTGAATGTTTTAAATATCTGCTAGAATGTCATTGACGTGATTAATCACTTCATTTAAAATAAAATAAAAATTATGTTCTTTGCCTTTCTGTGTAGAGCCGATTGAAACCACAGTTTCTCAATCGGAAGTACACAGACAGGAGTTTTAAAAAAATTAAATGAAGTGATTCATCACGTCAGTGATCATCTAGTGGGCCTTTAAAACATAACTAAACTTCCCCAGATCCTCCGCAGAGGATCAGGGGAAGTGCTGAATTGACAGTGGATTGGGCTACAAAGGGTCATTTGCCATTCAGTTGAGAGGGGCCTGCCGATGGACACTGGACTCCTCCCCCAACTTCATCCAATCCTTGGTAGCCCAGTCCAGCCTACACCAAAAGGGCCAGTCTGGATCGGCCCATGGTCTCCAAATCCCCTCAAGTACTACCTCCCCTCTCTTCAGCACTGGATCGGCCTCCTCTTGAGTCCTGTGCCCAGTTCTGGACACCGCACTTTAAGAAGGATGCCGACAGATCAGAGCAGCTTCAGAAAAGGGCAACAACGCCAATCAGGAGACTGGAAACCAAGCCCTAGAGCAAAGACTGAAAGAACTGGGCCTGTTCAGCCTTGAGAAAAGAAGAATGATCAAGTCAACGGAGGCTACGTGGAGACCAATTTTCTGTGACTGTGCGATTTGTGCCCCGCCTAATGTATCAAAGAAGAGCTAACAAAGGGCTGAGATACCACTACTGATGAAGACTGCTTCTGATCCTAAGTAGTCTAATTAATGTTTTGATTTCTTTTGAATTTTACCTGAAATTCATATGCCTCCAGAATTTTAAAGCATGCAACCCTCTGATAGGAGTGAATTAAAAAAAGGAAAAGGGGAGATACAATAGCACTCTTCAAATACTTGGAATGTGGTCATCCAGAGGAGGAATGGGATCTGTTCTCCATCAACCCAGAATGCTGGACCCCTAATTATGGGCTCAGTTTCCAGGAAGCCAGATTTCAGCTGTATCCTTCTGACTACTAACTTCAATACTGTCTTTCAGTTGTTCTAAGCCACCTGGGGTCCTTTTGAAAGAGAAAGGAAGGTTAATAACATTTTAAATTAAGAAGAAGAACAATAATAATAGCAGGAAAAACACCCGAACGTTTATCTGGAAGTTGAGTCTTGGCAACTGGACTTCTTTCTTATTAAGTTGAAAAATTCTGCTCCTCGTCCAAGCAGCTTCTTCAGTCTGAGGAGAGTTGGTAGGAGACCCCCGACATCTCCCACAGGATGGTTTCACTTCCCCCTGTTCTGAAATGGCTCCTTAGATGGACAAAGGACTGGGGCGATGAATGAAAATCCCACCTCTGCAGTTCTTCTCCGCCCATTGCCATTGGTCCTTAATAGTCGTTAGCGGTGGTCTTTCTGGTGGGTGTGGTCCTGAAAGGGCAGCAAGATCAATAGGAGACAGACTGCGTCTAAGGCCACCAACCCTGTGGAGTGAGGGTTTTTCTGGAGGCATATGTATGGCCTCCCTGACCCCTCTCTCAAACCACCTCTCTTCTGGGTCCAAAAAGAGTACATCTGGGTCATCAAAGGAGTGTCCTTTGTCCTTCAAATGAAGGAACACTGTGGTTTGTGGTGCTGAGTCGTGGCCGCTCCTGTGCTGGGCCATTGTCCTGTTTGGTGGCTGTTTGGTTTCTCCAACGTAGAGCTCCGAACACACCTCTTTGCATTGGACTGCTTATACTTTATTGCTTCTGCAGTGTTCCTTCATTCGAAGGAAAAAGAACACTCGTTTGATGACCCAGATGTACTCATTTTGGACCGAGAAGAGAACTGGTTTGAGAAAGGGGTCAGGGAAGCCATACATGTGCATCGAGAACATCTCTCGCCTTAGATGCAGTCTGTCTCCTATGGATCTTGCCCTCCCTTTGCTAAGTGGTTAAGCAGTCTTTTTCAAGTGTTTAACAATCCTGGCAAATTGACAGCTCTGAGCTTGCCTTGATTTGTCTCCAGAAATGCAGGTGCTGGAAACCAACCAAAAAGGAGCAGTCTTACCCGGCTACGTTGACTGATAACGTAGGACGTGCTGCAGGATTGGGATGGTCCGCGTCACATGATCTTCTGTTGACTAAATGCCAGAGCAGAGCAGCCTTAACAAGCTGCGGTCATGGCTTGTGAATGCCAATTTCCTCCCCTCTTTCTGCTGGCTCTTGTGTGATGACTTGAAGTGAATTAACCCGGGGAAACCCCACTGCTTGGGTGTGACTTCACTGTGGCTCCATTCCCATTTTCCCACCCTGGCGTCACACCCTCCCTTCCCTTCCCTTCCAGCTCTTACCTAGTCCCTCCGTTCCCCTCTCAGCAGGAAATTGCCATCTTAAGCTTGTCTTTTTTCTCTCAACAATTTGTAATTCCACCCAACTCATGTCTTATCGTGGACAGACCTTCCGGGTGTTCTCTGCATCTCTTCAATCTTCAGAGCGCCCAGCTTGACTATAGACAAGCTTGAAGAAATGGGTCAGCACAAGAAAACAATGTCCGCTTAGGGAAGGAATGCGGTCTTTAATGACAGGAAACGAGCAAATGCAGATTTAAATTTTTACCCCTGGAAAATTAAGAAGCCTCCTTCTTGTTTCACATTTTGGCTTTGAAGAGAGACAGTGGCCAGCGATTTTACAAGTCCTTTCAGTCATCCCTGAAAAGAAGATACAACTAGCTTTTTGTTTTCAATGCTGGCTGGGTGAAGAGATTCTGTTTCTTCATGTTAGGGACAATGTCTCATGTTAGTTGTTTTTGCTAGGCTTTTGGTTCCAGGAGATTCTTTCACATTTTAATATTAATTATACTTAATAAAATGTATTTTAGATTTTTTTTAAATATTTTAACGGTGGAGAGACTTTCAACTGAAAACTTTCAGCATACTGGCTAATTTCTACTTGTTCTTCAAGAGTTTTTCCAGATATAAAATTAGATAGATGGGGGGCAGTGTACAGATGGACTGATGGATGGATGGATGGATTTTTAAAAATATTTTTTGAATATTTTAATGGTGCAACGACTTTCAACCGGAAACTAATGGAAACTAGTGACTAATTTCTATTTGTTCCTCAAGGAAGGAAGGAAGGAAGGAAGGAAGGAAGGAAGGAAGGAAGGAAGGAAGGAAGGAAGGGGAAGGGGAAGGGGAAGGGGAAGGGGAAGGGGGAGGGGGAGGGGGGAGGGGGAGGGGGAGGGGGAGGGGGAGGGGGAGGGGGGAGGGAGGGGAGGGGAGGGGAGGGGAGGGGAGGGATGGATGGATGGATGGATGGATGGATGGATGGATGGATGGATGGATGGATGGATATTAGAATGCAATAAAATGATGTGAGTTTCCATGTGGGAAAAACCCTTCCTTGAGGAAGAGACTGTGGCTTCTCTGCAGGACTCTCTCCCGGCCTTCAGGGTCCATGCAGGGTCTGCTCTCGAGTACGATCTGGGGAAGAGGTGCTGTGTTAGGACCACTAAGCTCCCACAAAAGGGACGGTGAAATCAAAAAAAGCACCGCCTTTCCCTGCGTTGTGGTCTTTTCCAGAGAATCTTGCCTTCTTGTGATGGGCCCAAAGTAGGATGCTGCCAGTTTCATCATTTTTGCCTCCAGAGATAGTTTAGGCTTGATTTGATCTAGGACCCACTTGTTTGTCTTTCAGAAGACCCACTGAAATGAATGAAATGTGCTTGGTCTAGCCAGCTGAACCCCCATTTTGATGAGGGCTAACCACAGCTTTAATCCACCTATTCTGGCTGGTACAAGTTGGCTGATTTTTACACATGGGAAGCCATTCATTAATTCACTGTCCCCACCCCCACCCCTACCATGAAGAAGCAACAGATTGTCCTTGTTTCCCAACCTAAAACATTGTAAGAGAGCTGCTTTGGCACATGTGATGCTCACGGTCCTCTAAAGCAGAGGTCATCAACCCCCGGTCCGCGGCCCATTGCCGGTCCATGGCTTAAGCCCGACCAGGCCGCCAAGACAGACCTCCCGCCCCACCCCACCCCCGCACGCACTCACCCCCCACAAAGGTTGTTTGCGCCTGCGCAAACGGCGGCACGGCCTCCCGGAGCCCGGCTGGAAAGCTAGCAGCGCGGAGGGACCCAGCGGCTGAAGACAGGAGCCCGGGAAATTCAAATGGTCTCCCGACGGGGCTCTGTCTTCAGCCGCGGGGTCCCTCCGTGCTGCTGGCTTTCCAGCCTGGCTGGAAAGCCAGCAGCATGGAGAGACACCGCGGCAGGAGGCAGGAGCCCTGTGGGGAGGCCATTTGATTTTCCCGGGCTCTGTCGGCCGGGAGCGCAGGGCGATGGGGCAAGCCGAGGAGGGCTCCGCGCAGCCCTGACAGCCCGCCCACTCTCCCTTTCGAGCCTGCCTCCCCCCCGTGCTCGCCCAAGAGGTGGGCGTGTCATGCATGAGCGCACAAGCTTGACACACCCACCTGTGGGGGTGACACGCCCACCTGTAAGCGCGGGGGTGCCCCCGCCCCCGAACCGGTCCGCGCATGGAGTCCGTACCCCTCAACCGGTCCGCGGTCCGAAAAAGGTTGGGGAACACTGCTCTAAAGGATCGCAGGGCATTCAGTCAGAGAGTTCTCCGCCACTTATGTACCACCTTTACACTGGATAGAGTCCCCTAGACCCCAGCAGTGCATAGCATAAGCCCTTTGAAACAAGTCGGACCTAAAAAGAACATTTTGCACTTACTCAGAAGCTTAGCAAGTACAGGCACCTGGGCTTTGTGATTCCTTAGAACTCACAACAGCTCAGTGACGGTAGGACTCTGAAATGTGGCCCTCTTCTCCACTGGAATTAGCCAGACCTTGCTATTCAAGAGACCAGTCCTCAATAAGGATTTTAAGATTAAATATTTTATTAGAAAAATAAAGTTTCATAGGAATTCAGTTTATGTTGCAAAAGCATAGCATTCAAGAACATATTCAAAGATAATTGCAGTTAAGTAAAATAACTATTTCCCCTTTAAAATAATAAAGTCTAAAAGCTAATCTAGGGTAGGTTATAGAGGGCTAGCCCCCCTCTTTCTTTCTTCTGCAAGCTACATGCTCACCATCATCAGTCTAAATCCATCATCAGTCTCACTCCATCATCAGTAAGAGAATAATGGAATAATAGAATCATTTCACATAACACATCCTCCATTTTCTACCTTCCCAAAACTCCTTCCTTCTTCTTCGCCTTTCTGGCTGTTAACCAATTAGATTTAAGAGGTTGTTTCACCTCTCTCCACCCCTTATTCCCATGAGAGTGGCAGGTGTTGTTTGTCTTCTGTAACAGGCTTGGAATGTTGAGTCTTCCATGGGCCTCTCGACATGGCCTTCAAGATATCCGAATGCTTGGTTGTAACCGACACAGGAAAACATTCTCATGGAGCTTAGAAAAACACATTGCAAAGTCCCAAAAGTAATCTCTACACAGAACCATTCTGACTCCATTTTAGATTTGTCATGACTACATATCCCATTCTCATGACACGCTTCTAACCACATATCCCATGATCATGACACACTTCTAACCACATATCCCATGATCATGACAGCCCACAATGTTTCACAAACCAGCACTTCTTTCTTAAATAGTCATTCAAGGATGCTTGTTCCTTACCATCCACCAAAGGTCCATCAGACACCAAAAATGTTCCGCTTAAACGACTGGCAATGCTTTTTGTTTGTGCCTGAAAAGCTGAGAACGAGGCACAGCTCACCTTCCAAGACCTTGTGGCCACATGGGCTAGAAACCTGGCCTTCTTTTCAAATGAAGGCTGAAAGAGTTGTTGTGAACCGGAGGATAGAAGACGAGAGAGAGAGAGAGAGAGAGAGAGAGAGAGAGAGTGAGCCGTCCCCTCATCCGTCTATAGAGGAGGGAAAAGACAGAGAGGAGAGAGAGAGAGAGAGAGAGAGAGAGGTAGTGGAAGTTATGGAAAGGGTGAAAGAGCTGAAGGCGGGAGAAAAGGGGGAGGCGTTAGGAAAGATGGGCAGAAAGGGGGTAGATGTTTTCTTGACAACAGAGGAGGGGGAGAGATCAGGGGAAAGAAGAAAAGTGGTAGTTTTAGAAGACGAAGGGCAGGAGGAAGGAGGAGGACCAAAGGGGTTTAAGATACCTCAGAAGGGAGCAATAAGAGATGGAAGTCGGGAAAACAAAGAATCAGACATAAAAGGGAGGGAAGTGAAATTGCCCATAGAAGGATTAGGACCCGAAGAATGGACGGTACTGGTAGACCCTCGAGGACGGGGTCCCTGGAGGAAGGTAATCCGGCCAGGACCTCTCCAACCGAACGAGAAGCCACCCGAGGGAGACTGTTGCGGGACGATATGTGCGGTCAGGAGTGGCTGTTTGAGAAAGCCAACAGACCAGGAACGATTCGGACATGCTCCCCGTTGAAGAAAGAAAGTTATGAAGGGATTTTACCGTTATTATGGACAGATTTTCCTCTTGGTGTTGGACATGTTGATCCCATAGAGGTGGTTGTTGAGAAACCTAAGAGTTCTATTAATAAAGAGTTTATTGTTAAAGAACCCTCTCTCTTGTCGTTTCCCGCCAAAACTAAGGAACTGTCAGACTCTGACAAGGAACCTGATCACAGTTGTGTTGTTTGAAAAGAGGAACAATGCTTCCTTGGCCCCTAGAAAAAGGTTCCGGTCCAAGTGCTGTTCTCCTCTCTTGTTGGAAGATGCTCTCAAAGCAGCCTTTTCAATCAGGTAGCCTTCAAGGACTACGACTCCCATTCTCCCCAGTAGCATGACCCACTTGGGAAAGGCTGCTCTAGCATGACCCTGGAGAGTTGCGGCCTGCCAGAGCGTCTAACACTGGGCACAGGAACCAATGGTGATGCCATGTGAGCCGATACGGTCCATTTATGCCACTGACAATATGGAGTCCTGTTTCGGTCAGCCCATCACCTGGAATTACGCCTTTGGGGCCAGGGGGCAAGCGGGTACCCATGTTAGCTTAATGGACCCTCCATTGAATATTTATAGAAAGACAGGAAATTACCCATTCTTGCTATATCTTAGAAACACCTTGAACATATCCCAGGCCCAAATTTACATTTGTTTACTCGGAAGCAAAATCCATTTGGCAGTCATGAGAACTGGGAAGGGGGGGAGGGAAACAGCCACCACCTAAGACCCTGGCCATTTCAGGGGCCAGAAAACAGTCATTTAAAAGGATTTAAACAATGTTAAAATTCAGTGTTCTCTCTTGAACATGGAAGGAGTAAACAGATTATTAAAGGCAAAAGACGGGGGGGGGGAGGGAGAAACACCACCAAAACCCAAACAGATCACATGCCAATTTGCTCACAGAGGATTGTTGACAGGATCAAGAGAGAAGAATGAAATGAGTGGTTGGCTTTTTGTTGTGGGTCCCCAAAATTTCTGACAATCTGCCCTTATAAGTGGTCTCCCCATGGAGACCACTAGGTTTCCTGGAGCAGCACTGAGAAATCGTGACTGCTGGAGGCAGGACATTTCTCATGAATTTCCAAGGTGAGCTTAAGTTTGGCAGCGCTGCTTCACCTGTGCCCACCTCTCCCTTGCTCTTTTGTCCATTTCAGGCTCCTGGAGTGAGGAGCAAAACAATGAAGAAAATCCTGTAGAAAGTTGTGAGATTGAGAAGCATCTGGATTCCTGACCCCATCGAGAGGTCGCCCGACTTGCTTTCCATCAGCTCCGGGACCCGTATGCCATTGCTCTAGAGAGCTTTCTGTCCCTGAATGTCATTGGTGAGAGGAGATAACCCAAAATCCATGTGCGACACTGAACAGGAATGGGGATGGAGGGGACGTCACTTCCGCTCGGGGGGAATGACCAGCTAAGAGCTGAACCTCCGTATCGCCGGCACGGTAAAAAGCTTTTAAAATGCATTTCTTCCTCTAGAAGACTGGTTCTTTTTGCATAAATCTTTGAAGGGAAAGATAAGGAACGTGTATATTTAATTAAACTCTCTAAGGACTATGTTGTTTTAAAACTGAAAACTACTTTCGCTTTTGGGTCCGATAAGCTGCTGGACTTTTCATGGTGCCCTGCTCCTAATGAAAAGCTCGTAACAACAATAATTACTCTTAATTAGACTTCTCTATGTCAAAGAGGAAAGATAAATCTGCCAAAACCCCTGCTTGGACAAGAGAAAAAACCCCATCAGATCGCAGTTTGGAAAGATTGACGAGGGCACTTTCATCAGCTGAAAAAGATAAACAGGAAGCAATGGACGAGCTCACGAAGATTGTAAAAGACATGTCTTGTAAAATGTCTCAAGGCTTTGAACAAACAGAGAGACGAGCCAAGTCTATTGAAATGAGCATTAATAAGCTCCAAGATCAAGTTTCAGGGATCTCACAGGAGCTGAAAGATGTCAAAAGCAAAGTTAAAGAGCTTGGAGACAGGGCTGAATCAGATTTTTAAAAAATGCAGCTTGGACGAAAAAATCACTGAAACCAATAAAAGGTTGATCTACATGGAGGATAACCTCAGAAGGTCCAATATTAAAATAATGAATTTCCAACTGCAACATGGACAAGACCTCAAAAAAGAGATTATAGCCTGGGTTAACTCCATAATGGGTTCACAGCATGTGGTTGAACAGGACATAGAAAGAGCATACTTTCTCGGTAACCCAAAAAGCCCCAGAATTAGACCAGTGGTGGTGAAGTTTTTTAACTATACAAAGAAAGAACAATTTATGAGAGAAATTAAACAAAAACAAGACCAGCTGGTCTATCGGGGCAATAAGATACAGATTTTCCAGGATTTATGCAATGAATCTCTGAATTGGAGAAAATCTATGAAGCCTGTCACAGCAGTGTTGATTAAAAACAACTTCAAATATCAATGGGGTCATCCTACTTTTTTGAAAATTTGGAAATACAAGGTTCTGTTCAAAATCTATTCTTGCAATGAAGGTAAAGAACTGCTTTACCTTCATAAAGGGGCGGAGAAGGGGGGCTTTAGTTTTATTAAACATTAAGTAGAAATGCAAAAACCAAATAAAAAGATCGGAGGTGAGGTTCTAGATTAATGGCCGCGCATTCAGGTGCTGCAGCTTAGTGCTCTTCGACTTGGCGTTCCTTATGGATGTTTTTGTGTGTATTTGTGTGTATTATCTTGTGTTGTGAATATCTCCGGTGGAATGAACATACTCTACAGCAAAAGGGAACTTATGAGGATAGGACTGCAATGTAAACAAGAGATAACAGCTAAGTTTATTTGGAAACATGGCATACCATCAGAGATTGCAAGGTTCCCCGGCCCTCTGTGGACTGAAATTCCGGCAAAGATGAGAGTGAGAAGGAAAAGAAAACGAAAGGAAAGGAAGAAGAAAAGGGGTTGCAGGGCTGGTGTTTTGAACAGGCTACAAAAACAAACGAAGCGGTTACCGCTCCCAAGTCTCTTTCTGACTAATGCCAGATCAGTGGCAAACAAGATGGATGACTTAAGGTTACAGGTCTCCTCAAGTAAGTTTGTGAAAAACTGTTGCGTGTTGTTGATCACTGAAACCTGGCTGAACCCCACTATTCCAAACACTGTTATTGATATGGAAGGTTTTTTATTACATCGTTTGGACAGGGACAGGAATGTGGGGAAGTGCAGAGGAGGAGGTTTGTGCGTGTTTGTTAGAGAGAGCTGGTGCACAAACTCAGAGACTATAACATGTCATTGCTCTTTAGAGCTGGAATATCTGTCTGTCAAATGCAGGCCTTTCTATCTTCCACGGGAATTCAGTGTTGTTATTATTCTTGTGGTTTACATTCCGCCGGATGCAAATACGGATTTGGCGCTGGGTCATCTGGGCGATGAAATTGGCAACCTGCAAAGTAAATTTCCGGATGCTGTATATATTATTGCAGGAGACTTTAATCATGTAGACCTACGTGCGATCCTCCCTAAATTCCATCAACATGTAAAGTGTGCTACTAGGGGGTCGAATACCTTAGATAAGGTCTACACGAATATTGCAAATGGATACAGGACATTACAATTGCCACACTTGGGCCAGTCTGATCACATGTCCCTGTTTCTTGCTCCGGAGTATATTCCTCTGAGAAAACAGTCAGGGCCAGTAGTTAAGACAGTGAAAAGCTGGCCGGAGGGAGCAATGGAGCAGTTAAAGGACTGTTTTGAACAGACGAACTGGGAAGTTTTTGACCATCCTGATTTGGAAGAACATACAGCTGCAGTGTTAGGGTATATGGCACACTGCATTGACACTGTTACAGTGGATAAACGTATCCGGGTTTATCCCAATCAAAAACCTTGGATGACCGGGAAGGTTAGACGCCTGTTGTATGCCAGAAACAAGGCTTTTAAGTCTGGGGATGATCTAGAATACAGTGCAGCAAGAACGAATTTGAGGAGAGGCATTAAGCAAGCTAAGGCCGAATATAAGAGGAGAATTGAAGACTGCTTCTACAGCAATAACATGAGGCAAGTTTGGCAGGGGGTTCAACAACTAACAAACTACAAAGCAAAAAAGGTTTCCTCGGGTGGAGGAGTAGAGGTGGCTGAGGAGTTGAGCAACTTTTTTGCTCGATTTGAGATCGACCAAACTGAAACTGTTCGTTTGCCATCATTTACTCAGCAGAGTCCTTCCTTCATTGTGAACGAGCAGGATGTGAGACAGACTATGAAGGTGGTTAACTCCAGAAAAGCAGCTGGACCTGATTCAATTCCCGGTCGGGTGGTAAAAGGCTGTGCTGATCAGCTAGCCGGGATATGGACTGTAATTTTTAATCGATCCCTGACACTATGTGCAGTTCCTGTCTGTCTCAAGGCCTCTATCATCATTCCACTGCCTAAAAAGTTGCCTACAAACAGTCCAAATGATTATAGACCGGTGGCACTAACTTCAATTTTAATGAAGTGCTTTGAACAGTTAGTTCGGAAATATATTATCTCCTGCCTTCCGGATTCCTTTGATGGGCTTCAGTTTGCTTATAAAGAAAATAGATCTACTGAGGATGCGATTAATACAGTGCTTTATATGGTTTTATCCCACTTGGAAACACAAGGGAATTATGTAAGATTGCTGTTTGCGGATTTTAGCTCTGCTTTCAATACCATCATACCTCCCAGATTAATAGCCAAACTTAAAGATCTAGACTTTCCAGATTCTATCTGTCTGTGGATTTTGGACTTTCTAACAAACCGTCCACAAAGGGTTAAACTGAATGACTACATCTCTACTGACAAGATACTCAGCACTGGCACTCCACAAGGCTGTGTCCTTAGTCCACTACTGTTCTCTATTTATTCATCGGATTGCACCAATAACCATCCCAGTAATAGGATTATCAAATTTGCAGACGATACAACACTAGTAGGACTTATTTCCGGGGAGGATGAGTCTGCGTATCGGGATGAGGTATTACAACTATCCTGTTGGTGTAAAAAAAACAATCTTCTATTTAACATCCAAAAAACCAAGGAAATTATAGTGGACTATAGGAAAAAAAGGGCAGACATTCGGCCACTGTATATAGATGGAGTCCGTGTGGAACAGGTGGTTGAATGTAAGTTTCTTGGGACCATCTTAACAAATGACCTGACTTGGAGTGCAAATACTGCTGCGTTAATCAAGAAGGCGCAACAACGGTTGTATTTTCTAAGGACTCTTAGAAAACAACAATTGACTGAGAGTTTGTTAACCACCTTCTATCGGAGTTCGATTGAGAGCATATTATCCTACTGTCTCTGTGTATGGTTCGCGAGCTGCACAGTGGCAGAAAAAAAGGCAATTCAGAGGGTGATTAAGACGGCCCAGAACATCATTGGCTGTTCACTCCCCTCTTTGGAAGAATTGTATAAGAACAGATGTAAGAGGAAGATATCTAACATACTGAGTGACTCCTCTCATCCGGGATATCAACTCTTTAAACTATTACCATCGAGAAGGAGATTCAGGGTATTGAAAGCAAGGACAAGCAGATTCAAGAACAGCTTTTACCCAAGTGCAGTACTGAGTTTAAATGCAGGGTCATAAGTGTCTGGTGGAAATTTAAATTGCGGAGAGTAACGGGGTATTTATATCTGTATGGAGAGTGTGGTGTATATTTTAATTTTTTTTTTTTTTTTTTTTTTTTTTTTTGTAGTGGTGTTGTCCAGTTTTTACCTTGGGAAGAGCACCTCATTTCGTTGCACCCACTTGTGAGTGTAATGACAAATAAATTTCTTATGTCTTATGTCTTATGTCTAGTTGTAGTTCCGCGGGACGGCAGTGGCGTTCCCCCCCCCCCACCTTTTGCCCACGCTAGTGGTTATGGCATGGGACTATGGTGGAGTGGGAGAAAACCTATATGTTCACAAGATTGGCAGTGGTCAACTATTGGGTGTTGTTATGTTAATTTTAAGTTTTAGTTTATTTTTGTTAGTTAGGTGGGAGGAGAGGTTGCACACGGGGCCTATTGGAAGGAGAACTTTTGAATTCACATGGGTAAAAGAATAAGACTTGCAATTTTAAACGTGAAAGGCCTGGGATCAACAGTGAAAAGAAGAAGAATAGAAGCACTATTGAAGAAAAACAAGGTGGACATTGTCTTTCTGCAAGAGACACATCAATCAGAAAATTAGTATTAGGCATCCTTCAGTCTCGAAAGACTATGGTAACGTGCTCTGTATGGAGGACTTGGAACAGCGTCTAGTGTGGCTGAGAAGGCCAATTCGAGAGTGACAATCCCTTCCACACTGAAGACAAATACAATCTGTCCCCTGTCCAGCTCCCTGATTTTGCTGCTTCCGTGACTGCCTCTTTGCCTCGGTCTTCTGGACAAGGGTCTCTTCAAAATGGGAGAGGCCATGATGCAATGCCTGCCTCCAGGCTGGACGCTCAGATGTCAGGGTTTCCCATCTGTTGAGGTCCATTCCTAAGGCCTTCAGATCCCGCTTGCAGATGTCCTTGTATCGCAGCTGTGGTCTCCCTCTGGGGAGAAAATGGAGTCAATGAATTAAAGATGAACAATATAGACATATATGAAAATTATTTGGAACTTCTAAATCTAGAGGTGTGGCAATTATAATTTTTAAAAATTGTGAATTTAAAGTGGAACAGGTAGTAAAAGATTGTAATGGTAGACATAATAATACAAGGTAAAATGGGGTTGGAAGAATATACTTTGGTTAATGTTTATACACCTAATAATAAACAGGGAGAATTTTATGATACGGTTTTTAAAGAAATGGAAAAGGTAAAGAAAGGTTATGTTATTATGGCAGGAGATTTTAATATGGTTATGGATAAGATAAAACTTTTTATGGTCGGAATGATATTTATCAAAGAAATACAATATTGAGCAAGAAGGTAAGAAATAACCAATTGAAGGATATTTGGAGAGAATTGAAAGGTGATGAAAGAAGATATACTTATTTTTCAGCAGTACATAATAATTACTCTAGAATAGATTTTATATTCACATCTCAAGACTGAATTTCTAAGATAATTAATACTGAAATTAACTCCATTAATTGTTGTGCTGAAGAGACTCCAGGTGCTTGCAGACAGAGTCTATCCAGAATCACAGTGTGGATTTCGAGCTAATAGATCCACCACTGACAAGGTATTTTCCCTCAGACAGTTGCAGGAGAAATGTAGGGAACAACGACAGCCACTCGTTGTGGCCTTCATAGATCTCACAAAGGCCTTTGATTTGGTTAGCAGGGACGGCCTTTTTAAAATACTTCCCAAGATTGGATGTCCACCTCGACTCCTTAACATCATCAGGTCCGTTCATGAGGAAATGAAGGGCACTGTAGTTTTTGATGGCTCAACATCTGAACCCTTTGACATCCGAAGCGGAGTGAAACAGGACTGTGTCCTCGTGCTGACTCTGTTTGGGATCTTTTTTGCTGTCATGCTGAAGCACGCCTTTGGAACTGCAACAGAAGGTGTCTATCTCCAGACTAGATGAGATGGAAAGCTCTTTAATCTCTCTAGATTGAGAGCGAAGACCAAAGTCCAGCTGAAATGCATGTGGGACTTCCTCTTCGCCAGTGATGCAGCCGCTGTTGCCCATTCTGCTGAAGACCTCCAACAACTCATGAATCATTTTAGCAAGGCCTGCCAAGATTTTGGATTAACAATCACCCTGAAGAAAACACAAGTCATGGGCCAGGGTGTCACGTTCTCAGGGGATTCAGCAGGCAAAAGTCCGATAAGCCAGTCCAAGGTCAGAAGTCAGGGAGATCAAAACAGATGCTGAATTGTCAAAACCAAAACAGAAGCCGTAGTCTGAAGTCAGAGACTGAGAGCCAGGGGTCAGGAGAGCAAGGTTCAGGTAGTTTAGGATAAACAGGAGCGTGGACGCGAGCCAGGGAATTGACTTGTTGCTTCCATGAGTTTCAAGACCTCTGAGTACAAGTTATATAGAAGCAACAATAATCTCACTCCTAGAAACACTCCATCCTGCGAAAACTCTGGGCTGGTTGACCTGATGTTCCTATGAGAAGCATGCATGCAAGCTTCAGATCTCTGTGTTGTAAGTCTCTGCCGAAGCTTATCTCTAACTCTGGCTACTGGGGGAGGAAAATCTGGCAGTGATTCAGCTGTCTGTGATACCAGAGGAGGCTCCGGTTCCACTAATTGCCCTGCATTTCCCTCGGCTGTAATTAACTCCTCCAATTCCAGGTCTTCTTCAGATGAGCTCATGACACAGAGCGTGGACTCACCTCCCTCTATTACCATCTCCACGCAAGAATTGGAGGTTGTTCATGACTTTGTGTACCTTGGCTCAACGGCCTCTGACACTCTCCCTAGATGTCGAGCTGGACAAACGCATTGGCAAAGCAGCTACCATGTTCTCTAGAGTCACAAAGAGAGTATGGCTTAATAAGAAGCTGACGGCATATACCAAGATCCAGGTCTATAGAGCCTGTGTCCTGAGCACACTCCTGTACTGCAGTGAGTCCTGGACCCTTTGTGCACGGCAGGAGAGGAAGCTGAACACCTTCCATATGCGTTGCCTCCGACGCATTTTTGGTATCACCTGGCAGGACAAAGTTCCAAATAGAGTAGTCCTAGATCGAGCTGGAATTTTTAGCATGTATACATTACTGAAACAGCGACGTCTACGTTGACTCGGGCATGTCGTGAGAATGGCTCATGGTCGGATTACAAAAGATCTCCTGTATGGAGAATTAGTGCAGGGAAATCGCCCCAGAGGGAGACCACAGCTGCGATACAAGAATATCTGCAAGCAGGATCTGAAGGCCTCAGGAATGGACCTCAACAGATGGGAAACCTTGACCTCTGAGCGTTCAGCCTGGAGGCAGGCGGTGCATCACGGCCTCTCCCAATTTGAAGAGACACTTGTTCAGCAGGCCGAGGCAAAGAGGAAGTCCCGAAACCAGCAAAATCAGGGAGCTGGACAGGGGACAGATTGTATTTGTCTTCAGCAGTGGTTTTTAACCTTTTTGAAAAAAAACGCCCCCTTGAGCCATTGAGGAAGTTATCATCGCCCCCCTCCCTGCGGCGATGATATCTTATTTATTTATTTATTTATTTATTTATTTATTTATTAAATCCAATGACCCCTGAAAACAAAATTCAATTGCAAGAAAATGAAATGCCCGAAAAAAACAGTAACATTTAATGATTTAGTTACAAGTGAATTTTAAGACGCAAAAAGAAATATAAAAAGGGCATAAAAACAAACCGCAATGCAGGAACTAAAAATTTCAAGACGAAAACTCTGAAACTAAATTAAGATGTGAGGAAAATATATATTCATGCACACTGTAAAAAGGGTTAAAAAGACACAAAGAAAATTTTTACAGAAGGAAAGCAACAAAAATCAGAGTGACAAAATATATATATCTACACAAAAAGTTTACACGAAGAGCACAACAACAAAAATTGAAACCATAAAACTGAGAAACCAAAATATAATATCGAACTGGAGTGCACGCTAAAAAAGTACAATACAAAGAGACACACAAAATGTTTTACAGAGCACAACAAGAATTCAAAAACGAAGCCGAAAACTCAAACTGGAACGTGAAATCCAATGCAAGCAAATACAACAATAAGAGCTGAGACAATTATTAATGAAGAAAATGTATGTACACGAAAAGCAAAAAAAACCATCAATGGCTGCCTTGTGCTTGGTGAGCTGATGCCAATTTCTTGATGTCTGGAACCATTTTTGTTAATCTCATTCTTAAATCGCCGCGCTCAGTGATCTTCAACATGTTCCTTGACTTAGAAAGGATCTGTTGGACAGCGCTGAAGCCCCTCTCCACTAAGTAAGTGGAAGGAAAGGCTAAAATAAGCAACTTAACTTCCTCCCACAATATTGGGTAAGTGTTCCTCATTTTCACCCAAAAAGCTTCATAGCCGTAACTCTGAAAATGTGATTGGGCTTCACAGTCGTAGTGGCTCTTGCAGTTTGGGATGAAGTTGTGCAAAGTTGAAGTTTAAGAGAACTGCTTAGACTTGGATCAATGGATTCAAGAAATTCGACAACTGTGTCAAAAAGGTCGTGGAATCGTCGCAGACACTTTCCTTTTGAAAGCCACCTTACTTCGGTGTGCAAAAGGAGACGTTCAAACTCCTCATCATTTTCTTCACAAAGCTTGTGAAAAAGTCGGTTGTTCAAGGCTTTCAATTTAATTTTATTCACAGCATTAATGACGTAACGTAAGAACTCGTGCAAACAGCCACTCAAATTTTTTGAGACAAGGTGCTGTCTATGAACGACGCAATGGACAGTCATAACTCCAGGTACAACCGATTTTAGATGAGCTTGAAATCCGCGATATCGTCCAACCATGGATGCAGCTCCTTCGGTTGCACATGCCACAACGTTTGTCAAAGGGATGTTTTTCTCATTAAAAAACTCTTCAACCTTTTTAAATATCGAAGAACCTTTTGTGTCGGTGGCTAAATTTCGAGCAAATAACAGTTCTTCCCCAATCTCTTCATTTTCGTTGATGAAACGGACATAAGCCAATAACAAGGCTTCATTTTCACGAATTGTTGACTCATCAATCTGCATCACGAATTCTGTACTTTTCAAGGTGTCAATAAGCCTTTCTTCCACATCAGCAGCCATTTCATCAATTCTTTTTGATACGGTGTCATTGCTCAAAGGAATCGATTGCGTGACAGTGCTTGCGCTGGGCCCCAA
Organism: Intellagama lesueurii; assembly: GCA_037013535.1. Lineage (NCBI taxonomy): Eukaryota > Metazoa > Chordata > Lepidosauria > Squamata > Agamidae > Intellagama > Intellagama lesueurii. Next base: position 12,440,651 of record JBAJHW010000017.1, on the reverse strand, counting down.
CATGGTGGCAAAAATCTGTTTCACTGCTGGTAAAATCAGCGTTTCTCCGATAGTGTGAAGTTTGCCACATTTTGCTATCAACAAAGATACTTCATAGGAACAAATGAGCCCCTTGTCGGCGTTGAGTGACGATTTTCCAAATAACTTCTCAACAGTGCTGCGACCCTCAAACTTGGCCTTTAAGGATTGGAAAAACGATACCGGTTTGTCGGCTTTATCTGAATGAATTTTTACCAAATGGTCTTTCAGTCGGGAAGGCTTCATCGCTTCATTTGAAAATGATTTCTCACAAAGAAGACAAAACGGAAGCTGTACGTTGGAAGGAGATGGAATGAATCCCAGTTTTAGGTATTCCGTCGAATATTGGCGACACTTCTTCTTCTCGGCCATGTTGAGAAGTCTTCGAAATGAAAGAGGCGGCGGCGGCTGCTCTGGATCTGCCTGCCGGATCATAAAGTAGGAATTTTAGATCATAAAGTAGGAATAAAGCTGAATGGGTTAGAGGTAAAAATCTGTTTTATACCCATGGGCATCCTTTGTGAGATGTTTGCATCCTTCATGTCCTGTGGTACTCCACCTTCGCTTTGCTGGAGGGAAGGTGGAGTACCACAGGACATGAAGGATGCAAACATCGTCACAATGTATAAGAACAAAGGAGACAGGGATGACTGCAATAACTACCGTGGCATCTCTCTTCTCAGCGTTGTAGGGAAGCTGCTTACCTGTGTTGTGCTGAAGAGACTCCAGGTGCTTGCAGACAGAGTCTATCCAGAATCACAGTGTGGATTTCGAGCTAATAGATCCACCACTGACAAGGTATTTTCCCTCAGACAGTTGCAGGAGAAATGTAGGGAACAACAACAGCCACTCTTTGTGGCCTTCATAGATCTCACAAAGGCCTTTGATTTGGTTAGCAGGGATGAACACATTCCATATGCGTTGTCTCTGACGCATTTTTGGTATCACCTGGCAGGACAAAGTTCCAAATAGAGTAGTCCTAGATCGAGCTGGAATTTTTAGCATGTATACATTACTGAAACAGCGACGTCTACCTTGGCTTGGGCATGTCGTGAGAATGGCTGATGGTCGGATTCCAAAAGATCTCCTGTATGGAGAATTAGTGCAGGGAAATCGCCCCAGAGGGAGACCACAGCTGCGATACAAGAATATCTGCAAGCAGGATCTGAAGGCCTTAGGAATGGACCTCAACAGATGGGAAACCCTGACATCTGAGTGTTCAGCCTGGAGGCAGGCGGTGCATCACGGCCTCTCCCAATTTGAAGAGACCCTTGTCCAGCAGGCCGAGGCAAAGAGGCAGTCCCGAAAGCAGCAAAATCAGGGAGCTGGACAGGAGACAGATTGTATTTGTCTTCAGTGTGGAAGGGATGGTCACTCTCGAATTGGCCTTCTCAGCCACACTAGACGCTGTTCCAAGTCCTCCATTCAGAGCACGTTACCATAGTCTCTTGAGACTGAAGGATGCCTAATCAATCAATCACCCATGGGCAAAACACAAAACAACACATGAAAATGAAAAAAGGGTGCTGAGGTTTTTATCCAGTGGAAGTCACTCCACTGATAGAAGGCACTGTCCCCTTTCAGAAGAGGGAAGGAGACAGTTTTCAGTGATGCCCCTCCCTCTTGCAGACCACTTCAGATCTGCTGTTAAGTGTGAGTTGGGTAACTGAGCTTGGTGTGGTGGCAATGGAGAATGAGGGCAGCACAGGAGAAAGAAAATTGGGGTAGGGAAGCAGCCTAATTTCTCCTTCCACCAGCAAGATGATCCTCACTGGACACAAGCCTGTGTATTCCAAAGCTCGAAAAATGCAGCTTGATAAAAGCTTCACTTTATCTTCCACAAACTACCTCTGACACTTAAAGGTGCCTAAAGGGTGGCAATTAAAAGCAATATATCTCCATGGCTTCTGGCCACCCTGATGAAAACATAGCCAGGACTATGTATTAATGGCCCATTCTAGTTTCACCAAAAGACTTAGTCTTCATACTGACCAATAATATGTCAGAGGTGTGCCAGCAATTGGTTTTGTCACTTCAGCTACAAGTCCTAACAGAATCTTAAGAATCGGAGAATCTTAGAGTATATAATAGAGTATATGTTTGAAAGGAAAGGAATATTGATTTTGCTGCTGTCTGAACTCTGAATTCAAGATAGCAACCCACTTGGGTCTCAAAATAATTTTTTTGAAAAGGCAGAGCAAAGTTAGAGAGAAATTCTGTAGATAGTAGACTTTGTATTAAGGAAATAGAGAAGCAAATTAGGGTTGTATATTGCCTTGTAGCAGTTTATAATTGTTCTCTTTTTTTAATTCAAGGAGTATTGTTGTTGTTGTTGTTGTTTAGTCGTTTAGTTGTGTCCGACTCTTCGTGACCCCATGGACCAGAGCACACCAGGCCCTCCTGTCTTCCACTGCCTCCCGGAGTTGGGTCAAATTCATGTTGGTCGCTTCGATGACCCTGTCCAACCCTCTCGTCCTCTGTCGTCCCCTTCTCCTCTTGCCTTCACACTTTCCCAACATCAGGGGCTTTTCCAGGGAGTCTTCTCTTCTCATGAGATGGCCAAAGTATTGGAGCCTCGGCTTCAGGATCTGTCCTTCCAGTGAGCACTCAGGGTTGATTTCCTTTAGAATGGATAGGTTTGTTCTCCTTGCAATCCAGGGGACTCTCAAGAGCCTCCTCCAGCACCACATTGACCAAAGCAACCTTCTACACACGAAACTTGTTTTAATGTAACATTTTCACATTATCTTTTCAGAAGATTTTGAGAGGAATTTTCAAATTTTTATGCCAATCACTTCACAGTCCTAAGGATTTTACAGTAGTCAGAAAGTAATGAGTAACTAACACTCTTTGCAACATTTACTCACACAAATTACTTTGGGGGAGGAGGGTTACAACAACATCCATAACGAATTACCTTTAAAAACAACTTTCCAAGTACCCAACAGAACAATAAACAACTCAACTGCTGAATAGCTCAATGAGAGATGGTGCGCCACTCCAAACCGACCCGTTTCTCTCCGCGCTTCCCTTGCAATGGGCGGGAAGGTGGGCGGGAATACCTTCAGTATTAAAGGATTGGAAAGTCTTAAAACTGCAGAAGGAAAACATTGGCCCTTCAGATGTTTTGGGCTCCAAATCCCAGAAACTCCAGCCAGCAAGGCCAAGGGCAGGGGATTGTGGGAGCTGTAGTCCAAACCATGTGGAGTAGTGCCGCCACCCCCTTCTTGAAGCAAACTGGTATACTCAAGCCACTCACATGCTGCCCTTTTCGCCTTCACTGAACGGATCCTCAGGGTTCAGGGAGAAAGAGGAGTGGCTGACTTTCCGCCGTGCGTTTGCGATCCCGCCCAAAGAGATGCCGTGCCACCCCAAACCGACCCGTTTCTCTCCGTGCTTCCCTTGCAATGTGCGGGAAGGTGGGCGGGAAGGCAGGACGGACAAACGGGGCTCGTCTCTCCCTCCCCACCTGGGTGCGAGACAGCGCTTCACCGGGCGAGGATGGAGACCCGAGAGACCCTTTCCTTCCACCCGATCCACACTCGGTGCTCCCCTAAGGGAGAAAGGCGAGACGTGGCAGGCAGAAAGAGTGGGATCGTCTGGCGGTGGCGGCGCAGCAGTGGCACCGGATCCACTGCCAGCACCGCGGCTGCAGCCGCCTTCACAGGTTTAGCTCGCTCCAGCGCCCCCTACCACCCCCCTTCTGTTCCTTCGCCCCCACGTCGCCCCTTTTCGTTCTACCGCCCCCCTGAAAAACGAAATCGCCCCCTGGGGGGCGTTATCACCCACGTTAAGAACCACTGGTGGAAGGGATGGTCACTCTCGAATTGGCCTTCTCAGCCACACTAGATGCTGTTCCAAGTCCTCCATACAGAGCACGTGACCATCGTCTCTCAAGACTGAAGGATGCCTAATCAATCATTTCCATAATTGCTGTCTATAGACCCTGTTGTAAAATTCTATCCCTTCTGTGATTCCCACTCCGATAAAGTTTGGATTCCTTTGTAATCCCATCCCTTCTGCTAATAGGTCATGAACCACCCATTTCTCCTCCCATCTCCCTGTACCATGTGTGACGACCAAATCTCCCTAAGGAGAATATGGCGTTCGGTCAGGGAGTCTCTTAGGCCCCAAATCTACCACTTTGTACCGAGGTAAGTCCTCAAGCCTCAGCAGTGCAGAGCATCTGTGCCTTGGACAAGCCTGACCTTTGAAAAGCACTTGACTTCACTCAGAACTTTGCAAGTACTTAAACATGGGCTTTGTGATTCCTCAGAACTCACAACAGCTCGGTTAAATAGGACTTCTCTATAGTAGCTAGTTAGTGGCCTTTCCACTCCTCTGGGTTTAGCCTAACCTTGCTGGTCCAAGAGACTAGTCCTCAATGAGATTTTTATAATTATTTTTTATTAAGAAAATAAAGATTCATAGAAACAGTTCTTTTGCATAAGCAGTAGCATAATAACATGTTCAAAGGTTACAATAGTTAAATAAAGCAGTTATTCCTTATTAAAAATAAGAAACACTAAGATCTAAGCTGTGGTGGGCTAATCCCACCCCTCCTTCTTCTTACCATTCTACATTCTGTAAACATCCAGCTACATAACGCAATCCATCATAAATTCCTCTTAGCTTGGCATAAGCTAAGAAAAAGCTCTCAACATCCCTTCTTCTCCATCTTTTCTACACCCATCGGACCTCCTTCTTCATGGCTGTAAACCAATTACTTCTCAGAGGCATCACATCACTCTCCACCCCCATTTCCCATGAAGATGCAGGTGAGTTATCTTTTTCCCAATTAGATTGGAATGTGTTGGGTCTTCACATTGGCGTCTTTCGTCCTTGCACCCTTATCAGGATTCACTCTGTACCAGCCTAGCTGTAAATTAGGAAAAACAGTCTCCCAGCCTTTACTACATTCCAATGCCTTCAAATCATTTCACTTTGAACCTAACAGACTCCATTTTCTTTCAGACTACAAATCCCACTCTCCTTCAATGTCATCACACCATGAACCACCCATTTCTCCTCCCATTCCTTTGTGTAACCAATGTTATAAAAGTCCTAGTGTTCCTGTGTAACACACGGTTGTTCCTGCCTACACTTGGAGGCATGACTTCTGTCTGCCTTTTATTTAGCTAAATAAAACGGCAACCATTTGAACTCAAGGTTATTGGCATTCAAACTTTGTCTCGCAATTCCGGAGACTAGCTCCTGGTTTCAACAGAACCCCCTTCGGGTCTTTCACCAGGAGGAGAGGAGCTGAGCCGAGCCCCACGGCCTCTCCCCGTCCAAAGGCCCCAACTGGGGTGCTCCCCGCAGGTCCCATGTCCAATGGCTCCACGCCTCCCCTCCCAGAGGGGCATTAACCCTTCCACAAGGCCCAGCCAAACTCAACCCAGGCCTGGCTCGGCTCTCCAGTGCAGGGTGGCCCGGAGGGAGGCGGAGGGCCACCCAACGGGTAGCCGGAGAGGGGCCGGGAGGCCTCTGCCACAGGGCCACTCGGCTGCCGGCGTGCCCCTCTCTGGCTGGCTCTCCAGCCCCTCGGCCCCTGACCTCCTCTCGGCAAACTCAAGCAACCTGTTTGGGTGGCACCGGAAGCTCCTCCCATCGAGCAGTGTTGTCCTCGTGGTGGCAGATGGTCTCCCAGCCAGCTGCTTCCCACACACACACCGTTGAATGATCAGCCATAACAATCCAAAGACATTCCATTTCTCGTCAAGCAAGCCGGCATTTTAAAACTTCTTGGTCTTTATTCATTCGCTTTAGTGCTTCTTTGTTAGGCACCTTCTCGAACCAAGAAAGGCTTAGCTGCCTGCAATAGAAACACATTTCAAATGCTTCTCTCTCTTTTTAAAATAGTTGCATGTTTTAAAACCCCATAATTTCATGCTTTGAGGTAGAACAAAAAATGCATAGTGCAACACTATTATTGTTATTGTATTGATTTGCTGCCCAGGTTATTATTTGTTTCTTCAGATATCTGGGTTTTTATGTTCTTTAGGATCTCACTGTTTATGACTGTGAGTGGGGATGGGTAGCTGTGGTTTCGTTGGGACAAATCTGTGTAAACAGTTTCAGATCTTAGAATCTTGAAGTGGGTTAGGGAAGAAATAAAACAGATCTGGCCATCCAAATGTGGATTTTGAAGAGTTTTAAGTCTGGATATGATGCCTGGTGTATTCAAGTGTGTTACAGTTGTACTCAGATTGCCATATGTGTGTGTCTTTTTCCACCAGAGGGCAGCAGTGCAGTCTTTTTAAAGAACCAACCTCACCTGGATAGTGGGTTATCAAAGATTATAAACGTAATCAAGAAACACTTCTTTCTATGTGGATCTACAATTAAGAGAAATGAGAGATGGAGACGAGGAGGGGAGAGAAATCCCTTTTTAAAAATCCCTGGTGAATGCATTTGCTAGTATTTCAGGGCAGGATCTGCCAATTTACATGGGATTAAAATCTCCATTATCCTCAGCTCTCAGGATTTTCCGATTCTCTTATAGCAAGGCCTGGATACTATTTTTAATGCAAGCTGCAAGGGAGGGGATCGTTTTTCCAAACTACTGTATAGTCTTTCTTCCCTTGCTATTGCTCCCTTTCCTATAAATCATACTATTAACATGTCCGGTTCAATAAAAACTGATCAGGGGAACTCATCCCAAGCCAATTGTTTTAACCAGTCAATCATTCATGACTTACTTAATTCGCTGTACTTCTCTAGGAAATTCAGTGTATGAAGCACCCCAGCCCTAAATTATGCTGGATTGGAGCTTTTATCATCCCCACAGCCTGGGGTTCTTATACTCTAACCTGTCCAGATGGTGCCAGGTTCAAGAAAGACCATTTCCCCATTGCCCTGGTTATTCACAGCCAGGTCATCTCAGAACACTCTGGAGCAGTCAGAATCAGCCTCCTCGTCACATATAAAAATGTGGGCAATGCAGGTAGCAACTCACCTGCCAGGTAAAGCACTGCTGAGTGACTCACTGGCATCATTTCCTGCCTCCCTCACTGGAATCCTATGCAGTGAAGCGAACATGCAGATGAACGCCAGGAGATGCTGCTCAGCACATGGAGTCACTCTGGAGGAGCTGGACCGGGGGGGGGGCTTGTTTTGCCCATCTGTCCAATGGGCAGAGTGACCTTTGATCCAGGTCATGATTGTTGGGCTGGAGGTTGTCTCCTCTGACGCCTGGCTCCTGATTTTGAAAGCAACTATAAGAGAAAACAAAGGGCTAGTTAGAAGAAAATGGGCTGAAAGCAACATTCTTTACTTATTTTTCACTTCTTTCTTTCCTTAATTTCACCCCTTCCTTCTTTTCTTTCTTTTGGATCTCACTGTTTATGCCCATAATTGTGAACAGTCTTTTACGGCTTTATTTTGGCAGTGAAATAGGGAATCTCTTGTAATAATCATCATGTGCCATCAAGTCAGTTCTGACTTATGGTGACCCTTTCCAGGGTTTTCCAGGTAGAGAGTGCTCAGAAGTGGTTTCCCCTTCCCTTCCTCTGGAGGGCGCCTTGGGACTGGGCAGCTTGCCCACGGCTACCCAGGCTGGCTCTTCTCTTGGGAGGCCCAGTGGGGAATCGAACTCCCAACCCTCTGGCTCCACAGCCAGAGAGCTAAATCATGGAGCTCTCCCTTGTAAGGAGGTGTAATTTCATCAGTCCCTTTCCATGCTGTAGTCTGACATCATCCTAGAAAGAGGATGATGTCAGACTCCTATGCAGGTGAGGAATGGTCATGCCTCTTGCCGGATGGAAACCAAGAGGTGCGTGTCACGGTGAGCAAAGTCCCGGGAATCCTGTTATCCTGTGTGAGACAGACGGGGGGAGCCTCTCGGCCCCCGGGGGTCCAGGGGATGGTCTCAGAAGCGGCATTCCATCCCAGGGAAGAAAGAGCAGGGCGCTTCTAGGACGACCTCGGCCACCTCACCTGGGCCTTGGACCACCTCCTGCCTGTCACATCAAGCATCATCCGAGAAGATCCCACCTCTGTCTGTGAGAGGAGCAAATGCCCCTCCGCATGGGGCATCAGGACACCCGTGGACCCCTGTGGATTGATCCACTTACGTGTCACAAACCATGTGTGAGCTGAGATCTTCACCAGACGTACATCTCGGAGCAAACAGGGATCGTTTTAGGAGACTCATTCCCATCATTTCCTTTTTTTTAAATGCTCTGTATGTATTGCAAAGAACAGCTGGAGAGCTCAGCGGCTTAGGCCTCTAAAGCCAGAGGTTCCTGGTTTGATCCTCCACCACGCTTCCTTGGCTGGATGCTTCCTTGGATCCCTTCCAGTTCTGCAGTTCTAAGAGGATGAGGATGACTTGGGAGAACGGCTTCAGTCTATCAGGAGTGTGTTTAATCGATCTAAGTCATCAGCCCCATCATCAAGGTAGTCTACTCTCCTAATTAGCAAATAAAGTGTTACGCAAAGCCATCTCCTCTTTGGGGACGAGGCACAAGTCATGGGCTCCACCTGCTCTGACTGTACCTGACCTAAGAGCTGAGTCGCACCGCTGGCAAGTCCTGTGACCTCCACCGTCTTGTGGCTTGCCACGTCCAAGCCAGGAGCGCAACCCCATCGCTCCCCCTCCCGGCTCCCGGCAAAGCAGGTTCCTTCTGCCTGCTCCCGCCCACATCTCCTGAGAGGCATGGCAGAGCGCGGAGGCTTTGAAGTGGCAGCATCGCCTCGTGACTGTCCCATTATGTCCTGGGCATGCATCAATGTGCACCACCAGCAGAGCCTTCTCCACTCCTCTGTGCTGACTTGGAGGGGGAGGGGGAGAAGGATGAAGGGCCCCTCCCCATATCTACCCTGGATCATGAGCCGCATCAAAAGGAGATGCCTCTTACTTCTTGACGAGGCCCTGAGAGTCGTGAGGCCAAGGTATCTCGAGGGCTCCCTGACAACCTGCCCTGTGTCTGAAGGGTTGGCAAGAGCCACCGGCTCAGAGTCCTGTGACCGTGTCCCAGGACACAGGGACTTTTCTGTGTTGGCACCTCCCCTGCTTGACTCGAAAATCTCCAGAAAAAAGCTTCTGCTCCTCCTCCGCTTGATCCTCGGGTGGGTCTTGAAGACCTCTTGAGGTGCGTCCTTTCTGCTACATCCAGGAATTCACTTGCCCTCTCCTTCATTTCCTAGCAGAGGAACAGAAAAGAGGGCTTTTCTTTGCTTATCTTTGGGTCATTCCAACTCCCTCTCAGACAGAACAGTCTTGGTCATCAACTATCCGACCTCAGGTCTTTAAGAGGGATCATCCCAAGACATCATCCCAAGACCTCTACTGACTGAAATTTAGTGAAGGGGACCTGCATGGTCATCTAGACTAACTCACCACCACTGCTATAGGGACAATGTGTTCACAGCGTCATCCTCATTTAATTTTATATATTTGATTTTAGTCATTTAGCTGAGAAGTGCATCATTATGTGTAGTAGGGGAGAGAGCCCCCTTGAAATTGCCTGCTGGATTCCGCCGCTGATTGAAATTCGTTGTCCAGACAAGTCTTTGTTGCGCACAGGTCTTCCAATGGTCTGCTAGCTATTGCTGGAGCCGCAGGATAGGTCTAGGGTTGCCACAGACGAGGGCAGATCCCTAAGGGAAGGAAAACTTTGCACTGGGAGGGCGTGAGAGACTTCGAGCCGGTGGCAAGAAAAATGAGAAAAACAGATTCAGACACAACGGAGACACAGAGATCTAAGGCGAGCTACAGCTTTTGTATTTTGTATTCCATTCCAGTTGCAAAGTTGGACTGTACAATTTACCAGTATTTATACACTTATAGCCGTTGTTTCTTTCAGCAATGCCAAGGGAGCGGTCCCCCTATCTAAATGCATTTTACACCCTGGCTCAATACATTATTGCGCTCATGAGGTGTAAAAGTCTTCATCTGGAGTGATGGATTTTATTTTTCAGTTAGTCGATTGGCCAGCCAAAGGTGTAGGTCACAATCTTTGCAAACCATTGTTCTGCGGGGTTGCTAGGAAGGCCAACCAATTCAATCCATGTTGTCTTCCATCCTTCTGACCTACTACCATGCCCCAGATGTTCCCAAAAAGGGCGGCAGATGTCAGATCCAATGAGAAAGGTCCTTAACTTTATGCACCTGGCAAAAGAATCTAAATGTAAAATAGGAGTGAAATCCCTAGATATTTTCAAAGCTTTTGATTCGGTTGAATGGGATGCATTAAACATCTTGACTAAGCAGATAGGATCTGGTACTCAGTTTAGACAAATAATTCAACAACTATACTTACAGACTCCTGCCAACCTAGCAGTTCGAAAGCACGTAAAAATGTGAGTAGATAAATAGGTACCACCACGGTGGGAATGTCTTGTCGCGCTGGCCACGTGACCACAGAAGATTGTCTACGGACAAAACACTGGCTCTACGGCTTGGAAACAGGGATCAGCACCGCCCCCTAGAGTCAGAAACGAGGTGAACCTTTACCTTTACCTATACAGTGGAATCTCTACTTACGAACTTAATCCGTATTGGAATGGTGTTCTTAAGTTGAAACGTTCTTAAGTTGAAGCAAAATTTCCCATAGGAATGCATTGAAAACCGATTAATCTGTTCCTGCTGTTTTTTGTTCTTATGTAGAGGCGTGTTGGTACGTTGAAGCATTAGTTCCCATAGGAACTAATGCAAAGCCGGTTAATCCGTACTCTACCACTAGGGGGAGAATTTTTTTTTTTAACCTAAGATGACCTAAGGTTAAAAAAAGGGCAGGAAAGTTTTTTTTCCGTTCTTATCTTGGAGCTCCGTTCTCAAGTAGAAGCAAAATTTAGCAAACGGAGCTGTTCTTAAATTGGATCGTTCTTAAGTAGGGACGTTCTTAAGTAGAGGTTCCACTGTACTTACAGAACTCTGCAAAAATAATCATGACTGAATCAATATTCCTAGGCTGAGGAACGAGACAAAGTTGCCCCTTATCTCCAATCCTATTTACATTGGTAATAGAAGTGCTGGCAGAAGTCATCAGAAATGATTGGTTAATTAATGGTGTAGATACTAGAGAGGGTGACAAAATAAACTTGTTTGCAGATTATACATTGCTAATAATTAGAAATCTAAAAGAAACATTGCAGAAAATTAAAACATCTAAATTTATTTGAAGAAATAACTGGATTAAACGTGAATTGCAAAAAGGAAAAAGGGACCTATATGCAGATGTGGTGGACGTGTGAAACAAGAAAGAACGGGCACTAGTTTTTAAAGAAATTAGAAAAATTATTGGATGCAATATTCAGATATTGCCAAGTATTGCCCTCCTGAATATAATTAAGATTGACCATTTGAAAAAAGATCAAAAAGGATTAGTAGTTATAATGGTTACTGTAGCAAGATTAATATTTGCAAGGAATTGGAAAAGTGATAAACAAATTAATCTTGAAGATTGCTATAAAGAAATGTGGAGTTTAGCAATTAAAGATAAGTTAACATGTGAAATTAAAATAAGAAGAGGATTGGTAAAGTCTAACGATTGCAAAGATGCATAGAATTTATACTTGGAAATATGTATTTTCGCAGGGGAAAGGCCAGCAGAAGAATCCATGTATTTTTGGAGAGGAATGGGTTGAACCATTGTAAAATGATATTATTGGTTTTCTAGTCCTGAGGGTGAAGGTGGCAGGGGTGGGGAAGGCTTAATTTGTATTGTGTATAGTTTTTACTGAATTAGTTTTTTAAGTTAGTTTTTATATGTTGTTTTCCTTTAATAAAATATTAAAGAAAAAACCCAACAAGGGCGACAGGATCCAGCAGCTGTATGATAAGACTGGAGTGTTACATTTGAGGTGCTACCGCCAAACTCTCCCGCCTATTCCCCACCAGGTGGCCCGCTGATTTTGCCTGTGCAAAAAGCTGGGCTGGGAGGGGTGATGGGAGTTGTAGTCCGCGGCATCTGACCACCACCATCCCATGGGTGGCCCCGTCGGAGTGCCCCTTCCAGTCTCCCCCAGCGCCGGCCAGGGAAGGAGGAGAAAAGGGCCCAGCCGGGCAGCGAGCCCTGGCCCGTCCTCCGCCGGAGGAGGGTCGGGCAGCCGGCGGGGGGGCGGGGGGGGCGATAGGCGGGCCCTCTGCCGGCCGCCGGAGGAGGAAGGGCCCCGCCTCCCCGCGCCGGCCAGAGGGGCGGGTCCTTTAAAGACGCGCTCCGCCCGCCGGCCGGCAGGTAGGCAGCCGCAGCCAGCCGAGCCCAGCGCCCGGTCCCGTCGGCGGGCGAGCGGGCGAGCGAGCGAGCGAGCGGGGGACTCAGCCAGCCAGCCAGCCAGCCAGCCGGCGAGCCCGCGACAGACCGAGACCGAGACCGAGAGCGCCCAGGCGGCGGCTGGTGCTGCTGCTGCTGCTGCTGCTGCTCCTTCCTCCTCCTTCCCGGGGCCGGCGGCCCTCTCGGGGCGAGCCCGGGCGCAGGGCGCGGCGTCGAAGCGCCCCTGCGGCGAGGGCGGCTCCTCCGGGGCTCCCGCCGGGCGGGCGGTGGGGCCGCATCGCGGGAGCCGGGCCCGGCCTGGGCTTCTGGGCGCCTCGGGGCCATGGGGAAGGTGCAGCTCTTCGAGATCCGCCTGGGCGACAGCCGCGTCGTCTACAGCCCCGGCGAGCCCCTCCTGGGCACCCTCACCCTCCGCCTCGCCGCCTCGCTCCCCTTCCGAGGTGAGAAACACACACGCGCACACACGCACACACACACACCCCGACGCGCTGGCTCTCCGCCCCTCCCGCCGCCGCGCCTTCCTCGGGGCCGGCCCTTGGCCTCCTCGCCGGGAGGGACCCCCTTCGGCGCCCCCCCCCGCCCGGAAGGCCCCCCCTCCCGGCCGAGGGGCCCGGGCGCCTTCCGTGGCCCGCCGCCCCCCCCCCTCGCTCGGGGCGGGTCCGGGGGCCGCGAAGGCGCCGCCCGCCCGGGTCCCAGTCCAGACCCTCGGGGAGCGGGGCTCCCGGCCCTCCGCCCGCCCGGGGCCATCCTCTGGGCAAGCCCCCCCCCCCTCGTGGGTCGTGTGCGTGGCCCCGGGGGCGGGGGGGGTTGGGGTGCGCGCGGTGGAAGGGGACCCTCCGGAGCCCCCTCCCTCCCTCCCTGGGACCTCTTAATAGAGGCACACGGAAGAGAGTGTGTGTGTGTGTGTGTGTGCGTTCAAATCTGGGGTCCTGGTTCGTCGCTTTTTAGAGGTGCGTTTGTGTTAAGTTTGTGGCAGCAAAGACACCGCCTTGGAGAAGACCTTGGGACGTTTGTGGTCCTCCCATAGCTCAGTGTGGATCGAGGTGGGTGTGTGTGTGTGTGAGAGAGAGAGGGGATGCTGACCTCCCCCCCCCCTTCGAGGTAGATGTCAACCGCATGGGGCACCTTTTTGCCTTTGTAGGGGACCTTTGCCCTGTCAACAGCCCTGCCACCTAGACGGTTATCTGATGGGTCGCCTCCCAGGGATCTTGCTGGCAGGGTGGAGATTTGAACTGGGGATCTCCCTGGCCTTCAGACGACTCTCTCATCAAAAGGCAGACAGCTCTCCTGGGTTTTTAGACTACATCTCCCATCATGAGAGTTCTGTCAGTAGATTACTTTCTGCACCTTCCACACAGGACTGAGTTAATAGCTCAGTGGCTGAGGACTCTGGCTCTGGAACCTGAGGTTGGTTGGGAATTCGATTCCGTCCCCCCCCCCCCGGCCTCCTTGACCGGGGCTGGACTTGATGACCCCAAGGGTCCCTTCCAGCTCTGCTGTTCTAAGATCTGATGACCTGAGTTTGTGGTGTTGTTGTTTTCCTTCTCCCTCCCTGGTTTTTTTTTTCCCCTTTTGCTTTGTGTCTTTGGCTGTACTGGCCAAAAACAACAACAACAACAACCCACCCCAACAGGAGGTGTTGTCTGGTGACATATTAATTTTTTCTCTAACCACTGCACCCCACTTAGAAACCATTACAGTGCTGGAGTTACTGTACAAATCATACTTTTGAGTGCAGGTCCAGGTGATAAGCGCAAGCCTATCTTGGTGGGGTCTCCTGTTGTCAATAAAAAAATTTTAAAATGTGCATAAAGCGGCATTAAACATTCTTATCTCCAGTGTTTCAGGCTGGTAGCTGACATTAAACAGAAAGGTGTGTGAAAAGGTTTATACTTTTGTTTTCTTGGGGGTGCTTACAAGGAAAAAGAGGAACCGTCCTCCTTTCACTTCCAACCATGACTTTGCATAGAAAAGAGAATCAAGTTGTATGTTTTGCACGAGGACTGTTTAATGTGTAACCTCTGGGTGTGTGTCGCATTGATTTCATGAAAACGAGGAAGTCTGGCCATCTGTGGTAAAAAAATGTTCTCCTCTGCCGCTCTCCCCATTTCCTCCCGGTAAAAGCAGGTTGAAAGGCAGCCCAAGCTGAAAGGTGTTTACTAGACGTTGGGTGGGTGGGTAGCAGAAGGTGGATAAATTGGGTGCCTTTTCTGCCGATAACGCTCGACAGTGCTTTGGCCAGAGGCGTTTTATTTATTTTGTTTTATTAGATTTCTATCCCGCCCATCTAGACCAAAGGTCTACTCTGAGTTCTCTGTAGGATGATGTAAAGTTGTTGGTTTCTTTGTATTTTTCCTTTGGGGAGTAAGAGTCGTCGTTGTCCCTTGTTGTACCTATTAAGTGCTCCAAGTGATTTTGAAAAATCAAAGCAGTGGTTGGGAACAGATGGCTCTGCAGATAGGACTACAACTCCCATCAGCCCTTGTTAGCATAGCCAATGGTAGAGAATGCTGGAATTTGTGATCCAGTAACCTTTTGGGGGTTGCACTTGGTTTGTCCCTTGATTTAAGGTAAGGGTGTAAAGCATTGGACTTTCCTAGAGTTGTGGACCACGAACCCCATAATCCCCTGTCAGTGGTCTTGCTGAGTGAAGGCGAAAGAAGCGGCGAGTCCCCAAAATCATGGCAGGTGAAAGGTTTCCCAGCTAAAGTTATCTGGATAACGATCCTGTGTGATGTTATTGGTGTTTGCAGAGGAGGGGTGCTTTCCCTCTGGCAGTACGTGGAGTTTCCTTCGGTGGGATTTGAACCTGAGGCTTGCTTTGCAGACAACAGTGTGGCCTCTACATTCTTACTCTGAAGTAAGACCTGCCTACAAATATGTTTAGGGTGGCAGCTGTATGAAGCCCTCCTTAGCAGCTTTACCCCAAGAAATAAGTACGTCCTCTGAAGTTCACTGGCAGTGGCTTTTTGGACTTCGGATCATTAATTTACTTACCGTTTTTCCACCTCATTTTTCGCCTCTGAAAGTAACTTAGTATCAGAAATGGGACCGTTCCCGCCACCTGCACACTTGCCGTCCGAAAGACCTGATGCAAAAGGAAGAAGGCAGGAGGAGGGAGGAGGGATGAGGATCTGGTTGTTGGCCAAGGGGTTCTGGTCCCACTAGGGTCTTTCCTGCCTCCCCCTTCCTAAAATTATGTTGCTGAAAAGATGGGAGTTGGTGGGGATGGGTGGGGGGGCATGCGTACGTCTTCCGTGCCCAGTGTGGGCTGGTCACGCCGTTCTCTCTCTGGCGCCTGTGGGAAGCCACCTTCAGACGGGTCTCAAACAACCCACTTTCCCCACCTCGGGTGGGAGTGGAAGGCCAAGGAAGGAGAGTCCGTCTTCCGCTCCAGAGAAACAGTCTTGCCTCCTGGGGGTGATGGGGGTGGGAATCCCATTTGCCCGCCGAACCCGCCGAACCTTTGATGCTTTCCTTTCCCCCTCCAGAAACCGAGGCAATTTCTCGCTCGGACGTGGCCAAATTTCCTGTCACGGAGAATGCACATGGACTGTTCTGTTTTCTGGGTTGATTTTTTTCAGCAGGCTTCCTCAACCAGGAAGGACCCCTCTCTAGGTGAGGCTTTTTTGGACTCAGACGCCCATCAGCCCCAGCCAGTCTCGGTGCGATGGGCGTTGTAGGCTCTCGCATCTGGTGGGTGCTGCCTCCCATTATTTCTAGCCATCGGGGAAGGAGTTGAAAAGCACTGGAGCGGGGTGGGGTGGGGGCCCGGCTAAAGAAGGCCAAACCTTACAACCTAGTGTGTTTCTATGGGGGCTAAAGTTGCTGGACTAACTCCAGTTCCCATCAGCCACAGTCAGCCTGGCCTATGATGAAGCGTGATGATGGGAGTTGTGTTTCAGTGCAATCTGGTGGGTTTCAAGGGCACCACCCCTGTTTTTATCAGGAGCAGCCAAAACATGACCCAAACCGTACAAGCTTTGGAGTTCTACAGAGCTCTTCTTCATTCTGCTTTGTCAGGAGAGGGCGACATGTCTGTCTCCCGGTCTTTTATTTCAGGAGCTGAGAAAGCATACTTTCCGGATGAATTGACGTTGATCTTATTATTTAAGTTTTGATGCCACCTTTCTTCCAGGCGAGCTCAGGTCTCTGTGACTCTTGTCTTCCACTCTTTACAACGACCCTGTGAGGTAGATCAGGCTGAGAGAGAGAAAGTCCCAAGGACACCCCCCCCCGTGTTGTTTTTTTTTAAATCAAACCGGCCACTCTAACCCCTTAATGCCAGGCACTGTTCTCCTGTTCCGTGCTTCTTCTTTTTTCCTGCCCTGCGTGTGCCCGTGAGGGCTGAAGGGTGCAGTCGTAGAGGGTGGGCGCAGTGCCCTGAGGAAGCTCCTGACCTGTGGGGTTCTGTGGAGGCCTTGGGGAGACGTCCTCCCCCTTGGCCTGGCCCCACACAGCCGTCTCTTCCGCACTCATGATGAGCAAGGAGGGGAGTGATCCAGTCTTCTCCTCAACACGTTTGCTCTCTCTCTCTCTCTCTCTCTCTCTCTCTCTCTCTCTCTCTCTCTCTCTCTCTCTCTCTCTCTCTCTCTCTCTCTCTCTCGTGTTTGCTGATCGAGCAGTTCAGGGTTCGGATGACTGGCAGATCTTTTCCTGCGGCGTTGAAGACGGACGGCATCTTAATTCGTTCGCAGCCTATCTGCAGATAGAAAGGAGTATCTGTGCGATCGTGGTTTGGCTTCTCTCGTGCACCCTGGGCCTCCACCTTTCTGCGCTCTTTCTCTTAGGAGCAGAGAGGTCTGCCTTTTTCTCAGCCAAACGAGCAAAGGACCCTCACGCCACGCCCCGCGTTCCCAGATCTAACGGCCAAGAATGGCTCCCCAAAATTTCACCCAGGGCCCCTTCCTGCCCCCTATCTGGAGAATCTCTCTTGTGTGAGGGGCTCGCATCCAAGTGCTCACCAAGCCCTATCTTCTGAACTTTCAGAGTTGGCCAAGATCCGTGTGTGTTCGGGCGGTGATACAGAGGAGTTTCTTATTATGCAGAAATATCTACGCATCATCTTTGTTTGATGGTGTTTCTGCCTTGGCCTGTGGCGTTTCCAATCCAGTCTCCTAATTTCAGATTGATTCCCAGAGGGTGTTCTTGACCTCCCCAGAGGCAAGAAAGAGGCATCAGCTCTGGTGACCTTATTTTCTGGTCATGACGAATCATGACCCAACATTGTAACTCAACATTTGCGGATAGGAAATAGGTGGAATGGTTGAAAGTTGTGACAGTTTTGTTTTTTGAAACTCAGCCAGTATTAAGCAGGTCAGTTTGAAAATGGTCAATGTTTATTTTGAGTTTAACAGGGTGAGAAGCGGCTTGTTTTTACAGGTTTTTACAGCCTGCTAAGCATTTCCACCGAGTTTTTAAAAAATGTTGTGGACTCTTTTCTGATCAAGCCAGTCTAGTGAGCATGCAGCTTTCCAGATGCTGCTAGACTCTGAATCCCATCAGTCCTTGTTAGTGTAGCCAGTGGTGAGGAAAGATGGGAGTTGTAGCCAGCAACATCTGCTAACGTTTCCCTGCTTTGTGTTGTACACTTTGCAGGGTTTAGAAGTTGACTGTCCATTTATTGCATCTTTTGGGAAAGACATTTTTGATCCAATCCATCGGGTGACCTTGTGTTCGGCTAAGTGGCTTCACCTCCATAGGCTGTAGCTGTTAAATTCTAAGATTAGGAGGGACATAAATGTCCTAGAATGTTTACAGAGCTTGGAAATAATTCGTTAATTTTTTAAAAATTAAAAATCTGTTATTTTATCCCCAATTCCTAACACAGCTATATCACCATCTTTCTTTACCTAAACCTGTGATGGTCATTTTCAGCCATTCTAAGTGACTTTTCCAGAGTTTATTTTCTCCTGGGCTTTTGTAAATGTTTGAGAAAACAGATGCTAATCTACCAAGCTTGTGCTGTACTTGATGCTCGTCTTAAATGTCTTTGGACTTCCTCTTGGTTTAATTCCTGTGTACATTTTGTCCGACTTGCTGAAATGGGCTGTCCAATGGTTGACCACAGGTGGATGGGGGAAACCACCGATAAATCCAAATGTACGATGCTTGAAGATCCACAAATTAGTTTTCCTTGATGCTTTAAGACCCATGAATTTGTGCATCTTGAGTCTTTATTCTAGGTTTCCTTAAGGTGTGTGGGCTTCTATGTGTAATACTGTACATGCACAGTGATCATCTGGAATCCAGTTGACCCTGTTTGTTTGGAGTGGTTTAGGGTCTTCAGTGATGGAACGGAACTGCCTGCTTCAAGCAGGTTGCCGGTTGAGGCCAGAAGCGAGAATGACACATGCCACCCCTTATTTTCATTTCTCTAGGGCAGGATGCCCTTGGGCAAAAGCTGTCGCATTGAAGCTGTGAAGGGACTTGGTTGATGCAACTGTTTGGGTGCAGAAGAAATGGTGGCAAAACCAGGGCAGGGCAACCTTTAGTGGTGGAAGAGGTGGGTGAAAGCAGTTCCCGAAACAACATACCTCCTCCCCTTCCCCCTGCTCTACTGACAAATCCTCCAGGCCAGGGAACTCCAGCGCTTAAGCACCCTACCACGCTAATGTTACCCAATCTGGTCTGAGTTCTGAAGCTGAACAGCCTGGTTAAGATGGAGGTGACGGGGACATACATCCCCCCCCCCCCCCGTGGAGTACTTGGGTGCCACAACAGCAGGGGGTCTGATCAGGAAGGGGCCATAGCTCACCGGTTGGCATGGAGGCAGTCCCCGGATCGATCCTAACGTCTCCAGCCTAGGGCTGGGATAGGACAGAGTCCTGTCCGAAGCCCTGGAGAGCCAAGGCTACAAGTTGGGAGTCAGGAATCCTGGGTGAGGTTGGACCAAGAGCCGGACTGGGTGTCTCTGAGCATGAGGAGTGTGTCCCGTTCTCTTTCCGGGCTCTGTTTTGAGAATGTGTGCCGGGTCGTGGTTAGAGCGCTTGATGAGAGAGCTGGAATCAGTCCCCCCCAGGAGCCATGAAATGGGCTGTCCATACTTCGGGTCCGTTCTTCCTCTCCTTTTCCTCCGAGCCTGAACTACCCCACCGGTGGTTGTTGTGACAGGAACGTAGGGAGGGTGCCCGGTGCACCGCTTTCAGTTCGTCAGAGGAAAGACAGACTAGCAGCTAGTAAATAAGAGGTGGGAGAATGTCCAACAGACATACCTTTTGAAATGTGTTGGGCTCGGCGGTCGCTCGGAGGCGGCAGCATAGGACAGGCTGATCCGGCCAGGATCTGAAGCTACACCCCCCCCCCCCCGAGGGATGCCCGAAGGGATGGAGCAGGGCTTTGGACCGCCACTGGTTTCCCGGTCTGGTCCCAGCTTCCTTTACCTGTGAAGTTGTTTCACCTGAAACAGGATTTTCCACGGCCTCCTGGAATACAGAAGGGCTTTTTAGAAACGTCTCTCCCTCGGTCAAGTTGGCTTTGGTTTCTGAAA
Source organism: Intellagama lesueurii (assembly GCA_037013535.1). Lineage (NCBI taxonomy): Eukaryota > Metazoa > Chordata > Lepidosauria > Squamata > Agamidae > Intellagama > Intellagama lesueurii. The sequence goes on along the minus strand of JBAJHW010000017.1, from coordinate 12,420,926 downwards.
CATTCCTATGTAATAGCTTGGTCTCTTGGGAGTATGAAAGGGTCAGCAACCAGGTGGGTGGTTCTCATGTTTGAAAAATAACTTCGATTTTATTCCTGCAAAGGTCTAGGGATCCCACACCCTCCTAGATCCGTCCCCAAAGAAATAGTGGGCTTGGATATCAAGATGGAAAAGAATTTTCTCAAATTATTTATCAGTCTTGGAAAAAGTAACATTTCACAGCCCGGGAGATACATTGTGAAAAGAAATATCTCTTTCTGCCTTGAAACTTTGCCTGTTTGGGAGGATAAGGGCATTTTTGAAATGTGTGCTAAACAATGGGGACATTTTAAAATCTGAATGGCTAAATTCCACCCAGTTGTTGGGGGGAGAAATGTGCAAAAGCACGCTTTAATCCATGGGGAAAATACGCAGTTAGATGTGCAAATCAATGGGTATGATAGGAAAAAATCTATAAAATTTGCATGTTCTATATACTACATATTGACAGCATGGCTCAGTGGTTTCAGCATCTGGCTGCAGAGCCAGAGGTTGGGAGTTCGATTCCCCTACGGGGCCTCTTTGACTGGGGCTGGGCTGGATGATCCATAGGGTCCCTTCCAGCTCTGCCGTTCTAAGATGATAAGACAAACTCTTCAGTTCAGTGCGATGCAAAAGCAGGAAGAAAATGCAGACATGTTTCAGGGGGAAAAATTGAAAAAGAAGTTTTTCCATGGGCATTGGGGTCATCCTTGAACATTTAATGGGGAAGACTAGCTATCGGATAAGGCAGTGTTTCCCAACCTTGGGGTTGTGACATGTTTTCTGGGGGGTTGTGGATCATGTTACATGTAATGTAGAAGGAGCAGCCATGTTAGCCTCTGTAAGCTTTATAGGTAAAAGCAAAATAGAAATTAATAATAATAATTTTAAAAAGCCAAAAAACTGGTGGCACCTTAAAGAAAAATTTATATATATATAATATATATATATATATAAATATTTTTTTTAATGTGAGCTTTTGTGAGCAAGTCCACTTCATCAGAAATGGTGTGGTTTTTTAAACTTTATTTCTCTTTTGCTTTTACCTATAATGCTTATATGTTGTTGTAGCCCTTGTTGACTAATGTCTTCTTCGACCTTTCAGAGTGGGATGTTAAAGTTAGTGTGTCTGCGTATGTGTGAGAAACAGGCCCTTTGGGGGGATGAGAAGGGGGGTTGACTCCACCCCATTAAATCTGCCTCTTTATGCAAACATGGCTGGGGAGGGGCCGCAGGTTCCTTGGCTGTTGCAAAAGGGGGGGGTCACACCTTGAAAAATGGTTGAGAAGCACGGGTACAAAGAGTTGGACCGAAGCCATTGATCGAAACTCTTGGGTTCCATGCCAGTCTGTCCACAACGGCCTGGTGAGGTCGGTGGCATTGGGAATGGGTGGGGAATTCCCCTGCCGGCTCCCTTGGATTAGTTTTTGCTGGGGATGGAGAAGAGGGGGATAAAAGGGGAATGAAGACGTCCTTGAAAATCTACATTCCCCAGGAGGAGGTAGAGGTGTGTCAGACTAAAAACACTTTTAGCCATTCCTAGGGACTCAGCCTTGACCGGTGAGTTGTCAGTTTCCCTGTCATGTTTCCTGCCAGTTTGTTAGCACTCATGGTAAGAATCGGTCCTTACAGACTTAATTTCATTTCCCCCCACCCCCGCCAATCCCTATGAGGTAGAGCACAATGGCTCTTGTTTGGCAAAGAGAAAATTGGAGCTGCGAGTCAATCACTCCTGATGATGCCATAGCACGGTGTGGTTGGTGAGAGATCTGATCAGGCCTGGTTGTACATCCAGCCTCGGGACGAATCTTTGCACCAGGTAGCCGTTGCCGGGGTGGCGAAGCCAGTGAGAAGGAAAAGGGTGCTGGCAGGTGGAGTTGCGGAAAATGTGTTGCAGGCCTGGGGGGGGGGGGGGGCAGACCATTAGCACCCCCAATGGGAGATTTGAATGTGCTGGTGCTGATCGTGACCCTCTCCATAGGTGGCCTCTCTCTTCCTCAGAAGGAGAATCCAAAAATGCAGTTAAGCTGGAGCACTTCATCAGAGCAACCCACAAAGAGCAGGTATTTTGTACAGTGAATGTTTCTTAATTGCCCGCTCAAGAGCAAATTGCCCTCAAATACTTGTCTAAACTGAGGCAACCATATTTTGGGCAGATCGTCGGTTGGCAAAAATCGTTGAGTAAGACTAGGTAAAGTTGAAAGGAGCAGGAAAAGAGGAAGCTGAATATGAGGTGGACTGAGTTAATAAAGGAACCCACGGCCTTAGATTTGCAAGAACTGAGTGAGGCTGTTAGTGATAGGTCGCTCATTCGTAGGGTTGCCATAAATCACAAGTGCCTTGATGCTGCCTAAAAACAGCAAAGATGGGAATTCATCGCTTTCCAAACTTCTGTGAAGATTGCACCTCAATTCAGAGGGAATAAGGAGAGTTGAGCGGCTTTGTGGTGCATTGCAGCCGATGGCAATCAGAAAGGCCGGGAGTTTCAGCCCACCAAGCTTCAGCTCTAATATGCCACTGTTTTTCACCCTGAATGTTTACCTTTGCCTCTGGGTGGTTGTGTGTATGTCCTACGACTGATCGCTCATCACAGGGTGTGTGAAACATGTGAGCTGATGACCGTTGAGTTGGGGATGTGAGGGAGCCTTGACCGAATGAAAGTTTTGACCATGAAGCATCCGATGTCCTGACTCATTCACACATCAGGGGATGATGGGATACGTTTGTGTGAATCAGCCCCTTGGGAGTTAATGGCTGAAGGGTGACTTCTTGGAACTGGGGTGTCCTACAACACCATTTGATAAGACAAGAAGGACTTAAAGGCTGTCCCCAGGCTTCGGTCGCCAGCGGTTGCTCTCTTACAACTCCCATCATCTCTTACCACTGGCCAGACTGTCTGAGACTTCCGGGTTTTGAAATCCCACCATCGCTGAGACCTCATGTTTGGGAAGTTTTTGTTGCTGTTGTTGTTGTTAAGCAAATCCCTTGCCCTGGCCCAAGGGATTTGCTTAACAACAATAACAGCAACAAAAACTTCCCAAACATGAAATCTCAGCTCAAGCCTCTGCTCCAGTCTGTCGGCTTGAGCTCTGGAAGATCTCAAAAAAGGCGAGGAAGAACCTCTGAGAGCCGTCCCGAAATAAACCACAAAGGATGCTTAGAAACCTTCACAAACCACCTTCTTGGGCAGTGAGTTAAAGGCAGGCAGGCAAATGGATCCCTAGAAGGGGTGGGACATTGGGACACTGGCGACTAACGAAGTTTAAATCATGTCTGGCTGCCCCAGGTGGCAGCTACACGCTTGATCTGAAACCAGCACTTTTGCCTTCACGCCGGCGTCATCTTGGTGCTGGCGGGGGCGGGCGGACGGTCCAGTTTTTCCGGCTCCAGAGTCTCCACCCCTAAAAACCCTTTGATGGCTTCCTTTTCTTAGAGACGGTCAAATCCAGCCATTTCCTGCAGTGCTCTGCTTAACAGGCTGGTGGTCCCTCACCCTGATAAGAATGTTCTCCTTATTTATTTTGTTATATTTTAAAAAGATCATAGTAAAGGAAAAAAAGGGGGAAAGGGTTAATTCAGAAGTATATGCCAGCAGCTGTCGACCTTGCGACCCCTCGTGTTCTTGACTACAACTCCCAGAAATCCTGGCCAGCATAGCTAGCGGCAAAGGCTTCTGGGAGTTTTATTTATTTATTTATTCATTATCTTGGTTTTCTTCTTGAAAAGGACCCAAGGCAACTTACAAGATTGAAAGACAATATTTAAAGTTTAGAACAATGAGTATACAGTGGTTGTTAGCATAATTAAAGGACAATATTTAAAGCTAAGAACAATGAGTATAAAGAGGCATCTTGCATCATTAAAAGGCAATATTAAAGCTAGGAACAAGATCTATACACATATTAAAAAGAGAGAGAAAAAGTCACTCTGAGAAATTGAACACCCAGAAATGGAAAACACAATAACAATCGATCTAAAAATCACACACAGGTATCTAGATTCCTGAGGGAAAGCTTGTCTGAAGAGAAAGGTCTTTGCCTGCTTGCGGAAGAATAGCAAAGATGGGCCCAGCCTGGCCTCCTGTGGCAGGGAGTTCCAAAGTCTGGGAGCAGCCACCGAGAAGGCCCCTCTCCTGCCAGCTTCACAGATGCACCTGTGAAGTTGGCAGGATGGATGGAGAAAAAGGCCCCTCCTGCTTATGTGGTCCTCAAGGTAGCTTGGGCCCAAACCGTTTCGGGCTTTATAGGTTAGAACCAACACCTTGAATTCAGCCCAGAAACGGATTGGCAGCCCAAGGAGTTGCTGTAATTGGGGGGGGGGGGGGCGTTATGTGATCCCGGTTTCCAGCTTTAGTTAGCAATCTGACTGACCTGCTGAAGTTCCCTGGCACTTTCCATAGAGCACCTTACAGTAATCCCGCCGGGAAGTAACGAGGGTTACATGTGTCTCCGTGGCCAGATCAGATCTCTCAAGAAATGGACGTCGCTGGCACACTAGTTTTAATTGTGCAAATGCACTTCTGGCCACCCCCGAGACCTGGGCATCCAGGCTCAGGGATGAATCCAGGAGCATCCCCAAGCTGCGCACCTGCTTTTCCAATGGGAGGGTAACCCCATCCCGATTCCTTGATCTGCCTTTTGACTGACCAGGAGCACCTCTGTCTCATCAGGAATGAGTTTCAATTTGTTCACCCTCATCCAGTCCATGACTGATCCCAGACACTGATCTAGAGCTGAAGCAGCTTCCTCGGATTTAGGTGGCAAGGAGAAGGGAGAGTTGGGTGTCACCCGCACACTGGGGACACTGAACCCCCAAACTCCGGACAGTCCCTCCCAGCGGTTTCATGTCAATGTTAAATAACATAGGAGACAAAACAGAGCCCTGAGGGACCCCACAGGGTGTCGAACAGGAATCCCCCAGCCCCACCTTCTGGGTTCTCTCCTCCAGGAAGGCCAGGAGCCACGGTAAAACGGTGACCCCAAGCCCCATCCCAGAGAGACGGGGCAGCAGGATACCGTGGTCATTAGTATCGAAAGCCGCTGAGAGCCGACAGCAAAACCAACAGGGACACAGATCCCTTATCCAGCTCCCGTCGTAGTTTATCTATCAAGGCGACCGAAGCCGTCTCTGTCCCATAACCAGGCCTGAAGCCAGATTGAAATGGGTCTAGAATACTCCGCCTCATCCAGGAACCTCCGGAGCTGAGGGGCCACCACCCGCTCTAGCACCTTCCCCAAGAATGGGACATTAGAGGACTGGTCGGTAATTATTCAGTATCGTGGGGTCCAAGGAGGGCTTTTTAAACAGTAGTCTTACTATTACCTCCAAGAACATCTGGGGGACCCAAGGTTGGGAACCACTGGCATACATAAACAGAGGAGTGCCCACATGCTGTCCAGTTCATTCTGATGTACGGTGACCTTAATGTGGTTTTCATGTTATGTGAGGTGTTCAAAGAGTGGTTCCCTTCATTGCCCTCTCCCAGTGAATTCCCGTGGCTGAGCGTTGGGGATTTGAACTCAGGCCTCCTGAATATGTGGCCAACCCATTGCATGGGCTGTGCCGATTTGCAAAGAGTTAAGTTGAAAATGCAACAATGAAAAAGAGGTGTCTGAATTCCGAGTCCCATTATCTTCTTCCACAGGTCACATGGGTTTCCCAATGTGGTGTAGTGCGTAGAGGGACGGGCTAGGACTCAGGAGGCCGGGGTTCGAATCCCTCCGCTCAGCCATGGAAGTTCACTGGGGGAGTGGCACTGGTAAAACCACTCCTTAAATACCTCACTTAACATGAAAGCCCCATTAGGGTTGCTCTTAAGTTGCTTCCGACTTGACAGCACAGAACAGAACACACACACATGGGCTTGGGGGATGGGTATTGGAGTCCCAAACATACAGTGGCTGCTGGGTAGGAGGAAAGAGGGCTGGGCAGGGTTAGGGTTTGCTTCACAACTGCCACCAGCGTCCCAGGTGCTGAGCTTGCCAGGTTGAACCAGTCGCCGCATGGAAGTGGTTTTGTTTTATGTTTTTATTTTTAAGTCCTTGGGATGTAATCCGTGGAGGGAAACCCAGGGAGAAGGAAGTGAGAAGGACAGGTTTCGAACAAGGGAGGGAGAAAGAGCACACCCTTGTTCTTGCACCCTTGGCTTGACTCCCTCGGGTTGTTTGCTTTGGCAGGCAGGCGCTCCCCTCTCTAACCACGTGTTTTGCTCTGAGAAAGCTTGTCAAAGGTTTGTTTTCATGGGAATGCGGAAGAGGGTGCCGGCTGGATCTCGGCCTTGGGGAGCCCCTCCCCTTTCTTTTACTTCTTTCTCTTGAGTCGTGTGGTAGACGCTGGTGGATTTGGAAAAGCTACGTTCACTTCTGAACCAGTTTCTAACCTATTTCTGGCTCCTTATGAAAGAGCTGTTTTGACCTAAATGTGTCTGGATCAAGCTAATAATGGCATGCCATCAAGCCAGTTCATCTCTAGGCAAGATGCAGTCCCAGCTAGAGAAGTAAAATTTCCAGAAATTCTGAAGCTATCTAAAACAGCTTTGGGGCGGAACCAGAAAAAATGGAGGAAAAAAAAGTTATTTTTTTCCTGGTTTTTCCCCCCAGAGCTGTTTTATATAGCTTCAAAAATTCCTGAAGTTTTACATCTCTATCCGTGCCCCCACCAAGAGCACCTGTGAGGATGATGGGACTGAGAGAAGGGTGATCTTAAGACCTGGGCAGGCTCCTAAAGGCAGACGCGCGCCTTGAGACCGCTTGGGCCCAAGCCGTCGAGGGCTCTATAGGCTCAAACCAGCACCTCTGAATTGTGCCCCGAACCAGATCAGCAGCCAGTGACCCCTCAAGGAAAAGCCACCCAGTCGGCATTTAAAATCCGTTTAAGGCTATTTTGACTGGGGTGGGTGGGAGGGGGCTTCTTTGGGTGCTGGAGTCCTGGTTGCATTTGGGGCGTTTACTCCAACATTCGCTCGGGGACGTATTGAGGCACCAGATCCCTGCCTGGGCTTTCCCTATAACAGAAAGGTTTGGAGTGCACTTTGGACGACGTAAAGGCCAAAGAGAAGAGATCTACCATCCATCTTGCCAATACAGCCCGGTCTTACGATTATTGGGACCCTCCTCCAAAGGGAACGTCCAAGCCAAAGCTCCCCTTCGATGGCTGAGCTGGACGAGGCCTGACTTCCTGACGGCAACCGCCGGCTTTTGCGTGGACTGTACCCGGCTGAAGACAAAGGCTGTTTATCTCAGACGGGGCGGTTTCCTGGCAAATAGGTCTGGACAATTTACCATTCCACAGTTAGCTCAAGGAAACGCCATGCTCAAAATCTGATGCACGGAAACAGAAGAATACCTTGGTTTTTTGTTTTACAACTGGTCCAGATTATACACATACTTTCATCATCAAATGCCATCAATTCAATTCTAACTTACAGCGACCCGTAATCCAGGGTTTTCTAGGTAGAGAGTAACTCAGAAGTGGTTTCCCCTTCCCTTCCTCTGGGGGTAGCCCTGGGATCATGGCTGGGCAGCTTTTGCCCAAGGCCACCCAGGCTGGCTCTCCTCCCAGGAGGCCCAGGGGGGGAATCGAACTCCCGACCTGCAGCCAGAGATCTCCACCCCTGAGCTCTCCAGCCAACTCGATGAAGTGAGCTGACCTTTTCCTGCCTCCTTGGAATTTCTCTCCAGACTTTTAAACCCCACTTTGGTTGGGATCTCTCTCTCCCGGATTTCCCATCCATAGAATTAGCTCCTGAATCAGCACTTTTGGGGGTGGCTTCCCCAGCGCTAGAATTCTGCCCCCAGAAAAGCTAGCCTGGTTATTCTGTTCTCTGATCCGTGCAGGCGTTTTAAATTTTCTCACGCCCCCCCCCCTCTCTCTCTCCTCCCCTCTCTTCTCCTCCCTTTTCTTTATAAAGTAAGAGTTTGAGGTCATCTTGTTACACAACCTCTTCAAAATGGGCCAAGTTGTGTGTTTCAACAAATAGTAAACCCCCTCCATTCTTGTGGAACTCACTGCCCCATGATGCGGCCCGTTTTCTGGGAGCACTGGAGAGACCTCATCAAAATCCAGCGTATCCAATCTCCGCAACTGAGGGCGTGTGGATCCTCCATGTGCTGGTGCAGCCTTCTTTAGAACTCTGGTGGCTGGGAGTAGATTGTGGAGCGTGGGGGCCTGGGTCGGCTGGGGCGGCTTTTCTGCTTCGGCTTAGTTGTTTCAAGGGAGACAGCTGTCAGCAGCCGGTGGGGTGGGGGCCTGTTTGGACCTGAGCCGGCCGGGACGCCCTCCTCTTCTGCCACCACCCCCTTGGAGAGGCTGAAAGGGTCTTCTTGGCGGCCATTGCTAAGAAACGGGTTGGAGCTGCCGCAGCCAGGCAGCCAAGGCGGAAGTCCCTCTGCTCTCTCTCGCTCTCTCTCTCTGTGTGACATCTTTCGTTCCCACCCCACATGGCTGGGGACCCCAGGCTCTTGAATGCCCTCCCGCACCCTGGCCCGAGCAATGGCTGCGGATAAAACTTAGCAAACCTTTGCGCGCAGGGTTGTGGCTGGCGCCTGGCATCTGCAAGCTGCTTTTATCCCCAATCTCTCTCTCTCTCTCACACACACACACACACACACACACCACGCACGGACACACACAGAGCCTACGGTACAGGTGTCTGTTTCATCCCCGAGGGTGGTTGCCGCAGGGGCTTGGATATCTCCTGCTCCATTTGCTGTCAGTGTTTCTCATCAGTCGTGGGCAGGGGAACACCCCCACCCCAAAAAGAGAAGCTTTATTTCTGTAAATACAGAATGCATATTTGCATATTCACCATCATTAGCTTTAATAGTGTATTTTAATCATGTAATCTGCCTTGGGCCTTTTTAAGGAGAAAGGTGGGGTAAAAATATTTTAAATAAAATAAGCTTAAATACTGTAAGTAAAATAAGAATTACTTCATTGGTGGTTTGATTTTTAGTTTTTTTTATTATATATATATATATTTATATATATTAATCTATACATGTGTGCAAAGGGTACTCTGAACTTCCTGGACCCCGTAGATATCCTTTGATAAGGCTTCAGATCCTCAGAATTCTTTCCAGAGGCAAGATGGAGCGATGGTTAGTGTAGTGTAGTGTGTGAACAATGTGCTGTAGTGTCTAAAGCGTCAGCCTACATCCAGAGGGACCCAGGTTCGTGTTTTTACTTCGTTATGAACTTCGCCTAGAGATGATCACAGACCAGCTGTCATTAAAGTCTGCTAAAGTGTTTGTAAAATTGTTTTAAATTTCAGAATTGATAAATGCTTAATTGTTTTTTTTAATACAGCTTTGGATGGCATTTCTAAACGGTGAGCATTGTATAGTTGTAATGGTTGTGAGCCCCCTGGGGCCCCCTCTCTGAAGAGAAAGATAGCATATATAAATAAATATCAGCCATCTTTTTTTATCAGGGTGGTAATGAAGACCACCAGCTCTCAGATCAAGCCAAGAAGGGGCTGCTGAGCTTTGTAGTCCTAGTCACGGCCTTCTGTGGGAATCTGACTATAATGCATTCTGAGCGCGATGATGATCCAGTTTTTCCCCACGAAAGCCGGGGTGACCTCCTCCTCCAGCCGCCTTCCTGTCCGCAGCAGCCCATGTTTTCTTAATGCAAATCGGAGAGGGCCGCTGATGTGTTGACACAGGCCTGATCCTGGCTCAGCTGGATGGAGCTGCCCTGCCTTGTTTAGACAGCCGTCTGGGCTGTGATGTCCCGGCCATTTGGCATGTCTGTCTGCTTTTCACTCACAGCTCCTGGGGCTTCACAATCCTCGGGAAACCCACCCCACTGCCTTGCGGTCGCGAGGCAGAGAAAACCGAGGACGTCATGGCTGGGTTGCTAAGGGGACGACGGAGCGGCTGAAAAGCCACCTTGGCTAGCTAGCCTGGACGCGCGCTCCCTCCTCCGCCCGCCGAGAAGCCAACGGGGCATCCCTACGCTTGGGTTCTCTTTGTAAAGCGAACCAGCCGGCACGGTATCGGGGGCTCGTGCTGAACCCGGTTCTAATCTCAGCTAAGATGGACCTCGCAGTCGCCGTCTCCGAGCCTGACCAACCTCACAGGGTTGTCGTGAGAGGCGGAAAAGCTCGTACGGTGCCTTGAGCTTGTTAGAGGAAAGGTGGGAGATAAGTATAAGAGTTGCAGCAGCCTCAAAAACTGAAGAAGAAAACCCACCCATTTCAGTTTTTGATTGTTTCCAGTCTCTAGGTCTTGGTCTTCCCCTTTGGTTTGTGACTTTTAAAAAAAGAAACAGTTTTTTTACATGCATTTTGGGGATGGTTCTCCTCCTACAGCTGCAGTGTCACCACTGATCCCATCAGCCCCAGCCAGCATGGGTGATGGTAAGGGATGAGGGGGCTTGTAGTTCTCAATGTCCGAAGGGCATTCCATTACTGGCCATAGCTCTGCACTCAGAGCTTGGGGAAATATTTTTCTTTTTCGAAACCATAGCCCTGACAGGCCCCCTGACTATGCTGGCTGGAGAATCTTGTGATCTGTAGCCTCCCAGAATCATTTCCAAATCTCTGAGCACCCATGAGCTAGCCTTTACTTTAAAAAAAAAAACCAGCTAAAAGCAGCTGCCCAGACCTAGCGACGGAAATGCTAAAGGTCAGCCTGTGGGTTACACAGAGTTGTTCTTCAGAGCTGTGTTCTTCTCCTCTTGAGGAAAGAGCTTCGGTGTCCCGCCCGTGTCTCCCTGCCCACAAGATCATGTCCTCCTGGGTGTACCCTTGGTCCAAGACCACATTGGTTCCGGCTCTCATTGGCAAAGAAACCTGAGAATAACTCAGCTGCGTTTGAAACAATTCTGTATCTCCTTCCAAAATTCCTTAATTTGGCTCCTGTGAAGTGTAACACCCAAGGAGGCGACGTTGCTAGGATACTTCCCTAAAGCATAAGCAGCGTGACTGCTATGGAGGGAGAAGCAATACCAGCTTCTCACATATTAGCTTAGGCACTGTGTGCATTTATGCCAGTCTCCTCCTTTGTTTGAAAAAAAATAAAAGAAAAAAGGACGTATTGATGGGGAAGGTACTGCTAGTGACCCATTACATGGCCTGCAGGAGGTGCTCCTTGTTATGTCCCACAGAAGCAAGGAAAGCCCGTCACCCACGGCCGGAAGATGTTAACGGGGAAATCAAAGTTGTGAATTTTAATAGAATTGTGTCTGAAATTTCTGCTGGTCTAGAAACGAGGCAACTGACCAGAACGTGCACCAGTGTTTGGAAAGAATGCGTCAACGGTGAATGGGTTACAGTGGACTCATGGACTGTTTTTTGAATCGCAGTGACACTGACAGGGCTTTCAGAATACATGAGATGTTCAAGAAATGTCTTCCCATGGGCACCCCACCCTCCAGTGAATTTCTGTGGCCAAGCAGGGATTTGAATCCAGGACTCCTGAGTCATAACCCAACACTCTATCCACAACCTCATTCTGGAACTGGATTTGACAGCACAGGTTGGGTTTTAGCTAGGATGAGACGACAGTTTGGGACCACAGTCATCTCCAGGCAGAGGGTGGGTGTTGTGATCCAACAGGCGATGGGGGGTTGTGTAGGAGATGGGATTTGTAGTCCAAGAGGGCCTCTTGACTCATGCCCTACGGCCTTGGGGAGAGCTTTTGGCCTTCTCCTGGGTTCTCCTCCTGGTGCAGCTGCCGATGCGAGTTCCCTCTTTGGCCGAGGTTTCTTGATCGCTGCTTGTTCTTCTGCCCCCAGCCATCAAGGTGAGCTGCGTCGGATCCTGCGGGGTATCGAACAAAATCAACGACTCAGCCTGGACCGTCGAGGAGCAGTACTTCAACTCCACCCTCTCCCTGGCCGATAAAGGTACACAAATCAACGAGGGGAGGGATGGCATCTCTGGGCACTGCAGCTCCCATCATCCTCTGAACTGGGGGTATTCTGGGGTGGACTGTCCCAAAATGTCCATTTTTGAAGCTTTGGTTCTACCCACCTCTGCCTGGCAAGGTTGTGGCAGAGCCGCCGGCCCCCCCCCCCTTTTTTTCCCCCCTTTGCTTTTGTGCCTCTTGTTTGGCTGCTCTATCAAGTATTGCTTCTGGTGCCATTTGTTTTATTCTGTCAAATGTTTTAATTCCTCATCATTTATCCATAGCATTTATTTATTTAGCATATGTTCTATTTATTGTTGTGGACCGCCCAAAGAAGTGCATCGCACTAATGCGGTGGTATACGAATCAAATGAATAAATGCATGCATGAATTCCCATGTAATCTGGAGGTATTTGGGGCCGAATTCCAGGGTGTTGCGATGTGGATTCAGATCTCTGCCTTCCATAAGGCGTCTGCTGCGTGATTTTTTTTCCTACCCGTTTGGTGCATCCAAATACTTTCACCTGCTCCTCCCTCCCTGCCCCCCAGGAATGGGATGATTTTTTTTTACACACACACACACACCCTGCTTTTCCCAGAACAGCCCCCACCCCGCAAAGAGAAGGCGTGTTCCTTGCCCCTGGGATCGGCCTGGATCCGTGAGGGAAGGGCATCGCCAGGGCCTGGCATGGGTCCAGCCTTCTCCAGCGCTGAGCAAGACGGCACCTTCCACTGGCTGGCACATGGGTTGCAAAAGGCGGAAATCATGGTTCAGATTCTTTTTAAAAAACATGAAACCGGTCGGCTTTAAAAGAGCACCTGCTGTGTTAGCGAATGTCCCCGAGTGGGGTGGGGTTGCCGGCGGGCAGGAGGGGGAAGAACAGGCACAAGGCACCGTCGGAGGAAGGGAGAGGTGCCCCCGCTCGGCTTGGCTCCTGGCAGGGCCTGAACCCCACGGCCACCCCAGCGGCGGACCTGCCATACATAGGGAGGGTTGTAGGGCGCCTCGCTGAGAGCTTCTCCTTGTGGGGTGCTCACGATCACTTTCAAAAGATATTTGTGTTTTCGTTTCTTAAAGAAAACACAGCAGCATTGAGTATATCTCCTTTTCGAAAAGGTCCATCGGCAAGCGAGCAAGAATCCAGCCCTTAAACAAAGCCAAGAATTAAGGCTTCTTAATGCAACTCAGAATTCAGTTTTTTCCTCCCCATGAGACCGTGGGACCCCAGGCAGGTCCCCCCCCCCCCTTATTCCATTAAACTCTTTGCTTGGAAATTTCCAGGACTATTAGTTCGCCTTTAAAGAAGTCACAGGGTTCCCCACCAAAAATGTCAATTTTTGAAATGGACTTCCTGTCGCTTTTTGTTTTGTTTTTTCATATTTTGGGTGGTCCGTGTGGCCTTTGGGGAAGACCTTGGGGGCAGAAAACTAGCCCCTGGGCTTGCTAAAGTTGCGTCCTTCTGTCTTGAGGCTTTCGGCCACCTGCTGCGAATACACGGTTTGCCCCTACTGTCTGTCAGGAAGGTATACTACTCCTGTATATGGTGTCTCTATTTATTTACTGTGGCCTTTCAGCCACTGATGGGTGACCTCCTTTTCCTTAAATTGGTCCAAGCCCCGTAGAAAAACTTTTGAAGTCAGTAGCCAACTGACCTTGTGCAGCTGGGATGGGCAGATGCTGTCGGATTACAGTTCCCATGAGCCTTCATGATTAGCAAGGGGACTAGAGGTCACGGGGGTTACATGTTGTGCAGGGCTTGGCAATTTGGAAAAGTGTTCGTCATCATTAAAAATACGACTGATTATTAGAGTTGTTTTATAGTTTTTAATAGATCATTTTTAAAAGAATATGTAAAAACAGTAAAGTTGCCCCCCAATTCCACCCCCCCAAAGAATCATTTTAAGAGTTGCGAGTCAATGTTATTTACAGATTTTAATGTTTTCCCCAGTTGTTGTGTTGTGTTTTAAAAGTAACAACGTTGGATAACATGGTGATGGCCCAAAGTAGCTGGTTGCGTTTTCCCTCTGTTGTGTTCTTTCCGAGCCCTGTTGTAAACGATTCACTCAGGATCAGGCTGGGAAGAAGCCCTGTGTGTGCAAAGAGAGGAAGGGTGTGTGATCTTGGATCATCCTTCAACCCTCCCCAACCTTGGCTAGTCTCCCACGTCTTTAATGAACGCCCCCCTTCACGCGCAGGCACGTGATCTCTCTTTCTTGTATCGCCCCGTCTGCCTGCTGGCCTCCGTTGCCTTTGGCCCAAGCGCTTGTCCTTGGGTGGCTGCTGTGGAGGATCATCATTGTGAGGCGGAGGGTGTGGGTGACCCACCAGGGATGAGCACAGCAGGAGCCCGAGGAGGAAGACATGGCCCTGCCCCTCGGAGGCCACCCGCTCACCTTGCCCAGGCTTCTTCCGGAATTTGCTCTACAGGCACTTACAGCACTCTTGACTAGAACTGAACTTGGGATCCGTTCTCATGGGGTATAGCAACTTGTCTTTTTTATCAGTCGATCGTCTTAGAATAAGTTGTTATCTTCCCGTACTGGATGTCACGGCACTAGCCGCTGGTGCTCTCTGTCTCTTCCTGGGTTGGGGGCGTATGGGTTTTGTGTTGCATTGCATAGAGACAAAGCCGCCTGGGAAGGTAGTCCTGGAGCACAGACATGATCTCTTCAATTGTGTGTGTTGTTTTGGCCTCTGAGTTGTTTTGGCTTTCAGCTCCGGCCAGCATGCCTAGCGGTGAGAGGGATGAAGGCAGTTGTGATCTAAAACAGTGGTCCCCAACCTTTTTGGGGCCGCGGATCGGCTGGGGGGAGCGAGTTCCATGCGCGGGGGGGGCGGGGACACCCCTGTGCTCGCACGGTGGGGGTGTCGCGCTCTCGGTGGGCGTGTCGCGCTTGGGCGCATGTGCGCGAGCGCAACACCCCCCCCCCGAGTGTGACACCCCCCCGCGTGTGTGCAGGGTGTGTGTGTGTGGAGATCCGTATCCGCAGCCCAGTTCCGGCAAGCTCACGGACCGGCACCGGGCCGCGGACCGGGGTATGACAACCCCTGATCTAAAACACCCCTTTCGGGGTAAATCAGGAACTGCCTCTCACTTGGATGGCGAGGGGGCCCAGGGGAAGCCACTAGTTGAGATTCCCTTTTCAGCTGAAGTATGGAGTTAAGCAGGATGGTTAGTAGAAGGAATAACAAGGCTCTCCCAATAGGGCTAGGGAGGGGAGAGAGGATTCGGCCTGAACCCCTGACGGGTGTAACCCTGGCAGCCAGTCTGCGTTCCCCGTCAGGACTGGCTGAGATCGATTCTGTCTGATTCAGCATAAGGACGCAGCCTGTTTTCTTCTGCGTTGGCTTCTGACGTGCATCCTACCGTTGCCAGAGAGGTGTGATCAGTCCACCTGACTGTGGACAGAGGTGACATCAGTGGAACAGGGAGCGTTGAGGCCCCGGGGCGAGGAACAAAACCCTGTTTGTGTTTCTGATTTCAGGCGTTGGCTTGCCCTCTGCACAGAGTAACTGTGCTGTTTGTTCTTGTTCTCTAGAGTTGAGATGTCAATCTTGCCTTGGTCGGTGCTTGTGTGCGAGGTACAAAATGCTACGGGTGAGGGTTTGGTTTTTGTTTGAGTTTTTGGACTGTTAACCCCATAATTCTCCATTCCGGGAGCTGTGCCTGAGTGGCAGACACCTCAAGGTGGCTCTCCGGAGAGAACGGCCTAACCTGGAAGCTTGCTAGGCCTAGCATCCCTTGGCTTCCTGTTCAAAAGGGAAGCTCCCAGCTGGCTTGGGCAGAGCTAGGCCTAGCTAGCTGAGCCTTCCCGTTTAGGCCTTTCTCCCCAGGCGAGCCACATTGAAGTGACTGTGAGATGTCTGTCACTCAGGTACAACTCCCAGTATGGAGAACTGTGGGATTTGTAGTTTAAAGATAATGCAAAAATCCCACCCCTAGTGGTGACTATTCTGCAAGGATTTCTATACATTTCTGTAAAACGTGCAAGCTGGGAAAGAGCAAGAAGCCCTTGGCCTGAAGCCCTTCGCTTAATTTTGGGAGCCCTCTGCACACGATCATCATCGCAGCTTTTGGCAGGAATGATACGTCTTGACCCCAGCATCCGTGGTGGGATTAGAGGAGCCGAGGCTGGAGGAGAGGCGTGGCTTTCCTTTGACCCCCGTCTCCTTCCGTCCACAACTAGCTTCAGCTTTTGTATGGAGTGCTTAGGAAACTTGAAATATTATCATCCTCTGGTCAATTTGGAAGTAGTGGTGCTCATCACGAAAGCCCCCACAGCCAAACCCACACTGCCAATAAGGGGGATGTTGTGTTGTTGTTGTTTTTTGGAAAAGCAGGTGTTTCGATCCGTCCATGTCCACCAACAAAGAGCAGGCTTTGTTTGAGAAAGTTGAGAGCTCTTTATCGCTCATCCCAGGCCAAGCAGCTCTCGGACCCTTTGCATGACAAGAGGCGTCGCTTGCGACAGTACACTTTCCCCAGGAAAACATCCAGATCCCAGGGGGAAAGGGAAGCTTTCAGACGGTGAGGATGAGATCACAGTCCTGGCTCGGTGGAAGGTTCTGGGGCTTTGCCTTGGTGAGCCCTGAGTCCGGTTATGCCCCTGCCCTGGACCGGGGGAAAAAAAGAGAGGTCCTGACCCCTGGAGGCAACTCAGTTCTTAAGGGCAGGCTTGATCCTCTCTTCCGCAGTGAAATCCGATCACTCGATGCTTCTCACGCCCATTGTTCAGGGGTAGTGGAGTGGTAGGACCGGATGGAGGGACAGACAGGGAGCCGCCCCCCGGGCAAGGAAGTGGCCTGCTGGCTTTCAAGGCCACAGAAAACCTGGTATTTGACTCCCACTCTGTCCATAGAGCGTAGTATTTGTCTGGACCTTTTTAATGTCCATACACTTGTTTTTAGTTTTTAAACATTGTTTTCTAGTGGTGGAAGGTGCCATGGGTCCTTTTTAAGGAGAAAGGTAGGATAAAAATATTTTAAATAAATAACTACTGGGGCAAGGGGAGGATTCAGTCCAGTTGTCTGCGGTGGCCATGGCTCTCCTGTATTTTTTATTTTATTTTTTATTTTGTGGGGGGGGGGCAGGAGGAAGAAGACTTAGTGAGAGAAGAAGCTGGTTCTTCAGGTGACATCTCCCGCAGCCACCCAGCTCCTAGAGGGTTCAGAATATCTTTCCCGTGCTTTGCAACCGAAACGTTATCAGGCAGTTCTCCAGGTTACACAGCACTCTTCTTCGGGGCTGCATTTCTGTAGGGCTGGTGAAGGAAACCGCCTGGTGAAATAGGTTGCCTCGGGTTAATGGGCTTGGAAGGCAAACAAGACCAAAGTCCGCTCCTGTCCCTGGCGCAGGTTTGCAGTCAGGAGAATAAGACGTTCCAGAAGATTAGCAAGGCCTGCCTGTCGAAGGTCTCGGAAACTTCTCCTGCATCCTGGCCAGTGACCAGCTTGGGAAGGAGGCCCATTAAACTAAGCAGAGGTTCGCTGCTTCCCCCTCCAAAACATTTGGGGCAAAATGTGGGTTGTGGGCTGTGCAAAGAGGCCTGAAAGAGAGAGCACAGGGGTCAAGCCGGAGAGCGCGTGAAGGAGGGGTAGAAGAGAAAGAGGCTGCGGCGTCTTGGATGAGGAAGCCCCAGACTCCCATTTGCCCCCTGCCCACATTTCGTACAACGCAGGAGGGCTGGGAAGCCTGTTGCCTTCCAAGGGTCGATGGACTCCAGCTCCCATCACTCTGGTTAGGTTGGGAGGATGCGTTTTGTAGTCCACCGCTATAGGCAGATTTCTTGTCTGTTTCTTAGGTGGTATCCGGGGATGGTGGGTATTGGAGTCTGGTTGGTTGGGGAAGACTTTCCAAACAGCAGACCCGGTAGAAAGGGCTGGAGGGTGGTGGTTCCCTCAGCCCCGGCCAGTATAACGGAATGGGTGGAGTCCAGCACCCCCTGGAAAGCCACTGTTTTGAAAAGGCCTGGCTTATCCTTTGCGTAGAACTGCTCTTAGTAACTCAGTTTAGTTGCCTGTGTATCCGTTCTTCAACAACTCAGCCGCATTGAGCTTTTTTGTTTCGTTTTCCTTATCTTTTGAAGGTGATTACAGTAATTCTCTTGACAGGGTGACCTGCCTTTTTGTTTGTTTGTTTGTTTCAAATAAACCAAGATCAGCTTTTGGGTGCATCTCCCATGAGGCCGGTTGCATCTCCTGGCAAGTTATAAATATATGCATTTTTAAAAAGCTTTTGAAAAAGCCCTATGCCTGTCTTTCCGACTAAAGGCTCTCCCTATGTTTTGGAGAGAAACGAGGGGGAAGCGATTACAGGTGGAATCCGACCCAGCCTGCGCACAATGGCTTTCTCTCAGAGGTATTTTTGGCCGGGAGCAGAATGGTGGGGACCGCGTTTGTGCCCAGCGGGGGCGGGTTGGGGACACTGAGCTCTTTGTTTGGGTTTCTGGAGAGGAGGGAAGTCCTGGCCGAGACTGAATCGCCCCCGTCCCTCTCCCCTCTTCCTCCTCCTCCTCCTCCGCCTCTTCCTCGCTGAGGCTCCCTGAAAGCGGTGCGTTTCGGAGTGGTGCTCCCTGTACGGAGGTTTCAGGTTTTAGAATCCTGCGCCCCCCCCAAACACACACACAAACACGCACGCGGCCTGTGAGTGTGTTGCATTTATGTTTAGAAATGGCAATTCTGTTTTTGTTTGATTTGCCCACCCAAAGGGGTTCTTGGCCAATGGGAAGTGAGCAGTCCAGGAAATTCCCGGGTTGGGGTGAGACTCTCACCCAGGACTTGGGGTTCCGGCTCTTGGCTCCACTGCCCCCCCTCACGTGCCTTTCTCAAAACTTGGACCTGATCTTAGGAGTGGCCGTTCAAAGGCTTCCCCGCCACGGTTCTGTGGCTCCTCTCCCCTGCCGTGCTTGGAGAAACAAGGGCTGGCTTTATGCAGGTGCCTCCCTTTACAAGGGGGCCACGTCTGGGGGAGACCGACCCTCGCAAAGTGGCTGCCGCTCTCCACCTCGTGGCCGAATGGGGAGTGCCACCCTTTGGATGGTGTAGCATTATAGCTGGCTGGAGAGCTCAGTGGTTTAAGTATGGTTGGGAGTTCGAATCCCCCACTGTGCCTCCCGGGAGAAGACCCAGCCTGGGTGGCCTTGGGCAAAGGGCACAGCCATCCCAGGGTTTCCCTGAGAAGAAATGAAAGGGGAAACCGCTTCCGATTTACTCTCTACCCAGAAAACCCCAGAGAGGGCGGCCATGAGTCAGAGCTGGCTTGGTGGCACATGGTGATAATGTGTTGTGTGTTTACTTTCTTAGCAAAATGAGCAATGTTTCTGTGTTATTCTTCAACTGTTGCCTTGGAGGGGATCATTTTGAGGAAGTGTTTTTTCTGTAGTTTTAAGTGTATTTAAAACAGTAATTGTTAAGTCACTTAAGAAGTGATGCGGCAGGAAGAGGCGATGTGAGCCAGTCACGGTTTTAATAACGAACCCTGGGTCATGTGAATGAGAGGCTTCAAAACAGGAGTGACGAGTAACTCAACCACTTTGTCGTGGTTAGGTGTCTTTTTTTTCCGTTTTTAAGTCCACATCACACTTCTGTCCACGGACCAAACGGGGCTTATCTTTCAGGGCAGACGTTGGAAGTCGAGCGGGTGGGGACTCACCTTCTCCTCTTTTTGGTCTGTGCTCTTTTACAGGGACTCTGACGGCTGGCGAACACAACTTCTCCTTCCAGTTCCTGCTACCAGGTAAGGGTGGAAATACCCCGTTCGCCTCCTGTCTTCGGTTTCTGGAGGTTAGCTGCCGTAGACCGCCGGGACCCCCTTCTCTGCCCTTGCCCACGGCATCCCAGGGTAATAAAAACACAGGATTAAGTGTGCGCACGCACATGAAATATCTAGTTTGGTAAGGGATTTGGAGAGCGATCAAGGCTGAACTACCGTAAGGGAATTTAAAACCATTCACTGAACGACACCTCCCAGAAGTCTGGAAGCCATGACCGCGAAAAATAGTGTTATCGAACAGCTAAAACGGTCCAGTGTGGATGAACATATGTGGGGAAGCAGATTTAATTCAGCCTTGCCTTGCCTTTTCCCCCTTTCCTTCTTTCTTTCATTATTGGCACTCCTGGGGTCCTGGGTTTGGGTTTTGCCTTACCCAGTCCCTCAAGACAGCACAGGCTCACACACCCCCAACCCTTTCTGTTTGGAGGTGCAGACTGGAAAGACGGAGGTCAAAGGCCCTTGTGGGGTGAGGAAGCCCCTGGCAGAACGGCATGTCTGCTTAGCCTACCTCGCAGGATCGTAAGGACAAAATGAAAAAAAAACCAGGCTGAGTTTCTTTTTGTAGATGGACTATATAGATGAAGTATAAATAATAAGCAGTAACTGAAGGTAAAGAGCAGCTTCTAAATAGTGTTGGAAAGTATTCTGATCTCTTTCAAACACATCCCCCCCCCCCAAAAAAAAGAAATTATCCGTTCTGCCTGAGTTTCTTAGTTCCATCCAAGGCTACCTAAGCCGTGATAAATCTTTGGACTTGGTTACAAAATGCAGAGCTGAACCTCCTTTTAAAAATCCGTCTGCTTTCCTTTCTCAAAATGACAAGCAAGTTTCTTGTCCTTATGGCTGTGAAGGGCCCTGTGTTTTTTTTTTCTCGCTGCTGTGCCACAGCTGGCTGAGTCAGGAAAAAAAATCAGGGACATGTTGCTTGTCATTGTTTGCAAGCTACATTTCAATTGCATGTAAAACATTTTACATTTTACTTGTGCAGGGCTGGCTTTTGGCACAATTTTTGTTGCAGAGTGTTGAATTTCTGGTTAAATTCCTCTCGCTGCAGAGCAGAAGTGCAGGGATTCACAGAGCAGAATTAGCTTTAAGTTCCCCAGATCATTAGACCCATTTTTCTCTAATTAACATACTTACAGCCTCAGTAACTCACTCTGAGACATTAGGTGGAGAAAGAATAAAAAGGTTTCATTTACTTACATCAACAGATAACAGCCAACTAACAAAACATGGCTGCTTGCAGCAACAGGTCTTCAATGGAGGAAATATCTGAATATTTCCCAATGGGGAAATATCTGAATGCCTTCACAGGGCTCCAGTTTTGTGCAGACTCCCTATGAAAGACTCATAAACTTGTGTTTTTTTACATAGCTGGCAAGGAATTTATTTGTAGTCTCAGATTTTGCACCCTTTTTAAATATTAACTCAACTCTTTTCACTAGATATCTCCTTGATCTCTTTCAGGAGTTGATTGTTCAGAAATGAATCTTCTTTCATGAAAAATTTTTTAGCAAGCAAGTATGTATATAAAAAACTCAAAGTTGCAGGCATATATTGGTATAATATATATATATAAGTACATTCTTCAAAATCTACAACCTTCTTACACAAAACCTCATGTATGTAGACAGTTTTTAATCTAAAACGAATAACTGTGTCATTTACCAAAATAGTATCTTCTATACTTTAGTTTAGAATTTAAACTTTATACTCAAGAGACACAAGGCTCAAAATACATTCTTAATGTCTAAAAAAGAAAAATACCCAAATTCTTGTACAGGCTCCTTTTAGAAGTTACTTACAATCTATTTGATTAAATGTTCTCAAATACTATAAAATCGTGGCAGAGCAGGGCATAAAGAAGTCCCCTCTTATGGCGTAATGATTTTTCTCTCCCTCGCAGTGAAAACACAAAGCCCGTGTCTTTCTCTCTTCATCTAACAGTTGGCTGTCATCATCATCATCATCATCATGTAATCTTGTACTTATATCCTCTTGTTTTGGCGCACAGTTTAAAAAATAAAAAACAAACCTTTTGTCAACAGCTGGACTTTCTTACTGCTGGGTTTTCCTGCAGCTGAAAGGCACAGCATGCGATCACCCAGAGCTCGAGTGAAGTCCAGGGGCTGAGCTGGTTTCGGGTCTCAAGGTCTGGGCAAAATCCCCCCCTCCCTTGAGCAATACCAGCTTGTACTTGTTAAATACAGCCCAATACAAATGTCTGTTTTTATACTCCCTTCTTTTAATGAAATGTTTCTCCATTAAAATGTATTATTTTCACTCGCCATCATTTTAATGGAAATTAACAATTAACCGACTAACTGGCGGCTTCGGACTACTTCAGACTCCTAACAGGCGAAAGGAGAGGGTGGGGGAAAAGGCTCGGAGCAGAGAGGCGGGTCTCCCTTTGAATTCCAAGGCAGGGAAAGGAACTATTGGTTAGTGCTGTTAGTGATTGACAGTCACTCCAGCCCAAAAAAGTCCCTCCCAGCCACACTGACTAGAGGTAGCAGGTGAGGTTCCAATAACTCCACCAGGTTTGTGTGTGTGTGTGTGTGTGTTTCTAGTGTGTAGAATGATAAACTTTTGTGTGTGCTTTTTTTTTTTAAGTACCTTTGACCTCTCTCCTTTTATCCGTATTTTCTTCCTGTCATTTTTTGGGAAACTAGCTTCGGCCCCCACATCTTTCGAAGGTCCTTTTGGGAAGGTCTTACACCAGGTCAAAGCGGTGATAGAGACGCCGCGTTTTTCCAAAGACCACAAATGCAGCAAGATCTTCTACGTCCTTTGCCCGCTGAATTTGAACGACATCCCTGAAATCGAGGTAGGTAAGGAAGGAAGGGAGGCCAAGACGCCCCCTGGTGCCTTGGGACTGATGCCAATCAAGTTCGAGACACACTGTGTGACGTGGTGGCCTGGTCTGTGGTCTGAATGCGGAGGACGTGCACCTCTATCCGCTGGTGACTCTGCTCTGGGTTTTAATCTGAACTTTACAAGGATTGTGGGGGGGCGTCAGCCCCTTGGACAGTTCAGGTAAACTTCGGAGTAGCGTCCGGAACAACCTCAGTGTCCTTGCAAAATCAGAATGCCAGGGTCCCGCTGTTTCCAGATGTTGCTGGACTATGTCTCTCATCGTCCCGTCTCATTTGCTGTGATGGCTTGGCAGATGGGATTTGTAGTCCATCAACATCTGTTACTAAAAGAAAGGTGTTTTCTGGCATTTCTTACCATTCAAAGGCTTTTCTTGCTATTAAAAGAGACAGGCTCATATTAGCCAGTTTTACAACAGAAGGCTTGGCCAGAATTTGGGAGTGTTATTTCTTCCCTCCCCCCCCCCCCCGGTCCCCACCCCAAAGTCTCTCCCAGCCAGCATGAGTGTGGGGTGGAGCGGAGAAGATAAGAAGCTGCCTTCTCTACCGGTTCAGAGGGAGCCACAGCTGTGGCCTTGCAGGGCTGGGGGCTGGATTCTTTTCTATCAGAGCCCTGTCTGGCGATGCTGAAGACTGGTCTGCCTGCAGGACAGGTGCCGTACCAAACCGTCTTTCCTCCCTCTGAGTGTGTGCAGCTCTAAAATCTGAAGTGGCCGAGTCCAGCCGAACTGGTATCGCACGTGGGTGCTTGTTATATATGTAGCAGCCTTCTTGTGGCAAAAGCCTCTTTTAATGTCACGCTAGAGTCTGTCTGTGAGCCTTCGGCCACATTAAAATCTTTCTTAACGACATTAAAACATGTTTTCCGCTGTAAAGCAGATCCACAGTATTATGGAGGGCTGAGATCCCTGGAGACTAATTTCAACACAGTTTCCATAGTAGATCTCCTACTTTGCAATCTTTGTGACCAGGTGAGGGCAACCTGGAACCCTGAAAAAGTTTCAGACGACGGGTCCCATCACCCACAGCCAGCCTGGCCAATAGCCAGGGATGATGGGAGTTGTAGTCAAAACCATCTGAAAATCATTGCCGTGCCTACACTTCTCTCTTTTTTTAAAGTCTAATTTAAGGGCAGGCAGGGTGGATGCATCCCCGCCCCCCAAGTCAATCTCTCACTTCCTTTCCTCGTTTTCTCTTCCTTTCCGGCAGCAACCCAACACCACGGCCATCACCAAGAAGTTTAGCTACAAACTTGTGAAAACTGGCAACGTGGTGTTGACAGCCATGACGGACCTCAAGGGCTACGTTGTGGGGCAGGTGATTCAGTTGCAGACCCACATCGAGAACAAATCCGGCCGGGACACGGGCACTGTGGTTGCGAGTCTCATCCAGGTAACAGGCAAAGTTTTCATCATCATCATCATCTTAGAACTGGAGAGCTGGAAGACACCCTGTGAACCATGGAGTCCGGCCCCTCTCAAGGGGGGCTCGGATCCACAGTCCGATGCCCAAACTGCTGAGCAATCCAGCAGTTGTTCTTGAAAGACTTCCAACAAAAACGTTCTTTATCGTTTTCCCCCCATAAGATGTGGGGCTTCTGTTTCCTCCCTATGCCCCCCCCCCCGGAAGGATGTTTCTTCAGACCTGAAGGGGTCTTCTGGTCACCTCCTCTTACATTTGAATGGGTGGATGTGGAATCCCGAGGCTCCCAAGTGGGGGAGGCGCTGATGTTGCAGGGCCAGTGAATCCACCCTGGGTTTTACTGCCAACTTTACAGGGCCTGCTTAAAGGACTGCGTGCCATTGCTGGGTCTCTGTCCGAACAATCTACTCGCTCTAACCTCAAAAATCAGATCAGCACCCTGGATAGCTCCGGAAGACTAAAACCTGGAGCGGACGTCCCATCCCAAATTTCGGAGGTGCCCTCCATGGCAGGGGGTGGACTTCAGCTCCCTGGATTTCCCAAGACTTCTCTTGGCAGAATCCTGGGAGTTCGAGTCCACAGACCCATAGCTAGAGCTACCTGTATTTTGCTCACCTGTCGCCGGGCCTTGTCCTTTGAATCTGTATAGCATGCTAAGCCTCATTTCCTGCCATAATGCTTGCTGGGAGGAAGCTGCCGCCGTACTTCCTGGGAGTGTCAGTGTTGCTGCCTTCTGGGCTATAGAAAGGGCACCTCCTGAAGAACTACCATTCCCAGGAAGGATTGTAGCAGCTTGATGTAGAATTGGGGTGACCTCCCAGGTGTTGTCGAAGTGCCATGGGCTATGCTTGTGAAGGCCGGATGGGAATCACTGCTCACCACCATCACACATGGGCTGCACATGGGAGTTGTAGTCCCAACACAGAACTTGGAAACCTTAACTTTTCACACTACAACACCCCAAATTCCCCAAACTACCTTGGCTACTGGACATGTTGGCTAGTGGACTCTGGATGTTCTATTCCCTGCCATACCTTTCTGTTGTCTGATCCAATAATATCCAGAGGGCCTTAGGCTGCCCACCCCATCGCAGGGGGTTGACCACTCCAGCAGTGAAGAGGTTGTTTCTTGGATATGGTTGGGACTAACTTTGTGTGGATCATGGAGCCTAAATCCAGTTGTTAGGCTCACCTAGAGTAGACCCATCGAATGCATGGGATTCACATAACGGTTGACTTGATAGCTGCATCCCAGGAGGTATTGTCGCTCCATGTAATAGCTACACACCTTACTTTCTAGGTATAGACTGTGAAAAGAGGAAGGCCCAATACGAGATGGGCTGACTCCCTAAGGAAGCCATGACTGTTGAGTTTGCAAGAGCTGAGCCAGGGCGGCTGAGGACAGGGCATGTTGGAGATGGCTCATTCGTAGAATTGCCATGAGTCAGAGGTTACTTGACGGCACAGAGCAACAGCAACAGCCAGAAGTGGGGTGCCATTCCCTTCCTCTAGGGGAGCACCATTCAGCCATACTAAGCCGGCCTAGCGTTTGGACTTATTGCAAAATCTCTTGTCTTTTTCCTCCTCCCCTCTTACTGCCAGAAAGTTGCGTACAAATCCAAGCGATGGATTTATGACTTGAGGACCATCGCGGAAGTGGAGGGCTCGGCTGTGAAAGCGTGGAAACACGCCGAGTGGAAAGAGCAGATCCTGGTGCCGGCACTGCCGCAGTCTATCCTGCAGGGTTGCAGTCTCATCCATATTGATTATTACATCCAGGTAGGCATTACGGTTCTGTCAAAGGTTGCGAACAGCTCCTGATACATGTAACACTATGAAAAGACCCATTTCAACATCTCCAGATCCTGCCTTCTCCATTATACAGTAGGATCCCTGTTTCCACAGGGGATCGGTTCCAAACCACCCTCTTGCTGTGGATGCCAAAACCTGTGGATAATAGTGAACTCTGTCTATAGCATGGTCTCTGGCTCCCTCTAGTGGACAGTTCTGGTAATTACTTTGTGGAAACATGTCTTTCTTTTTTCTTTTAATATTTTTTTAATATTTTCAGATTGTGGATAAGTGAAACCACAGATACCGATTCCGTGGATACAATGGTCCTACTGTATTTAAGACAGCAACACAGACTCTATGGCTTCAGAATCAGGCTTTCCCTTTTCCTTTTTACTGTTGTCATGTAATACCTGAACCAGATCTATGTGCTCTGAGCGGTTTGCACAGCTTTATTCTTGGTTTTTTCCCATCCCAAACATACTTGGTCATTATCTTATTCAGTTCTTGAAAAAAAATCTTGTTTTAATAATATTGGAATACTCTGGTTTCTCTTCAGATCGTATAAATCTTTCGCCTTTTTTTTTTTTTGCCCAGCTTTACTTTGTGCCTTGTTCGGTTGGCCCAGCAGAACTGTTCTGCGCTGGGAGGAGGCAGGATTAGGTGGGCCTTTGCTCCCGATCTGGCGCAGTCCTTCTGATGTCCTTCCGCCTTCCGTTTGGTCTGTGTTTTTTCATCCCCTCAGGTTTCTCTCAAATCTCCCGAAGTCTCCATCGCTCTCCCAATTTACATCGGCAACATTCCTGTCAACAGAATCCCCCTGAGCCCAGCCCGGTCGGCCCCCCACATCCCCTCGCCGGTGGTTCCCAGCGCCCCGCCTGAGGAGGAGGAGGCTACGGGGGGCTACCTCCCCCACCCCATGGACAGTGTCTCCATCCCGACCAAGAGCCATTCCCAGCAGCAGCCTTTCAGTTACGCGCCCGGCTTGAGCTTCCCGGAGGTCCGGCTCGACTCGGAGCAGACGGGCTCCCCGAACCACCCCACCCTCTGCCTGTCGACGGGGGCCACGGTCCCCTATTATGCCGAGGGGGCGGTGGTGCCCATTCCCACCGCCAGCACCCTCATCCTGCCTCCGGAGTACAGCACCTGGGGCTACCCTTACGGTAAGCGGTTCTCTGATGGCGAAGGGAAACGCTGTCCCTGATTTCAGTCTCTGGCTGCGGAGCCCAGAGTTGGGAGTTTGACTGAGAGAGACTGGACTCCAGAATCGCTCGGGTGCCCCTTCCAGCTCTGCCGTTCTAAGATGATGAGCTGGCTGGATCGCTCACTGGTTTAGGGCTCTGGCTGTGGAGCCAGACGTTGAGAGTTCAGCAGGTTGACAAACTTAAGGGGAAGATGAAAAGGAAGAGGTGGGGGAGTCAGAGAGGGTGCAACAAGGAAGGACGACGTATGTGCGCAGACGTGGATTGGGATCCAGGAAGGCTTGTCCCGAAGGCAAGTGCCACCATAGGTTGCCTCCCCCTCTCTCTTGGTTTCTTTTTTTCTCTTTAATTCTACCCACGTGCCGGGTAGCCATTGACCTTGTAGGTTTGAAGAACAATACCAGTTACCTTGAGGAAATGGCAGTGGGTCTTGGCTCTCCTTTTGGGGAGAAGGAATACTTTCAGGATGCCTAGTCACCAGGGTCATGGAAGTTGTAGTCTATTAACATCTGGAAGAGGAAGGTGGCCGGCTGGGTTTACAAATGCCAGAAATGCCCGTTTCCAGCTCTGAAAGGGGTGGTGGTTGTGGATGGCAGACGTGGCACCTGGAGGTTTCTACAGATGAAGTAATGACCGTGTCTTGGAGTGTGGGGTTGAACGGAGAATCGAGGAACTCCTTCCTTTGTATGTATACTGCTTTCTCGTAAACCGTGGGCTGGCTGGGGAGCTCAGTGGTCTAGTTGTCTGGCTGCGGGGAGTCCGATTCCCCCCTGAGCCTCCTGGCCTGGGTGGCCTTGGGCAAAAGCTGCACAGCGATGACCCCAGGGCGCCCCCGGAAGAAGGGAAGGGTAAATGCACTTCTGAGGACTCTCTACCTTGGAAACCCCGAAAAAGGGTCACCGGGAGTCAGAACGGACATTGCATCACCCAGTCGCTGTTTATGTCTTGCAAACCACGCACAGAACCATAGTGGTGTTGGGATAAGGTGTTGCCTAGCGTGGCTTATGGCTCATTGGTGAGGTCCTGCACCAAGAGAGGCAGGACCAAGACATGACCCGGCACCTCATCCATTAGGCGCAGCAGGTTTTACGGACTGCATGTTAACCTGATAGGTTCTTGGCCCTTCGCCTGAGTGCCAGTCACCGCAAAGCACAAGGGAAAGTCAAGACAACCTTGTTCGTGAACTGAAGTAACAACCGTTCTGTTAACAAGTCAATGAGAAAAATGCGTTCCTCCGAGGAAGTGAATTCACGTCACTCCCTGGCCCTGCAAAACAAAGGGGAGTCCATTTTTAACTGGGTTTTCTTTCCCCCAAACAGAGGCACCCCCTTCGTATGAGCAAAGTTGCAGCAGCGCAGCCTCCAGTTTGAGCAACGGGAACTAGGCTGAAGATCGGGACTCTCATCAGGAAGGACGGACAATCCAAAGCCTCGCCTGGAGGGGTGGTCTCCCTGTACGCCACACCCGAGACCCCCTGGCAACGGCTGACTGACCCCATGGGTGCCTTGCCCGGCAGTGTCTGTCTTGCTGCTTGGCTGATCCGAGCAACCGTGATGCCTTACCTGAAATGTGACTGAGCCGTCTTCTTCTGGACGTGTTTGTGTGTGCGAGAGAAAAAAAATGTATAGAAGTGGGGTTGAACCTATCAGGGGAGGGTGGGCAGCCTGAAGCCCTCCAGATGTGGTTGGACGACAACATCCCTCGTTGAGTCTGTCGGCTTCGCAGACGGGAGCTGACGGGCACCGGGGTGCCAACGGTTCTGCCTTAGCGGCTGTAGGTTGGTGAGCGTGTGTTAATGCTGGTTTGCCATCTTCAGCTGTGGGGCTGAAGGAATAAAGCAACGGTACCCTGGGGCAGAACGGCACCCCTGAGGAGCAGCCGGGGCCCCATGGGGAGCAGCAGCCAGCATTCCACCGGTAGAGAGCGATTGCAGTAGAGCTGTTTTTTCCCCCTTTCTTTCCTGTGCTTGAAGTTTAACACACGGCTCGTGTCGGCAGTCGCCCTTATTGTCTACACTGAGGGTGAGGGTGAGGCCCTCCAGATGGCTGTGGACGGCCTTTCCCATCTCCCCAGCTCATGGATTATAACCCAGTGTCTGGAGAGCTGGTTTTGTGCCTGTGGAGAGGGGGACCCTTCCTTCCGAATTGGGGAGAGAGGTCACTGGGAGGAGAAGATCATCCTAACGTTGACCGCTACTGACAGTGTGTCTGCTTCTGTTTTTTGATGACAACTCCCCAGATTTCCAAGGCAGCCTAGCTATTGAGGATGCTGGGATTTATAGTCTAAAAATACCAAAAAGGTGCACCTGAGCCATTTTTACTGGCCTTTTCACAGCTGCTATAAGCCATCTGTGGGTAGAAATATGCCTTTTCAACCACAGCCTTCCATCCCGTGGCACCTTATTGTGGTTTGGAGAAGTTGCTTATTCCAAAATCCTCCAGCCAGCCGGAGAGGGGCTCCTTGGCCGCCTCTATCCCAGGAAGGCTTCTAGGAGTCGTCGGGGGGGGGGGGGGGGAATGAGAAACTTGTCCAAGCTCTGTCACATTTCCAACCCACGTGGCTACCCTGGACTAGCTGGTAAGGCATCGCGAGGCCAGGATTTAAAATCCTGCGGGCTCCTTCTGCCCCAACCCATGCCCCGCTTCTCCTCTCTCAGAAATCCATGGCTTCAGACAGCCTGGAATCTCAACAGACAATCTTGTCTGATTTCTACCTCCGTGGCCTTGAGAAGCCCAGGGAAAGGCGAGAAGCCCCCGACCCCAGTTTTAAAAGAGAAGCAACTGTTTTATTAAAGAGAGAGAGAGAGAAAAAGAAGAAGAGATATTTTGTAAAATAGATAGCTCCTCTTTTTGTAAAATAGGGACCGGAATCCTTAAAGTCCGCAAGTGATATTTTTTGGGGGGCGGTTGGGGGGGGGGGGGTTGGAGGCAGCCTATAAGACCCAAGAAATCGCCCGATCTGCCGCGTGTTCCTGGCTGAGGAAGGTGGATCAGCCTCTCCTTGGTTCCTCTTCTTCTTCTACCCCAGCTCAGTCCCTTCCCAGGTGAGCTGACGTGAACCGTTGTTGCCTTCACCTTCTCCCGTGTCTCTGGACTTTCCGCTGTCAGAGGTCCTATCCGAGGGTCATACTTTAAGGGTCACGTTCAGCCGCCTATTTTCTTTTTCAAGTCTGAAATGTGAAACGCAGGCTCTCCCCTGACACTCACACACTCTCCCCCCCCCCCCGTAAATGGCACCTGTCCCCCCCCACCCCCAGCTTGCTGCTCTCTCCATCTTCCTGAGCGCCACCACAGCTTCTGTGGGATTGTTGGACGCAGCTTTCCCCCCCTCATCCGTGCCCTCAACCACTGTAACAATATGGATCTGGGCACATTATGACGATGAACTGATTTTACAGGGTGCTGGGCTCTCTCTCTCTCGTCTTGGTGTCTTTTTATTTTTGATCAACTTTGTTTTAAACGGTGAGATTTCCAACTGAAATTTTAATGTATTTAATAAATTATTATGAGAAAATCCGAGTGCGTCTGGTGGGCGTCTCTTCCGCGTACACCCTCTGTTAGATGGAGAAATCGGGGCTGAGCAGGTTTTGATGTGAGTCACAAATATTCACAAAATAAAATTAAAAATAAATCAATTCAAGGGAAATAAAGCCAAGTACCAAAAAAATAATAATACTATTTTTACATTTAAATTGCAGATTGAGATAGGACACAGCCCTCCATAATGCAGTATTTGAAGAAACATGAGCTTGCCAGTCCACAGGTAGACTGCACCTGGACAGCAGACTCGGCACCAGGGGTGAAGCTCGCCTGCAGAGATCCTACCCTGTATTTTGGTCCTGCTTGGAATTTAAACTTCAATCCAGCAGGACCAAAATACAGGTACTCCAGGACCTCTGCAGGCGAGCTTCACCCCAGGTGCTGAGTGGCAAGTTCAGGTAATTGGAAGTACAGTATTACATCACGGAGAGCTGTCTCGTGGCGGCTCAGTATTGTTCTGGATATGGCTAGACTCCAGGAAGAGAGCGAAGCGGAGCCAGCTTGAGGTGCCTGGGGGGTGGGGTGGGGGGGTGGGGGCAGGAGGTGTAACACAAGCTGCAGAGTTTTCCTTTTGGGGGGGGGGGGTTCCTGGATGCTGGCTGGCATTCAAACAGAGGATTATCCTCTGTGGACGAACAACGCTGTCGGTTCCCCTTTTTTCTCTCAAGTCAGTATTTTGCAGATTCCAACCAAATTCTACGCATGGCTCAAAGGAAAGGCCAGTCTCACCTGCCTTCGAAGATGGCCCAGCCAACGGAGCGGGAGGGCCCGGGGCCACCGGCCCACCGAGTTCGCCACCAGGAGAAGGGCTCTCCCTTCCCTTTTAATGGCCAACATCAGATCTCGTTTTCCCATCTGTGCATATAAATGAGCCTATGCCATTTCATGCAAACCCTTCGCCTCTTTTGTGTTCCTCTTGAGGTGGGAGTAGCCATGCTGCGGCTCACACAAGGTCTTCTACTGTGGGGAGTCGAAAAGCAACAAGGAGAAAAGGGAACCCGTTTTCCTGCTGCTCCCAAGACCGAGAAGAGGCCAACGACAAGCCAGGGGACGTGACAAGACCTCTCCTGAACCAGCTGCCTTCGGAAGCAGGCGGGATGGCCCTCCTTCCTGGGCGCTTTAGTGGTGGGTTTCTCACCTCGGCAGAGGGTGGACTAGATGGCCCTTCCGAACCCTTCCAGCCCTTTCATGAAAGAATAGGTGGATCACAGAAATAATGTGTGGCCTTCATGTGGGTGTCAAAACCACTCCTGGGTCAAAAGACAAGTGTCTCCAGATGGCTCTCTTCGAATTGAGCAGCACCTGCAGAGGATCCCAACGTGGGAGAAAGCAAATCGGAAAAGGAGGAGGGAAGGCTAAGCCCCGTCTTGACGGGTCCCTGCCTGGGAAACCCGGAAAGTCAGAACCGACTTGATGGCCGAGGGCGAGGATTTATACGGCCTCCCTGGCATGGCGGAACCCTGTCGGTCTCCAGGCCTATTCCCCCTTTTCTGATGTCTGCTGTGGGTGAGACTTTTATTTTGGTAGCCGCTCCGGGCCGGGCTATGAGTCCCGGTGGCCACGGGGTGGCAGCAGAACCTTGCTCTCCATCCCCTCCGCCTGCCTGCAAAAAGGTTGGGCTGGGTGGCCTAATTCTGATGGAAAGCCGAGGCCTTCCTTGCCTCTGGCTTTTGTGCAGCTCCTGTGTCTCCAAAGGTCCCCAAGGCTGGTTGGTGGTCCGGAGCTCCGCTCCTGGAATCCCGGCCTCTCCAGAACCAGAGGAAGACGCGGAAAGGCTCGGGGCCGCCTCTCGGCCGTGTTCAAGAAAGCTCTACAGGGAAACATGCCTCGTTATTTCCAGCGATGCTACAGAACATAAAACGGAGCTTCCTTTTGTATTCCAAGGGCCGTGGTGCTTGGAGAGCCTAAGATGAAGCTTGTGTACCCATGTGTGGTGCAGTGGATCGAGGGATGGGCTAGGACTCAGGAGGCCTGGGTTCAAATCCCGGCCCAAGTCAGGGAAACTTGCTTGGGGTGTGGAACTGGTGAAACCACTCCTTAAATATCTCACCTGCCTTGAAAGCCTCTATAGTCACTACCGTGTTTCCCCGAAAATAATTCTATTAATTTTTGCTCCAAAAATGCATTAGGGCTTATTTTCAGGGGATGTTTTATTTTACAGTCATGTCATCTTCTGGTGGCTGCACAAGGGTGGAGGGCAGGGTTTCACTCAACTGGAGCTTATTTTTGGGGTAGGGCTTCTATGACGAGCATCCTGAAAAATCCTACTAGGGCTTATTTTCAGGTTAGGTCTTATTTTCAGGGAAACAGGGTAACAATGACAATGGTGCAGACTCCTTAGCTTGGATGTTAATCTGGCACTGGATGGACCTTGCTAGAGGTATTCAAAGCAGGCAAGGTGTAGAACAGGTGGGGGAAACATGAGGTTCCAGATCTTGCTGAATTCCAACTCTCAGCATTCCTCACCCTTGGTAATGCTGGCCAAGGCTGATGGGAGTTGGAGTCCAACAACATCTCAAGGACCAAATGTTGCCTACATTGATTGGAGAAGAAACCATTGTCGTTGTTCATGGCTCTGTAAAGCTATAAGGGACCATGGGTGGCCGTCCTGTCCAGCTGGACGTCTGTTGACTGCTTTTCTTGGTAGTCCATGACCTGAAGCCATGCTGGCCAGGGGATCCTGAGCCTTTTTTTAAAAGAAGATTTACCCATCTCTACTTAAATTGTACATTCATTTTTGCTTATAAACAAGGACCATCTTCAACCCTCCAACTACTACACCACACTGTCTTTCAGCTTTTCATTGGGTGCAGTATGGGGGAGAGGACTAACTGAGCATGTGTCTCGTTTTGGAAATAACAGTCCTCTGTTGGGAAGTATCTTCTACCTGGAGAGCTGTCCAAGGATGCCCCCCCCCTTTTTAAGCAGTTGTCCATTAAAACTGATTGGGCAGACCTTCAACCAGTCCCTGCTGTCAGTCTGACCTACCTCACAAGGCTGTTGTGAAGTAGGTGGGACTGAGCTACCTCACCATAACCCTGTTGGGGAAGGGGAGATATGCGGCATGTCTGTTGCTGTTAGAAGATGGGATGAAAAATGTAACTAAATCTGGTATCTCCTGGAGTTTGAGATGTTGGCTGAAATTCTGTTGCTCAGCCTAGTAAGTCACACTAGAGTAGGCCCATTGAATCAATGGGGATTGGCGAGTCAACTCCTCTGTACCTTCCACTGATTCCATGGGCCTGCTCCAGTTAGTACTCCTGGACTTCAGGCAATGTGTAGATGTTGAACCAGCATCTCCATTGATCCCAATGGTAGCCACAACTAGAGTAGACTAAATGGGAAGTCCATACATATACAAAATGCCCCATGGATTTAGTGGGTCTACTCTACAGAAAAGACCAAATGGGCCATTGATTCAATGGGTCTGCTCCAGCGGGAGTCACTTGTTATGGTCCCAGAGTTCACCTTTGTTGGATCTGCTAGCTCCACCCACTCCTCAGTCTTCCAGGTATCACAGGTCTCCGGGTTTTTAGTTTTTTTAGTTGCAACAGATGAACACCCAGGAAACTCCGTCGCTTGTGAAGCATGATGCCCACATTTATTTCGCTGTGCGCCTCTGGAAGAAAAAGATCACTAGCCGGGGGGAGGGGGGGGAACAGTTGGTGAAATACTCTGCTCCTCTGACTGGAGGCAAGCGGGGAAGAATTGAAAAGCGATGAGATTCCCTGTCCTTATGTCCTGATTAAGAGAGCTGAGGAGAAGTCCCCCAGCGCCAGCCTGCTGTTCCCCCCTCTCGCCTCGGTGCATCTTCCCTTGACTGGCAACGGCCGCGATCAGCAGCAATCTTAGGTTGTTTTTGGCACACGCTGCTAATTTGGGTTAAATCCTAATGAGCCAAGGTGGCGGAGGGCCCCCTGAGTTGACACCAGGCCAGCCGGAGGTGGGGTGCCTCCAAACCCTCTGTGTGTGTGTGTGTGTGTGTGTTGGTTGAAGAGTGCAATACATGAAAAGGCAGGCCAGTGAATTGACTTGGTGGGAGCAGGGTTAATCACCAAAGCAGGTAAAAATGACTCTTGTGGAGGCTCCAATTGGCATTTGATGCCCAGGTTGTGTTTGGCCGAGGGTGCCATAAACAGAGCCCTGGGGAAGGCAGGAGGGTCTGGCCTTTTTTTTCCCCACCAGCGAGGCCGGCCCCCCAGGGGCGAAGCTGCCCGAAGGGTGCAACGATTGCAAGGTCAGAGGCGAACGTCTGGGGGGTGGCCCAGAAGTGGGGGGCAGCGGAATCCCACACCCCGGCCGGTGGCGGTAGAGCCCGCCCTCCAAACAATACCCTCCGGTTGGTGAAGGCGGGGTGCGGCGCTTCTTTGCGGGCCCCCACCCTCCAAAAAGCAGCCAGGAAAGGGCCCGACCTTGCTGCGGGCAGGGCCGAGGAGGGCCCCAGGGTGACCCCCCCCCCCCCGTCCTGGGGGCTCGCCGGCGGCCCTTCACCCCGTAGAAGTCCGGCAAGGGAGGAAGACACGCCGTCCCGGGCCAAACCCTCTACCGATGCGCCGTGTGCATGCTTTCCAAATTACCTCCCTTTGCTTTCTGAAATAATAATAATAATCGGGCGGGCGGGCGGGCGCCCTGGGGGGGGGGGCGAGTGTGCAAAGAGGAAGGTCCAGCTCCTGACAGCGAGGCTTGCCCGTGCCTTTCGGTCCACCCGGTGTGCAACACAGAGGAGCCGCTCCTCCGAGCGCCCCCTTGCAAACGCCCCTCCGTCCCGCCCCCCGCCCACTCTCCGGGGTCCCTCTGTACGGCAAGGGAGGTTTACGGGCGCTGCCATGACAGCCTCCGGGCACTCAGTGAGCGGCGCCATGGCGCTGGTGGCTCCGCGCACGCGCACTCCTGCCTCCCCGGGAATGAATGAAGGGGGCGGAGCCGGCGGGCGAGGGGGCGCGCCGGGAAGCCTGGAGGGGGGGGAAAGGGGGCGGAGCTTCCGCTCCGGGGCTGCTCCGGCCATGGCCACAGTGGAGAGTGAGGTGAGTGCGAGCGCCGGCCGCGTCCACCTCCTCTTTGAGGCGTGGGGGGGGGCGCGGGAACGAGGAGGCGAAGCGAAGAGGCCGCCAATGGTACCTTCCGGGACGGAGCTGCCTTCCCGCCGGACGCTTTTGCGGGTGCTTCCCTGCTGCTTCTCCTCCCTGAGCCTCGCCACCCCCGCCGGCGCCATGGTTCAACCCAAGTCCTCCATAGGAAAGACTGGCGCCGGGCCGCTCCCATTGTGTGGAGCGGGGGGGGGCGGCGGGAAGGAGGAGACGGCGGAAAAAGGAACCCGGGAAGCTGGATAACGAGGCGCCTCTTGGCTAGAACGTCGGCAGGGGATGGGCGCCATCCAGGTTCCGGGGCTTGACCTTTTTTTTTTCCCCTCGAAATAAGCGAAGAGGGTTATACAGAGCGCCGGGTTCGGGGAGGTGGGCGGCTGCCGCCATGCTCGCTCCGGGGCTCGGCCTGGAAGGGGGCGTGGCCCGCCCGGCCCAGGCAAGGGGGAGGGAGGGGGGGAGGCCCATTTTTCTTCTTCCTGATTCAGCGCGCGGGGCCCGCCAGGCGCCATCCAGGTTCCGGGGCCCGCCTTCCTTTTCCCCCTCCTCCTCCCCTCCCCCCCCCGCGAGCAATGGGGGAAAATGAGCATTTCTGTGCAAGGAGATCGAACCACAAACAGGTTTCTTTATCTGGGAAGGGTTACGTTTTATAATTACGCATTATTATTATTTTTTTAAAGAGCATATGCAACAACAACAAAAGTTAATCATTTTTTTAAAAAAATCAATTTTAAATTTAATTATTATTTTTTTTAAAATTAAAATTATTGTGTTTCAAAAATTGCTCATGCATTCCAGAGGCAGGAGTGTTTTCTCCTCTCTTTTTTTTAAAGACACCTCCCACACGGAACAAAAAAAAGACATTTAAATATTGTTTTAAATTTTAGGTTTTTTTTTAAAAAAATAGTGCATACATTCCAGATGCAAAAGTGGCTTTTTAGAGACCTCACGCGATGAGGCCAAAACATTTAAAATGTAACTTTAAAAAATAATAATAATGTCATCCTTTTAGAATTAAATAGTGTTGCCTTTGCTCCCCTTGGCCTTTCAATGGGAATCTTACCGTCGTCATCATCACCATCGTCATGGTGGAGAAAACCACGTGCTCTGCCGTCCATCCAACAAAGTCCCATTCCACGGGACTGGAGGAGCAGACGTGAACGAGAGCCGATAGAGGCAGAAAGACGGGCGCCAGGAATTGGCCCGAGTTATTGCAAAAGTTGGGACGCGCTTTAGTCAAGAGTTGAGCCCTTTCCCACCTCCGTCTCCAGTGGAGGGAAAATATATATATAGTTTCTAGCTTTCCCACTCAACTGCAGAAGAACTTGGGTGGAATTGGATTGTGTCCAGTGGAGTTTTCATGCCTGCTGTCCTGAAAGTAGCTGTTCTGTTTGTTATTTATTAAGAAATGTTTTTTTAGACTGCCTCTTAACAGTGGGTTTGCAGGGCTAAAGGTGGCCTCCCAGCGAGCCAAAAGCCCATTTAAAAAAACCGCGCCGGAAAGCCTGACAGCGAAGAAAACTCTTCCGGTATCAGTCTAACCAAGTGAAACCACCGACGGTAGCCACAGTCCAGCAGCCACTGAAACGTAGGCTGGCAGGCTGGATAAAATGCACTCCCCAGGAACCATAACGGGCCGTGCCGCGGTGGAAGGGGGGGCATTTATCTCAAGGCGCCGCCTGTCGTTTGGAGCGTGGCCCGAGTCAAGAGGGTGGCGCCCGTGGCTTCCCTACAGCCTCCTGGGTACGCGTCGGAGACACCAGGGGGCTAAGCGGGAAGGGGCTTCCGGGGCTCTGGGTCTGAGGGAGGACCCAGCCAGTGCGGGTTGGATTCAAAAAGGCTCCCGCTTGACATTTCCCTTCCCTGCTCCACAGCAGGCCATGCAAGCCCCATGGGTACCCTATGTGCGCCGGCCTGCTCCAGGTGGTTGTGGGAAGGGACGCCCTTGAAAGAGAATGGTCCTTTCTGGGCAGAGCAAGGTTTGCCCGGGTTTTAATCATCACGGGCCATAGGCGACGAGGGCATGGCTTTTGGCTTTGTTGGCTTTGTGTTTATTTTTTGCGTTGCAGCCATTGTAAAAGAGGCATGCCTTCCCGGGGAAGAGAGAACAGACACGCTTCCTCTGAGCCCTTGAAATCTGCCGTTGTTTAAAGTACTTGCATCAAACAATCACATAATATAGTGAGATAAACAGACAAATAAGAAACAGTTGCTCTCCTGCTCTCAGGTCCTGGAGTACTTGCTCCTCAGAATTCAAACTCGGGACCTCCTTCGAATAAAGCAGATGCTCTGCCTCTTCTTCCTAATTAACAGGCCATCCTTTTGTTGTTGTTCATCTCCCCCCCCCCCCCCCCCGTTTCTCAGTCTGCTCAAAGGACTGTAGCAGGTGAGGACCTGTTGCGACCACTGCCAGCTGTGGCTGGACTGCGGCTCCCATCAGCCCTGCCCAGGATGGCCGGTGGTGAGGAACGCTGGGCTATGTAGTTCCATTGCATATGGAGGCTGCACTTTCCCCTTCCTGGAATCCCAGGAAGTCATTTGTCACCCACTCCTCTTTTATGCTCATGACGTCATGAAATGTCATACGTGCTACCGTTAAGTGCTTGGTGGCAGGATAGCCTAGTTAGGCAGAAGAAAAATTGAATGTGGAGAGCAAAGACTTGAGTGTGAAGGGCTG
Organism: Intellagama lesueurii; assembly: GCA_037013535.1. NCBI lineage: Eukaryota > Metazoa > Chordata > Lepidosauria > Squamata > Agamidae > Intellagama > Intellagama lesueurii. The sequence goes on along the minus strand of JBAJHW010000017.1, from coordinate 12,382,697 downwards.
AATTCATGCCTGCCTTCTGGTTTCCCCCTGTGAAATGTGTTTGGTGAAAAGGTTGTTCTTGCAGGTCTGTGAATGTTGTTGTTGCAGTTCTTGTGATGGTGGAGGAAAATGGAGGGCGGATCACCCAGTCATGACTCTCGCCACCTGGGGGGTTATGTATAAATATAGAGGACACAGCCTTGGCACGCCTTGTGTCTGAAGAAGTGGATTTTGGTCTACGGAACTCCCACTGAAATAGGTTGACCACTTTTTAAAGTGCCACGATGGATTGCCTTTTCTCTCTCACTGACCTTTTGGGACAAACGGATAGGACCTCTTCTCTAGAGATGGGACTGGAATCCTGAAAATGTAAAGCCCTGCCTTTCGGTAGGTATATAGAAACAGCCCGAATGCCATTGGTGGAGACGTACAAAGTGCAGAAGAAAGAGATCTTAAAGCCCTGGAGGGAGATGTTTGCTAGACTGGGATTATATTTGGGGAAATGGCTTATTCTGCTCCGTGAGGACTCGTGCGGGTGTTTTAACTTCTCTCTTGCACACAAGAGTGGATTTGAAGGTTCAAGAAATATTGGATTGAATGAGTAGACAAAGCTGACGTTGGGGTTTCCATCACATTTGGTTGAGGCAGGAGAGACCCATGATGGCTACGGGCGCCTAGCCTTTGGGGGATTTTATGGGGTTTTTTTGGGGGAGGGTGAGACATGAGTCAGCATTGCTACTAGTGTAGGCGGAATAACTCATATTTTAATGTTCATCAGCTGGTAAAATAGAGATGATTTCACCTTAGCTTTAGGATCGGCTTCCACCTGATCACCTTGCCCCGTTGGGAAAGTCAAGCAAGGAACTGGAAAAAGAAAAGAGATTCAGAATTAGAGGAAAAGAGACTCTGAGGGGGAGTGAAAAATAAAACATTTAAAGTGTGGCTGTGACCCGCAACTTACATGGGCAGCTTGCTAGTTCCATTCTTTTGAGGTGTGTGTGTGTCTTCGGGTAGCTTTGCTCAACTTTCTGGTTTTATGTGGGAAAGGATTTGTTTGGGCTGTGGGGTTTAAAGGCATCACATCTATGAGCTAAGCTGTCTATGCTGGCTTCTAGAGAGGACTGCTGTCATGCAATTGCTAATTATTGATTGACTGCCTTTTCGGTCTACAGCATTCAAAGAGGGATCTGTAGTGATCAGTCTTCCAAGGATACACTTTCTATGAGAGGTTTGCTCTCTTATCTGATGCCTTGATAATAAACCTGAGGTTCATAATAGGGCCTTCTGGAGGTCCTCAGTTTATAGGGTTGTCATCAATTGGAAATGTCATGGGATGTACCAACAACTCCTCACAGGTGAGACTATTGCACTGGTTCCCAACATTGAGTCCCAGATGTTCTTCCACTAAAACTCCCAGGCGTCTTCAGCACTAGCTGTGCTGGCCAGGATTTCTAGGAGTTTTAGTCCAAGAACCTCTGGGGACCCAAGGTTAGGAAGCACTGGGCTATGGAGAAGAATAAAAGGACAAAATCACACAGTTTGTGTAACTCTTTCCCAGGCGTCAGGCGTCTTTTGCAAGTTTCTGGCTGATCTCCTTGAAAGCTCAGAGAATCATTCACTTCTCTTGGTATCCAATGTTGGGTTTCTCACAAAGACTTAGCTGCAAGGCTGATCAATTGTATGGATAGGGCATCAGGCTCAAGACGTGTGTGTGTGTGTGTGTGTGTGTGTGTGTGTGTGTGTGTGTGTGTGTGTGTGTGTGTGTGTGTGTGTGTGTGTGTGTGTGTGTAAAATAAAGGCCCAGCAAACAGTCACTTCCTCTTCCTGCAGCAGTTTCCCGTGGGTGTTGACTTCAGACGTGTGTGTGTGTGTGTGTGTGTGTGTGTGTGTGTGTGTGTGTGTGTGTGTGTGTGTGTGTGTGTGTGTGTGTGTGTGTGTGTGTGTGTGTGTGTAAAATAAAGGCCCAGCAAACAGTCACTTCCTCTTCCTGCAGCAGTTTCCCGTGGGTGTTGACTTCATTAAGGTAACAACAGCCAAGAGGAGTGCAATGATTAGATTGAGATATGAATCATGGAGCTCCAGAAGATAGGTTTTGCACAGAGTTGCCCTTCCATGGGTGGAAAGCAACTTCTGTTTGCGGAATGACTGCTTTGTCGCTTGCATGAGAAGATGAAATTTAAACCAAAGACATCATGCTGAATGTGCAAGAGTCTGAATAACTTGATTGTGTAAGAAGCAGCCTAAGATCTGCCTTAATAGAACATTAATTATACCTCTGAGCTGCCTCCAGTACAAGGTCTTACAGAAGTGTTTGGGAACGATCTTAATAGTTATTTTTCTTCCTTTCGTTCTATTATGTTTTCACCTGTTCCCGTGAAAGAAGTGAAACACTATTCAGGCTGAATTTAGAAATAATATCAAACCATGGTTAGGCGTTATGTCTAGACCTGTGTCAGTTTGCAAACCATAGTTTACATGGGGCTGCCAAGTCAAGATAGTGAACCCTGAAACAAAGCTGGTTTACAATTCAATGTTATTGTACGTTGCATTTGTTTCAAAGATTTGTAAACAGTGCCTTTATTTTGAAAAGGATATTGAAAGGTTGTATAGAAAAGAGACATAAACCCAGTACAATGCAGGGTAAATAACCTGTAACATAAGTATTAATGTAGTTACTGATACTAAATTTGAGCTAGGAGTGTTTTCTTGTTTTGTCTGAATTATATTATGAATTCTCAGATGATTCCCCAAGCAAATTTAGGAAGCATCCTTTTGAACCTTTTGTTCATTGCAAGAGCTTCCTTTCTTCTGGGGACCTGAACCGAGAAGACTTCTTCTGAGTCCTGATCCGATGCTCTGCCCACTACACCACACTGGCTCTCTTGTGCGCTGTTCCCTCTCTAAGCTGCTATCCACGGAAACTTAGGTCAAATGAACATTTTTAATCTTGGAGGTGCCACTGGGCCCTTTGAGAAGACAAAGAGAAACTCAAGATTCAAGACTGGAAAACAATCCAAATGGCCAGTATGGGGAAGTTCAGCTTACTGGTTAAAAAAAAAAAAAGGGAATCTGTGCACAGAGAAAAAGTCAAGATGAGAGAACTGTGCATATGTTTAGACTTAGAGGAAAAATGAGGATGTATTTTGTGAAAGCACATCATGAGTTTTGACAACTGGTCTTTCAAAGCCCCGAAAGGTTAACCCAGACGATGGCCGTGAGGAGCATCCCTGCTGAGCAGAGGGGGCTGCGTTGATTTCGCAAGCTCACCTGTCCTGAAAATGTGAGGTTCCTTCCCATCAGCGACCTTCAATTAGTCCTCATTCCATGAAATGGATGGGGGTGGGGAAACGACCTGGAAGGAGCATGCTCGAATGGAAGACTAATCCTTCCGAGAGGGCTGGCGTGTTCAGCTACGGTCTTTCCTCCCGCAGTTGGCTGCAGTAAACAGCTGCTCACCATGCAGAATGAGCTGGGAAAATGGATGGAGAGGTGCGTAGTGGACCTGCGCTCGTGGTCTCTGTGTTTTTGCTTTCAACGTGGAAGGCGTCAGCCGGGTTTCCTGCGTCTTCTCCTCCTTCCGTCCTGTTCAAAGTAGACAGCTGAGAGAGGAGCAGAGCCAAGGGGTGACCTTCACAGGCGTCTCCGTTTTAATCTAGGCCAGCATAATCCTATTTTAAAGGAAGGCCACGCTGTGGCAGAGCGGATGTACTTTCTAGAAGTACGAGGATGTGTGGGGCTAGGGCCATGTCAAAGACAAACAGGAATCAGAAATACTCTTGGGAGAGAGTAAACCTCATTGGACACAGTGGGGTTTATGTCTGAGGAAACAGTAAACACCTTGCGTAGGATTCCAAGGTGATGTTTATTTGAGGGTGATCTGTTTGGGGGAATTGGTTCTACTGGGTCTTCTTAATTCCTTATTGTAATCCCATACAATTGTGGGTTACAACAGAAAAGACACGGGCCTGCGTTTGTTCCGGCGCGCTTGACTGATGAGTGAAGGGTTTTCACCTAGGCTGCTGCAAAAATGATTTTTGCTCATGTTTAAAAAGACATGATTATTTGATTGGGGAGCAGTCGGGAGAGGGAGGGGAATCCAGAGCTCCTGAACATACTGGCAGGTCCATGGAATCAAATGGATTTAAATCACGATTTTTATCCACCCTGCATGGAATCTATCCCTTTAGGTGGGGCAGGCTTTAAAGTGAGTATCAGGTGCATGAAGATAAAAAAGACAGATGTTTTCATATGCTCCAGCTTTCCTTGGGGGAAGCGCCATCTCTTCCGGTATTGATCCGCAATACGTCACGATCCACGCACTGAGGTTTTGCAAATGCCTTGTCAAAACTTGGCCTCTCTCACTTGGCTTGCTTTTTGCATTCCTTCACTTCCTTTGCAGGCAAGTCCCTTCAGTCGCCGGCGTGTGCATCTCGTCTTAGAGCATGCATGCCTTTGTGTGCCCATGCGTACGGGGAATGCGTCGTACCCACCTTACAGGCTTACGTGATGGCTCGGAGAACGCATCAGGCCAGGTCTGGTCCCTGCCGTTCCCCCAGTCCAGTCTGTTTTGGTGTGAGATCCTTGTTGGCTCTTAAATAAAGCTGGAGGGGCCGTGGCATTGGGATTACAAAGATGGCACGAAGCAAATGAGGGAGAGAGAGAGAGACTTTGGCAGTGTGGGGATGCAGAACTTGGTAGTGATCCCGGCTATAACAAGAGGGGGCATTGCCAGCCAGAGTCTCCTGTCATTTCGCTGTTCGGCTGATTGAGGCTTCCCCTGCGGGAGGGTGGAATTGTTCGGTCTCACTTCGACCTTGTCTGAGCCGCTGGGTCTGTAGGCTCGCCGCTGGGAGATGGGCGCAAACGGGTTCTCGTTCCCGGTCCTTCGTAACAGCCAGGTTCCCCATCCACCCTAAATTAGGCTGCCAGAATAAAATCCGGAGTGGGTCTCTGTGCGAGAGGACAGTGAACTCCGTTCTGGTACTGAAAAACAAGAGAGCCCTTCATGCCTTAGACCTGCCATTTTGCGTCAGACACCCAGTTGGTAGATTGTGGGTTTCTATAAGGGAGGAAACAGCTGTGAGATGGATCCTGCAAGACGGACGCCTGTCTGCCTGGTCAGGTTTGCTTTCAGTCAAGGTCAGACGGAAGAAAAATGGCTTTTCCTTCTCTCTCCTCCAAGCAAAAACCAACTAATATGCAAGTTTAAGGTTTGTTGGTTTGTTTTGCACAAGTTATCCTTGTTCCTGACAGCAAAGGTAAAGTCATGGGTAAATCCACCATGAGGGGTTTTTATCTGGGTAAAACAAAATGAGTCCCAGCAGGAGATGGTGAGAAACCAAAAATTCTCAGTCAGATTATTTGGAGAATTTGGAAGACGAAGGGAGGGTAGCCGGGGTTAGAGGTATAGCTTAACTCCAGTCCTTATGGCAGTGGTTCCCAGCCTTGGGTCTCCCAGGTATTCTTGGACTACCACTCCCAGAAGCCTTCACCACGAGCTGTGCTGGCCAGGATTTCTGGGAGTGGTAGTCCAAGAACTACGGGGGACCCAGGGTTGGGAACCACGGCTCTGAAGGAAGGAAGGTAAACCGGGAGGGAGCGAGGGAAGGAGGAAAAAAAGGAAGGACGGATGGATGTCACAGCATTAACAGCTGTCTCACTTGAGCAAAATGGGCAGGGGTGATGCATCCCCCCCTTTTTTCCCCCCCATTTTATTTTTTGCAAGGTGTGGATCCCAGAAGAATGAATAATAGAACCGTTCATTTGTTCATTTTGCAAGTAAGCGGACGCTGCCTTGGAACGCTCTGTTGTATAAAGGTGACAACGGCCTTATTTGGGACAAGATTTTCCGCTTCTGGGCTGATGTTTTGGAAAATGAGCCTTTTTGCTTCACCATGGCACGTGTGGTCGGTTTTTTTTTAAATACTGCTTTGTAATGTGTTTGTATTCTGTTTGATGTGTCACATCCCATAATTTCTGCCTCTTGGCAGGTGATGCCAATAATGACTGAGATCCTGCTGTTCAGTGTAGTAAACTTCGCTAGAGTAGTCCCCTTGAGTCAATGGGGGCTTGGTGAGTCATCTCCTCGGTGAGTTCCACCGATTCAAAGGGGCCTAGTCTGGTTGAGACTTTAGCACAGTAGCGCTCGGTTTCATTCAGCCGAGGGACTGACTCACGACATTCCCCACTGATTCATATGGGTCTACTCTGACCCTCGCTACTCTAAGCCCCTGGATTTGAGCCACTGTCAGCAGAGTTTCAAACGGTGGCTGAAATCCTGTCGTAAGTAGCAACTAAAGTCGCCTCCGTTGAATCTCAGTGGGGATTTGGTGAATCAGCTCCTCTTGGGTGCCAGGGATTCAGTGGGCCTACTCTAGTGGTGATTTAATGGATTTCAGCCAGTGTTTTTTCTCTAAGCGTCATACCTGTTGATTGATTACATAGGCCGGTTGGGTTTGCTTTTGTTCCTTACCCAGTATTTTTATTGACTTCCTTGGAAATGAGGAGCAGCAGCAGAAACGCAACATGGCACTCAGGTGATGGTGCACGTTAAACATACGTACCTTATAAACTAAACCATGTGTGCAGAGTTAAACAAAAGCAGACGCTGAGAGAGAAAACAATACAGTTTTTTTTCCAGTGGGACTGGATATGCCAAACAATTTTGTAATTTTAACAAATAATGCAGAAACGATGGTTCACTAAACAGCCCGCAATCTTCATGAATCAATTAAACCAATCAGTGAGATGTGGTAAATACATAAATATCCTGCTGTAGCTCTTGAGTCGGCTGAATATATAAAAGATTATTTTAAAGCTAGCAATGCCTGTTATTGAACCATTTGAGTTTCTTACTTCTGACTTGCTTGAAACATTTGTCTCTTTCAAAACCTCCCTCTATTTGGGTAGAAATGTTTTTATGCAGTTATTCTAACTTAGTCCAGTTTACACATTTCAGTTCTTCAGAAATAGCTATCCCTCAGCGTTACTTGAAGGCCCTTTTAGGAGAATTTTCTTGCAAAATGGCTTTCTTACAGGTGAGAACTAACAAATTCCTAAGGTTTTGCTCTTGCCAAGTGACAGTATGAGAGATGTTGTGGTGATAGCCACAAAAGAAAATATTTGCACGTTCCCTGCATCTTTCGTAGCCCGGCCATGATTGTGGCGGCCAGAATATTCTGGGAGGTGTCTTCCAAAATGGTAGACTTTTCCAAGTTTTGAAATCAGGGTGGATTTAAATCACAATTTACATTTTTTGAAAAAGATTTAAATTTAAACCATGATTTATTTTTTTTAATAATTTTTTTTTATCCACTCTGTCTGAAATAACTTGTGTCCCAAGGAAGTAGCACTGGGAAATCTAGACCCAGCTTCCAAGACACAGGAAGTGAATATTAGTTACTGTAAGAGGTGAATGTTAGTTAATTCTCCCTCTCTCTTTCTTTCTCTCTTTCAAATAAATTTCTGGGTGGGAACGAACACTGCAAGATGCTATGGTGATGGTTGGGGATTTCTTTCTCAGTGAGAACAGCTGGTTTTGCAAGATGATTATCTTCAGAAGGAAGGATAATGGGTTGGTACAAACACCAAAGGAGAAAAGGAAATAGCAAACAAACTCTGTGGTACCTCCTTAGCAGTCATCACTTGGCTAATAAGGACCATTAGAGGTCCTTAGCTTTTTCTTGAGTTCCTTAACTCTTTTAGCTGCTCATTACCCAGTGGAGGATAACGTCAAATCCTTGCATTATTGCTCTAAGGATGGTAATTATGTGCGATGATAAGCTAGGAGGTTGTGTGGGAGAGGGCTTCTCTCCCCCTCTAAAATACTGCCTCTTAAGCATCAGAGACTTTGCCTTCCTTGTTGATGGTTTTACTTTGCTCTCCTTCCGAAAAGTCCGTGTTTCTTCTCTCCTTCCTATGCTCAGAGTTTAATCGCCTCGTTGATCCTATCATAGCACTGCCATTAAACCCTTCTGGAAGGAAATTTGTCAGGAAAAGGTTGGATCTTGTAGGTTTTACTCTCCCAGCCAGTTCGCTCCCTGCCTGCTTCTCGAAGGTTTTACAGTACAGTATATGATGTAGAATATTTTACTTTAAAAGGTGTAGAAATAAGCATGCGGTGTTCTCAATCCACCTCTACTGGAAGTTCCTTTTAGGTGACAGCATCTGAGGGCCAGAATTTGATTCCTTGCGTACAGCAGGATAAATCAAACGGTGTATGACTTGGTTGGAACAGGATGAGGAATATTACCCATTAACTAGTGGCATCTACAACCCATAAATTCGTGCTGGCTTTAGGTAGCCAGATACCTAAACCTAAATACCGCTGGGTTTAGGTCTCTGGCTGTGGCGCCAGAGGTTGTACCCCCTGGGAGAAGAGTCAGTCCATGTGGCCTCGAGAGGCTGCACTGGCCAGGATGCCCTGAGAAGAAGGGAAGAGGAAACCACTTCTGAGTATTCTCTACCTGGAAGGCCCTGGAGAGGGTTGCCATAAGTCAGCATTGACTGGATGACCTATGATGATGATGACGATTAGCTAGGGGCAATGAGACACTTAAGATGTATGCTGTTTGACTTGATGCTGTCATCTTCAGTCATAGGATGCTCGTCCATATCTTCCAGGGTGTATATAGAGATTCTGGGAGTGAAAGAGAGGAACTTTTCCAAACTCTTCCCCGAAACAATTTGGGGCACCTTTTGAGTCCATTGATTTTCTGTCAATGTTGGCCTCGCCAAGATGGCTCTGAAGGAGAGGAAGGTTGTCCTCATCAGTTTAAAACAGATAACCTTGATGCTTCAATTGATTACAGAATAAAGAGCAAAGGTCTTCTTACGTTGAGGACAGCGTCAGCTCCCATCTCGTCTGGATTTTGTGGAAGTACTTGCAAATGGGTCCCAGATTTTGCTCTGGTATTCTTCACTGGAAGCAGTGGAGAATCTTGAAGGATCCACGGATGAAGATCATATTTTTCCTGACATTTCTCTCTCAGCTTTTATGCTGTGAGCTCATCTCCTCCCCAGTTGATCCTCGCAACAAGGTTGGGAAAGGATGACTGGTCACCCGGTGAGTTTCGTGACCAACTGGGGATTTGAACCAAGGTCTCCCCAGTCCTCTTCTGGAACTCTAAACCAGGGTTTCTGGGAGTTGCAGTCCAAAAACACCTGGGTGACCTAAGCTTGGGAACTGCTGCTCTAAACCGTGCTGGCATATCCTTTGAGAATGGGAGGGGAAGTGGTATCTCTGCCCCCACCTTAGCAACAGTACCCTAAAAATCCTTCCATAAAAACTGAAATGCTCTGCAGTTTACAAACTCCTCTAAGCTGATTAATTTGTTGCTTCCATAATCCTCTCCTCCACATGAAAGAATGCCCTGCTTCTTTTCAGAAAACCGTCTGCCCTTTGGATGCTGTTGGGGGTCGGACTGGCTGGAACGATGCGAGTGGAAAGTTGAAAGCCTTCTCTTTGCTGCTTGGAAGGGATTCGGATTCCAGGAGACGGAGTCTTAAGCGGGTTGAAGGGGACCCACTGATCTCTTTGCGTCCCTAGAGGAAGGACAGACGGGCAGCTTGGGTTGAGCCCATTGTGATAGGAATGGATCTTCTGAAAGCAGGATTTTGAAGGAAGCAGGGGTTGGCAGAAAATAAATTCTCAAAACGGTACGGTTCTAAAATACAGGCGTTCAGAAAACCCAGCCAACCAAAGGTTGCTTTCTGAATTGGCCATCTCTGAAGTTTGAGGGAGATCCAAAGGACCTTGAATATTGTTCCATTGGACTTGCGAGCGAATGGTTAGGGGTTTGATTGCAGGTTGGAGGGGTGGTTCTGAACCTTGGGTAACCCTGGCGCTCTTGGACTGAAACTCGGGGAACTACTGGCTTAGAACATAACAAGGACATAGGCATAACGTGGTGTGCGCTGCTGGAGACCACCTTGTGAGATCCATCAGAGGTGGGTGAAGTCTTCCCAGAGAGGGTTGGATTGCAAGTCCATCAACCCTATCTAGCGCAGCTATCTAGGGACCCTGGCGTTTGGGACCAGTGCTGTTTGGTGAGCTGCATTTTGCTTCTGCTTGGTGGTTGATGGTTGCTGTTTATGAGGGTAGAATAAGGTGGCTACTCTGAAGGCAGACATGTACTTTGTAGTGCATGAGCTGCTCCTAAACTCACAGTCTCACTTCTCACCGCGGGTAAAGCAGGGCAGCCGAGGTTTCCAGCTGGTGTCGTTGACGTCCGGCTGCTAGGGATTGGATTTTTGGGTCTCTTGGACCACAAATCCTGGAATTCTCGATCCTAGGAGTTCTGCCTGACAGACGGACAACTCAATGTGGCTCACCTGGAAGAAGGGCCTCAGCTGTGGGCGGGGGGGGGAGGTTGAGGTTCTGCCCCAGGTTCCTGCTCCTGGCCCTATGCTAGTTGGGAGCCTCCATTTTGAGCAAGAAGCTAGGCAAAGTCTCCCAGGTGAGCCACAGTTGGGGTCTGTAACGTTTCTCTCTGCCGGGGTGAGCTCCCAGAATGGAGAATGACAGGGTGTGTAGTCCCAGACGTCCAGAAGCCTCCTCCCTGACTGGCTGCCTGAGAATGCATCCCTGCATGTGTGTGTGTGTCTGTGTGCAAAACGGTTTAGGCCTCGGAGCCTGCCTTTACACAGCTGTTGAAGGAAGACCACCTGCTTGGCTTTTGCTTCCAGCTCAGGTCGTTCCTTTTGGGGGGACCCTGCCAGATACACCAGCCAAGGTCCTGTTGATGTTTGCCGAAGGTTTGTATAACTGCTACCGATTGCAGCCGTTGGACTGGAGTGCATCTGGGTTGTGCAATGAGAGGCATGGCCAGGCCCATGACCGAGACGTACCGTGGCACCCCATCGACTGACCGCCGTTCTGTGCAGCTGGTTATGCAGACTTTATGGAAGCAGTGGTAGGGTTTTGGACAATAGGTTTCTGATCGAGTTTGTGGCAGGCTCTGAAATGCTGGGGATCAGACTTTCAGAGAGAGTGAGGGAAGGGGACAAAAATGAAGATGGCTTGTTGAAAAATGGCACCTACCTAGAGAGAATAATAACGAATCAAGTCAAGTTTCAGCCTCTTCTTTCTTACCTTAAGCTTTCCGTGTCCCCATTCTGCTTTTAAAGAATTAGAAATCTGTGTTGTCATAGAAACAGGAGAAGTTGATGCATGTATCCAAATTTAGGCGCTGTTCTTTAAAAAAAAAAACACTAACTATTGATCCATACACACACACCACTCCATGTCACAGAGAAAGCTTGACGACAACCACAATGATGTGGATAAAAATGTGCTTGTGGATTTTCTTGGGTGTGTAGTAGGTATCGCTTTCCATTTCCATTTCATGCCCCTTGGATTCCCAATTCAGCAGGAGCAGGACTTCACTTCCTTCCCCCTGGCTTCCTGTAGAGAAAGATTAAGTGCTTGAGGGGGCCATGGATCGGCTTTGTCTTCCCATCCTTTGTGGGCACAGCCTTTATAAAAGCAACAAGCCACCTGATGCCACCACACTACTTTGGAGTAAAGGGATTCCTAAATCGTTCCTGTCGGCTGGCTGGAGAGCTCAGTGGTTTTAGGTCACCGGCTGGGGAGCCGGAGGTTGGGAGTTCGATTCCCCCACTGGGCCTCCTGATAAAAAAAAAGAGCCAGCCCGTGAGACCTTGGGCCGGCTGCACGGTGGTCCCAGGGCTACCTCCAGAGGAAGGGAAGGGGAAACCACTTCTGAGTACTTTCTACCTGGAAAACCCTGAAAAGGGTCACCATAAGTCAGAATTGAGTTTCCCTCTTCATTTGCACCACCGTCATTTCCTCCACCTTCCTGCCCATTCACTTCCATGTTTGCTTTGGTGAGCAATGCAGTTTCAGGGCGTCTGGAGGCACCTTGTCAGCCGGGTTCTCAGAGCATCCTCTTCGACGCCCCGTCTTTGATTTTGCCACTCGTGGGGAGAGCAAGCTTGGCCCCTTTGAACCCACCCCGTGAGGAGAATCCCAAGGCCTGGTCTCTCTCTCTCTCTCTCTCCCCCCCCCCCCCCCCAGATCTTTCTATCTGCTCTGGTGACATCCAGCATTTGGATCCAGGAGCCTTTCCGTTGGATACTGAAGGAGAGAGCTAGCTGATGGCATGTTTGGCTAGAAAAGAAGCATCTCTTCAAAATCTTACGATGATATGTCTTGTTTCAAACCAGGCCAGGCCATTAAATTGTCAAGTTGACTAATGTGGCTTGCTTTTCCTTCCTTCCTTCCTTCCTTCCTTCCTTCCTTCCTTCCTTCCTTCCTTCCTTCCTTCCTTCCTTCCTTCCTTCCTTCCTTCCTTCCTTCCTTCCTTCCTTCTGAACCATGATTTCCCCCTTTTATGCTCTACGCTGCCCCCCCCATACCATCAAACGGTCTTGACTTTCTCTTTTAAATGCCATCAAAATGTATTTGAAGCATCCTAAACTGTCACTGATAATTGCATAAGCTTGTTATAATGATAAAAACAAAGAACTGGGCACTGCAGGGGGAGGTGGATTTTGTGACGGGGAATTTGTAGGGCATATTAGCTTGTGGTTTAGATTTTTTCCCCAGAGTTGGGAAGGACACAGGATGGAAGGTGTATACATAGTGAGGTCATGGGATTTTCTTCCTTCCTTTTTCTGCTGCCTTTGTCGTCATTTTTTGCATGCAGAAAAGGGGAGGTTGAGGCATACTGGGGGCAAATACCCGTTGTTTGGACAATTTTCTCCTGTAGGCGACTGAGTGGGGTGATAGTCTGATGAGAGGTTCTAGGGAACTCAAGAAGTTGCCTATTTTGCAGTTATTCTCATGAAGGCATTGCCTGCCTGTGCCTTTGGCATATTTTATTTTTATAGATCAACACTGTCGTTGGGTTTTAAGTGACGATAAGGATGGTAAGGATACCCCAAATTGGTTTTCTTCATTAATCAGCGCACACAGATTATGCACATAAATAAAACTATATATATATTTTAAATCATTCATCTTTGTGCCATCTAGGCACCTAGACCTGGTGCTTTCTGAAGAACCCATGTTAAAGATTTCCCCAGTGCAATGAGGAACAAAATCAAGGGAAAAAAGGAACAGAGCAAGCTAACATGGGAAAGGCGTGCAGGGACTGGCGTGGGAGGAATATGTGATTATTTCAATTATGTATCCTTCTCTTGGTGTCTTGAAGGTTGATAAAAGTTAAGCACAGAATGTATTCTAGGTGAAAACAAGCTGGGTGTGATAAAGGTACCAGTCCCGTGTTTTAAGAAGATCTTTGGAAATCTTGCATTCTTTTGAGTGTTGGAGAAAAGTACAAAAATTTGACTCAGATAACGGGCTTTTCCGTGTTCTTTTCAACTAGCCTTTTGGAGAGTTAAAAAAGTAAAGTGAAAATAAAAATAGAGCTCACGACTTAACGTGGCCTGTAAATCCCTTTGGTTATTCACTGGCATCTAAAGAGATGCCAAAAACCTCTTGGTGTTGTAATTATGTAAGTTAGTAAAGTTGTAAGTTTTATGCACCCAAGTGGGGAGAGAAGGTTCTTCCAGTGGAGAAAATACAACATGATTTTTCTTCAGTCTGGCCTATTGCATGGTGGTAGAAGTGTTTAGCTTTTGCCTGTTAATCAACCCGTTATCACAGTGACATATATTGGCAAGCCCAAAAGGGCTCTGAAATGCTCTCCCTCCCTCCCTCTCTTTTTAAACTGTTGCTTACATCGATAGCCAGAACTGTTTTGGAGAGATGCATGTGTCTATTACAAAGCATTTATTTATCAGAATAAGGTTTGCTCTGACGTTTGTCTGCCTCTCTCCTTTTCTGCTCAGTTCTGCTGAGCTTTGCTCTAAGGTTATGTCCTGCAGAGTAAAAAATGTGAGTCATCTCAGGACTTCTTGTGTAGCTTCAGGCTGCAAGATGCTCCACCCACACAAAGAGGTACCACCTACTTTATTTGATGGTCCTCCTGCATCAAAGGGCCTCACTTGGAGGAGACACGGATTCCATCTCTAGAAGCAGTACATCCTTAAGAGGAGAAGGGGGTCCGTTGATTCTGATGGGAGCTTGCCCTGGTACGCCAGGCATCCAGCAAACCAGCTTTTGTGTTGTTAACTGGTCAGTTAAGAAGTGGAAGGTCTTCCTTTGCCATCTGGTGCCATCACCACCCTGGCCACATAGCACTGAAAGATGTGCATGCCTGGAGGGATAATGTTTCAGTAAATGGAAATCTATGCTTGCTTAGCTTTCCCCCAGGGAGGAGCAGCAAAGTGGGAAGCAGCAGGCAGCAGCAGCTCTTCCCGGGCTTCTCGGGCAGCAGGCAGAGCTTCCCGCTTGCTGGATTTATGACCCACTGGAGCCATAGGAAAAAAGGTACAGTTAGAATCACAGGATTTTACCAGTGACAATAAAAATGGAAAACAGGGGTGGGGTGAATATGAAGTGAGAACTATTGGCGCAGAAAAAAACTAAGAGAACTTCCCATAGTGTTGTGCATATACACATGTATGTATGACCTATTGTTGTTGTTGCTGTTGCTGTTGTTATGTACATCTCGTCACCCCCAACTTATGGCTACCTCCAGTATGTCCTGTCCTCAACTGCCCGGCTCATTCTTGGAAACTCAAGCCAGTGGCTTCCTTGAGGGAGCCAATCCATCTCGTCTTTGGCCTTCCTCTTTTCCGGCTGCCTTCCACTTTTCCCAGCATGATGGTCTGTCTCCTCCAGGGAATCTTGCTGTCTCCTGATGTGACTGAAGTAGTGACCTAGAGGCAGATTTTGGGGTCAGAGTAGATCTCTAAATGAAAATGTCAACGGAGCATGCTGGATGGGTGGGAAAAAAGTTCAGGATAACGATGAAGGGGATTGAAAATAAAGCGGTCAACATTGTAAATTGCCTCCTGCTTGAAAAATTGGGACGGCCACCTTCGTTCTCCTCACCAGAGGAGCTCCCCAAAGTTTGTAAAAATGGGGGGGGGGGGCTTTCTCTTTCCTTTTAAAAAAGTGAGTAAGGTCAGCGTACGGAAGATGGATGAAGTTAGAACATGTTGCAGCGAAAATGGTTGGAGAGAAGGTTGTGGTCTCACCTGGGTCGCTCGCTGTCATGAAAGCCGTCTTTCGTGGCTGCCCCATTTATTGGTCTCCGCGTCCTGCATGAATGAATGATTACTGGGTGCAGCTTATATACCAAGATATTGTATTCACAAAGGGGGGGAGGGGGAAACAGGGGAACGATCCTGGTTTCTTCTTCCTTTTTTGATACTACCATTCTTCTTCCACTCAGCAGGTTTGGTAGCTCCTTCTAAAAACTGAGTCCTGATGAATCACTCGCTCATATAATGATATGACGGACAGTCTGTGGCTGCTCCCAGAGACTCTGGAACTCCCTCCCACTGGAGGCCCTCCTGGCCCCCCCTCTTGGCTGTTCTTCCTCAAGCAGGCCAAGACCTTTCTCTCCAGGCAAGCCTTCCCTGAGTAGGATTTTTTAAATGGCTTGTTCTGCCTTTACTGCTCTGAAGGTGTTTTTGAGGCTGCTTCTGCTGCCTGTTTCTTAAGAGTGGTATTTGCTTGATTCTTTTTATTATTTGGATATGTGTTGTTTTTCAGCTTTTAAATATTGTATTTTAATGATGTAAGCCTTGGTTGGGTCCTTTTTAAGCAGAAAGGCAGGTAAACCTATTTAAACAAAATAAATGTGTATGCTTGAAGCAGTATTCCCAGGTCACCGTAAACTTGACTTGTCCACCAAAGACAAAAGAACACAAACACACACACACAAACACACACACACACACCGGGTTTTGAGTTTGGATGATCTCAAAGTGGCAGGTATGAACAATTTACTCCTTACTTCATCCATCCATATCTTTGAAGGACCCTTCCGTTGGGATCTCGCTCGTTCCCTTTTACGGCTTCTTACCCTCAAGAGCTGAAGGTAGCCTTTCGTTCTGTCGCCCTGAAGAAAGACGAGGCCTGAAAGGTTTTTTTGGGGAAAAAGGAGTTTGGTTTCCAGGGAAACCAGCAAAGAACTGCCGGAGGTGGATGCAAGTATGCTCAGCAGATGCGTCTGTCTGTCGATAGGATCAGAATCTCGTCTTGTGAATAGGGTTGGAAGCCCTTGACAAGAAAGAGAAAATGGGTCGTGGTGGCCGTCTGTTTGCAGGAATGATGAGGCTTAGCAGGCTGGCAAGAGGGTATTTGCTGCCCAAGCGATGCCACACGCCCGGCCCCGTCAGTGGGGAGAAGAGGACCCTGATGATAGACCACTCAAGGGGGAAGATGCCATGAGACCAGATTCTTTTCTCGGGGTCTGTTTGAGGGCTGAGTTGGAGTAAATGAGACCCTTCTGAAGGAAATCGGGTGGGAGCCAGAGAGCACCCGTTTTAGACGGGGTTGTGCGTTCTTCTTTCCGGTTGCTCCGTGAAAGAGAGGCCAGGGCAAGGCGCCCAAAGGACTGGCCGGAACTAGGTAGCACTCTTGCGCTGCCGCGTGCGGGATCGCATAAACAAGCCAGGCAGGGATTTGCTGTGAAACAGAAGTGCTTCCAAACTGACCGTCCGTTCGGCTTTCGCTTAGGACAACGAGGAGGGGGGGAACTGCCCTGGGAGTGCGAGGGGGAGGCAGAAGGGTAAGGGTCCGTTTTCCTTTAAAAAGTTTGGGTTGCCTTTCGGGATCAAAATCAGAACAGCCGGTTGTTTTCTGCCCAGTTTCAGATCAGGAAGGGATGGGAGGCATCGGCAGATCGGGAGAGACTCTGGTGGTAGAACCCACTGGTTGCACCTGAAGACAACACCATTTTAACCCAAAACGGTCTTTTGACCTATCCAAGATATATGTACAGTATATATCTTGGATAGGTCAAAAGACCTTGGATAGGTCAAATATATATATATATTTCTTTCTTCATTTGCATCAGAGTGTTGCGCAATTGTAAATTATGGGTGTCTATGAAGTATAGGTAATATTAAAAACAAATTAAAATGCTAAGTCTATTTTTGACCAGAAGCGGGCTACTTCCATAGTATTATCTCGACCATTTGCTGCATCTTCTTTTGTACATGTGCAATGGCCTGCACCCTAAGTGCTGGGTGGATTGAATTTCATTCCTCTTTAGGTGAAGAGATGCCCTCTGTATTAATAGATATTTTTGTCCTTTGTGGACATTGCTCTTGATCATTGTTCTTTTTCCCTATTGCCAAGCTTGGTGTCGAGTCGGGGAAACGAGAGACAGGGTCGTGTTCTGGGTACCGGTTGGACTAGAACGGGGTTCAGACTGTTGCTCAGCCATGGAAAATTACAGGGAAAAGGGTGGCGATGGTAGACCAGTCCCTGAACATCTCGCTTGCTGTGGAAACCCTGTTAGGGCCCTCATATACAAGAAGTGACTTGATGGCACGTCACAACAACAGGAGAAACTGTACTTCAGTTATGTACACAGAAAGGGAAGGCGTTGAGCATAAATTGGCATTTGGTGGGATGGAGCGGAAAGTCAGGAAGACCTGGGAAAAGAAACAAGGATTGCAGATGGGGAATCAGTTTGATGGCTTGAGTCGTCGGTCCCTCACCGAAAATGTAGCTCTCATACGAGTAGTCCTGTTGAATCTGAAGAACTGCTCACTCCGCTGAAACAATGGTCCAGCATTTAGTTTTTGGGATGCAGACGTTACCTTTTGACAGTGGATTTAAATTTGCCATGTAAGGAGGTCAGTGAAAACCGATGAGAAATTAAAACACAATGCATGGGACCCAACCCCTTTCCCCTGATTAATTGAAGCGGTCAAATGAAACGTGGGGTGGATTTTCATGGGGATTTCTTGGCTTTTCTGAAGGCTACATTTGCCTTGTGTACTCCGCATGATTTGGGCTGAAGTGCCTTCTCTACCCCTTCCTTCCTTCGTAAGCAGAGAACAAGTCCAGGTTTCGGTTTTTAAATCAGGGGAAGACACGAGTTCTTTAAAGGCATGTGAGGAAACCTGAATCTCAGGAAGGCCCAGGGTGGGAAGCGTTTTTGTTTTTAAATTGGTGTGTGCCTGGTTTTCAGCACAACTTCGTTTCCAGCCATGTCCATGCTACTTATTTTATTTTAATTTTTGGTTTGCTTCTTGAAAATAATAATAATAATAAAAGAGCCCAGATGGAATAGTTGGGGATTGCAGCTCTTGCATTCCTGCAGGGTCCACCTTGGTCGGATGGTCGGATGCTGGCTGGCGAGCGAGGTCAGCTGAATCCCTGCAAATCTTGCTCTTTGAGCTAATGGCACTTCCTTATGCTTACGTTTCGTTATAAGCCCTGAAATGGCTGAAGGATTGCTCCTTACTGAGCATGCTCCAAGCCTCGATTACTGCACCCATAGAGGGAGATGAAATTGTGAATGAAGGGGTTTTAGAGGCCTGGAAGGAGATTCTGCAGCTCTCTCTCTCTCTCACCGGACAGCTTCCAGAGGTAGGGTTGATCTGCCAAGGGAGCCAGCCGGTGGGGAGGGGGGAGAGGGGGAGAGAGAGGGTTTTATGGGTCTCACTCCTGCTTGGAATGGAGGTGGAGCAAAGGAGCCCAGTTGACACTAGGTGGCTTCACATGCTTCCTTCCTGCGGATCGAGAAGAGAGGTGTCTGTTCAGACTTGCAAAACAGTGCTCTCTTGCTGACTGGCAAAGCCCACGGTCGAAGGAGGACCCTGGCGAGCATGTGGGGGGGGGGGGCAGTGGGCTGGTGCCACTGGCACCGAGGTCTTGTGTGATGGCAGTCATGCTTCCCATCCCGCATCCGACAGGCCTGTGCGGCCCAAGGCATGGCAGCCCTTCATTTCTAGTTTTGCCCAAGCCTGCTGGTGGTGGCACAGCTATGCCTTGGTGGTTCCTTTTTAATTCTGTGCATTCCCCCCTGAACATTATGCCCTGCAAAAGGAAGCTGCCTCAGAGTTGGAAAAACGTGGAGCAGGACCTAAGAAACCGGCGGATGTGCATGTGGTCTGGGGTTTGTGTGCTTTTGCCTTATTCTTTGGTTGGCAGATGGGTTTAAAGATAAGACCAGCTACGATCTATAAATCCACGGGCCATCAAGTGGTTTCTCTCCTACTGGGGTGTGTGTTGTAGGGGGGGGGGAAGGGCAAGGCTTTAACCTGGAGAGCTCTCCCTGTTCCTTTTGGGCTGTTGCTCAGCCGTTGCGCTTTTACATTGAGATCCTGCTTGGGTTTTTTCCGCTGTCCCTCCGTGGCTTCCCAACAGATCCAACCCCCAAACCCCAAAACATGCTTTCAGAAAGGACTCTGGGGCTATGTTGCTTTAGGTTTATGCTCAGTCAGCTTGGTTCCCAAGATTGGGACCACCCTACTAAAGAAATACCGTTCGTGTAGGAATAAAATAATAAGTGGTAGTTGAGTGTGACTTTTATACCATACAGGCATAACTCAAGAGAGGTAAGGCCTTAAAAAAAAACCTTCCCTAGACAACCACCACCACGTTAGATTTCAGGTTTAGATGAGGTTGGTCTTCAAATAAAGCTTCGAGATCCAAGCCTAGTTGATGCTGTGCCTTGGAGAAGTGAGTGTCTACCAGTTGAACATCTACCTGGAACAGAAGAGCATTGGTTCAGGGCTAGTGGTGGAGAGCTTTATCACTGTACCTTCCCCCCCCCCCCCCTTTGAGGCAGTTGTCAAGAACATCAGAATTGCCTTTGAAAAGGCTGGGAACCCTGACAAGTTAATGCTCACATATATCTGGCTGCGGAGCTGGAGTTTGGGAGTTCGATTCCCCACTGGGCCTCCTGGGAGATGAGCCAGCCTGGGTGGCCTTGGGCAAGCTGCATAATCCCAGGACGCCCCCAGAAGAAGGGAAGGGGAAACCACTTCTGTGTATTTTCCACCTACTGTGTTTCCCTGAAAATAAGACAGGGTCTTATATTAATTTTTGCTCCAAAAAACGCATTAGGGCTTATTTTCAGGGGATGTTTTATTTTTTTCATGTACAACCATCAACATTTATTCAAAGACAGTCCTGTCATCTTCTGGTGGCTGCACAAGGGTGGAGGGCGGGGTTTCACTTCACTGGGGCTTATTTTTGGGGTAGGGCTTCTATGACGAGCCTCCTGAAAAACCATACTAGGGCTTATTTTCAGGTTAGGTCTTATTTTCGGGGGAACAGGGTAGATATTCCTGGAAAGGGTTGCCATAAGTCAGAATTGACTTGAGGACATGTTGTTGTTGTTGTTGTTGTTGGCTTCTTTAGTGCTTTGTTTTAAAAACAGTTTCCAGCCTGCATTTTTCCCATAAGATCTATCAGAGAACTTGATGCCAAATCTCACAAGAAGCCATTAGCTTTTGCCTAGGAAAGTAAGATAGACTTCTCTTGTACACTGCTGAGCCTGAGAAGTCGGCAGGATATCTGGTTTTCCTCTTTGGAAGGAGAAGCTGCCGCTTCCTCAATATCTTCTTCTTCGTTCTTTGAAGACTTTGCATCTCTTATTTCTTTGGCCGGCCGGAAAAACAAGGTGGTGACCCCACGTTCAAGCAAGCTAAGAAGGCTGGTTGCTGGTGGGTAGATTATAAGAGCATTTTAAATGCAGCCAAAATCAGGTTTTTTATGCCAGAGATTACAACCGTCGGGAGAGGGCTTTGAGACGGGGCCACCTGGGAGAATCAGAAGCGGGGCCACCTCTGACGGTCAGGGCCGCCTCCGTCAGCCACCGAAGCAAAGGTCTACCAAGGCAGCCATTTTGCCTGGCGTTTGCAGCCACGTGGCTCTGCCTTTGTCTTGCTCTGCAACCTCTGATTCTTTCCATCTGTCCCTTCCTCCCAGGTCGAGGAGCCGTGGACTCCCAGGGCTGAACAAAATAGTCCCATTGATTTTAAAGCAGCCCCCCCACCCCATCCCCGGAAGCATGTTCAAAAGGCAGCATGCCGTTCCATTCCTTCTTCCTCCCGTGGCAGCTGGGTGCTGCTGCGCGCTTAAGTGAAGACCAGGAATGACATTTCCGAGGGTCCATTGCCTCGTTGGTGAGCTATGGTTGGCTAACAATACCAGGGTTTGCAATGCGGTGGTTTCTAGAAATGTTGGATAATTCATCGTTGACCGCTTGGTTTTGGCCGTGGTCATAAATAATGATAAGAATTGCATGCTGTCCCTTTTTCAAGGTTTTCCAGGTAGAGAATACACAGAAGTCGTTTCCCCTTCCTTTCTTCTGGGGACTGTGCCGCTTGCCCAAGGCCACCCAGGCTGGCACCTCTTCCAGGAGGCCCGGTGGGGGTGGGATCAAATCCCCAACGAGTGACCAAAACCACTGAGCTCTCTGGCCAGCTCAGTGTGTAGAGAGGGTTGATATTTCTACATATTCAGCTATATTTAACGTGGTGAGGTGTGGACACTCAACCTGCAATTTCACCCATGGAAAGCAAGCGTGTCATTTTCAAGTCTTCTCAGCCCAGCGGATTGACACCGAGAGGTCTCCTTCGGCCTGAATCAAGTGTGTCATTCATTATGGCGTAAGATGGCTGGAATGCATAGAACACGAGTGCACATACCCCCCCCCCTTCTTCCCTTGGCTCAGGGTGTTTATATCTCTGGTCAGTGGAGGATTGAAAACCAGGAGGTGTGAGCCGTGGTCAGGATGGGCCCCGTGGGTGAAGTGGCTGGCCTTAGAGGAGATGTGCCGGTTGTGGGCCTGAAGGCCTCCGGGATCACCTTCTGAAGGAGTCCTTGGGATGGCAAAAGAGACAGCGGCGCTCAGCACCTTGTCAGGATGATCCCCGACTCTCCTCCAGGGACCGTTTGGTGGAAGGCAAGGGTTTTTGCAATGTAGCTGGGCTGGCTTTTAATAATGGGAAATGTGGAAGACGGGCCGAGATCAATTTTTCTCCTCTTGGGAACAGCTGCATTTCTCATAGTTTCTAGATATTATGTTCTAGTAGGATTTTAGCGTCTACTCTTTCTTTTAAAAGAAAAGCGGCTTCAGCCTGGCAAGGAATAAGCTTGGCGAGCAAGAACGGCCATGGTATCAGAGGCTCGAAGGAGAACGGCTGGACTTAGGGGTTCGCCGGGTTTTGGGTGGCTTTCGGAAACAGCCTTTTCTCTTTCCCTTCTGCGCCCGCGCCAAGGAAAGCTTTCAGAATTACGCCTGAACCAGCGTAATGAAAGCACACCTCTCTTCTGGAGGTGTATGTCCTCTCCCTCGTTTTCCCATCCTATCCAAGAAGGAGAGAAAAATGTCAAGCACCCTGTTATAAGGAAGAAGGGAGTCCAGAGAAGGCCACGCATCGTTCTGTGGCTTCTTGAAGAAGGTGTTTTGAAAAGAGGTCATGATGATGTCTTGCCTTGAGATGAGGAAGCCTTGGTGGGAACAACCTCTGGAAAGGTGGCTTTTTTAACCCCTCTCAGGACCCGTTGTAGAAAAATCAGCAAAGACGCTGACGGGCTCTTACAGAATCGAAACACACCTGCAAGCTTTCAGATTTCACAGGGCTGTTCTTACTCCAAGGCAGACAACTATGGAAGGCTCTGGTTTGATGGATTTCCCTCTCAGCCACCCTGGCCTAGTGCGGTGCTTCCCAGCCTCAGATATTCTGCTTGGATTACAACTCCCAGAAGCCTTCACCGCTCGCTGTGCCGGCCAGGATTTCTGGGATTTGTACTCCGAGAACACCTGGGGACCCATGGTGGGGAACTGCTGCTCAGGAAGGAAGGAAGGAAACAGGAAGGGAGGGAGGACTGACGGACGGACAGATGTCACTGCATGAATAGCTGTACCACTTGAGCAAAATGGAGAAGATGTTTCCAAACATCTGGAAAGACAAACGTTGAGAACTCCTTGAGTGGCTCAAGGAGATCTTAACCTCCCCTGTTCCTAAGTTCTCTCTGGAGGCCTTTTTTATCTGCCCTCCGATGATGAGATGGGTGAAGAAGTGTGACGGGGAGTTCTTTGGTTGTGGCACTCTGATGTGCGAATACACACCTCGAGGAAACTTACCTGGTGGCATTTCATGCCCTGTTAGTGCCCGATGAAGAATTCTGAGCAGGACTTTTTGGTGCCGAGTTCTGATATTGTGCTTTAACTGACCTTGGTAACCTTTCTGCTGGTATGGTTGCTTTTTATTTATTGTGATGCTTTGGTCCCTATTAGGAAAATAGATGATTGGATAGCTCAGTGGTTTAGGTATATGGCTGGGGAGACCAGAGATTGGGGGTTCGATTCCCCCCTCTGGGCCTTCTGGGAGGAGAGCCAGCCTGGGTGGCCTTGGGCAAAAGGTGCCCAGCCATGATCCCAGGGCTACCCCCAGAGGAAGGGAAGGGGAATTTACTTCTGAGTTACTCTCTACCTGGGAAACCCTACCTAGAAACACACAACTTGGCCCATTTTGAAGAGGTTGTGTAACAAGATGACCTCAAACTCTTACTTTATAAAGAAAAGGGAGGAGAAGAGAGGGGAGGAGAGAGAGAGAGGGCGTGAGAAAATTTAAAACGCCTGCACGGATCAGAGAACAGAATAACCAGGCTAGCTTTTCTGGGGGCAGAATTCTAGTGCTGGGGAAGCCACCCCCCAAAAGTGCTGATTCAGGAGCTAATTCTATGGATGGGAAATCCGGGAGAGAGAGATCCCAACCAAAGTGGGGTTTAAAAGTCTGGAGAGAAATTCCAAGGAGGCAGGAAAAGGTCAGCTCACTTCATCGAGTTGGCTGGAGAGCTCAGGGGTGGAGATCTCTGGCTGCAGGTCGGGAGTTCGATTCCCCCCCCTGGGCCTCCTGGGAGGAGAGCCAGCCTGGGTGGCCTTGGGCAAAAGCTGCCCAGCCATGATCCCAGGGCTACCCCCAGAGGAAGGGAAGGGGAAACCGCTTCTGAGTTACTCTCTTCCTAGAAAACCCTGGATTACGGGTCGCTGTAAGTTAGAATTGAATTGATGGCATTTGATGATGAAAGTATGTGTATAATCTGGACCAGTTGTAAAACAAAAAACCAAGGTATTCTTCTGTTTCCGTGCATCAGATTTTGAGCATGGCGTTTCCTTGAGCTAACTGTGGAATGGTAAATTGTCCAGACCTATTTGCCAGGAAACCGCCCCGTCTGAGATAAACAGCCTTTGTCTTCAGCCGGGTACAGTCAGGAAGTCAGGCCTCGTCCAGCTCAGCCATCGAAGGGGAGCTTTGGCTTGGACGTTCCCTTTGGAGGAGGGTCCCAATAATCGTAAGACCGGGCTGTATTGGCAAGATGGATGGTAGATCTCTTCTCTTTGGCCGTTACGTCCTCCAAAGTGCGCTCCAAACCTTTCTGTTATAGGGAAAGCCCAGGCAGGGATCTGGTGCCTTAATACGTCCCCGAGCGAATGTTGGAGTAAACGCCCCAAATGCAATCAGGACTCCAGCACCCAAAGAAGCCCCCTCCCACCCACCCCAGTCAAAATAGCCTTAAACGGATTTTAAATGCCAACTGGGTGGCTTTTCCTTGAGGGGTCACTGGCTGCTGATCTGGTTCGGGGCACAATTCAGAGGTGCTGGTTTGAGCCTATAGAGCCCTCGACGGCTTGGGCCCAAGCGGTCTCAAGGAGCGCGTCTGCCTTTAGGAGCCTGCCCAGGTCTTAAGATCACCCTTCTCTCGGTCCCATCATCCTCGCAGGTGCTCTTGGTGGGGGCACGGATAGAGATGTAAAATTTCAGGAATTTTTGAAGCTATATAAAACAGCTCTGGGGGAAAAAACAGGAAAAGAATAACTTTTTTTTCCTCCATTTTTTCTGGTTTCCCCACAAAGCTGTTTTAGATAGCTTCAGAATTTCTGGAAATTTTACTTCTCTAGCTGGGACTGCATCTTGCCTAGAGATGAGAAGGTCAGGAAAAAAAAACTGGAAAAACTGGGGGAAAAACAGAGGGTTTTTCCCCCCCTGTCCCCCCCCCCCCAAATATGACTTAAAAATTTCCAGAAATTTTAACTCTCTAGGAGGACCTTCTCTGTGGCCGCTCCCAGTCTCTGGAACTCCCTCCCACTGGAGGCAGCAAGCAGACAAAGACCTTTCTCTTTAGGGAAGGTTTCCCTGAATGCCTGGTTGCCGGAGTGGATTGTTTTCGCTTATTGCTTTGAATATGTTTTTAGTATTGCTTTTGTTTACCATTTTTAGTATGGTATTTGTTTGATTCTTTAAAAAATATTTTATGCTTACTGTCTGTAAGCCACCTGAGGTCCTTTTCAAGGAGAAAGGCGGGGTGGGTGGGTACACATATTATTTTTTCAATCAATCAATCAATTGATCAATCAATTAATCAATCAACCAACCAGCCCCAAGCCTTGGCTGTTGGGCAGGCGAAGGCTTTTCAAGGGCCGACTCTCCCTGGTGCCAATTTGTTAGTAAAAAGTGTCCTGGTGGGTCCAACCTTCTGCCACCTTTCCGTGGCTAAAACGGAGAGTCAAGAGAGGGAGGCGCAAGGCAGGGCAGCCTGTCCTGGGCCACTCTTCTGGTTTCACAGCTTTCTTTCAAGCCAACCTTGGCTTTGGTAAGAGCGGTGCTTCTTCTGAGGTCCTTTGCTGGTATGCCCGTGTCAAAAAAGGTATACTTTTTGCAGGTTATATTTGGGCGCAGCTGTTGGGAGTTACAGCTGTTGGAAGATGCTTGCAGTTTTGGGAGCCTGGTTTGAAGGCCAGGAAAATTCCTTCTCTAAATGAAGAATAATTTCAAGCAGTTTCATCAGGATCTTGAGTTGCATGGCCATGATGCTGGTCTGAAACTCAAGCCTTGGTTCCCCCCTCCCTCCCTTTGCTTGTCTATTTTTAATTGCTTGCTAAATGGTTAAGCGCTTGGAGAAGTGAGAGACCTGTAGCATTTCTTGTTTTGATCTATTTCTATTTTCCATGGAGTCAGCCTGGTAAGAAATTGTATTACTTTGATTCTTTGGTTGCACCGATAAGCTGAAAGGAGATCCCAATACATAGGGAACGGATTGGAATCTAGTCAGGCCTGTTTGCAATGACGGAAAGAGCGGCAATATCCCTGTATTTTTAGATTTCTATAGGTTTTTCACTCCTGCTTGAAACATGTTCCTTTCTTCTCACCTGCAGTTCAGTCACTGAGCCTGCCTTTCCTTGCCTCCACGAAGGAGCTGCCTCGGCTTGTTCTTGATCGGTTTGTAGTTCTTGCTTAGAAATGGTGGTGCCTTTTTCTAGATTAAAAATGCAGGGGAAGCCGTGGTGGGCCTATATCTTTTCACTATGGCCCACTTCCACTTCTCTTTGTGTTTGCCAGGGTGGATAAAAATATATTTTTATATATATTTAAATCACGATTTAAAAATCATTTAAAAAAAAATTAAATGGTAATTTAAATCAAATCCACCCTGGTTTCTTCGGAGGAACGGCAGGAAGTTATTTGGAGAAAGTCTTTAAAAAAGTAGGAGAATTTTATTTATTTTGTACTTCAGTATAAATCTTACATCTGGATTTTTAAAAAGATAGATCTTAAAAATAGAGGCATAGAACAGACAGGAGAGTGGGCTGGGTTTGCTGAATGTGATCTTGAGTCACCCGGAACGTGGTGGCGAAATGTCCTTCGTTCAGAGGTGTATTGCTTGCTTCTCCACGCGTCTGGTCCGTTTCCCTGGGGAGAGCTGGCCGTCAGCCCGCCCTCCCTCACTTTGGCTTTGGTTCTTCTACTTATCTCCTCCTGCTCCTGTCCTCACTCTTCAGATCTCCGTTGCCTTTTGCTTTCCTACTCATCCTGACTTACGCCATCCAGAAATGCTGCTGCCGTGTAGCCCGTATAATTAAAAAATGGTAAAGCTCCCAGGGCGCGTGCTTTGAGCGCGATGGGGCAGTATAGAAGCAGCCCACTTTGGTTTTTTGCTTTGCTTTTTGCTCAGCGTCCTTTCCCTGCCAGATCTGTGGCTTAAGGAAGCGAACCAACTCAAAACTTCCCCAAGTAAGATCCGCGGCAGCCTTCCAACCTGACGGAGTTAAAATCCCCACCGCCTGCAGGGCCCATGGTGGCTGCAAAAACCCAACAACACAAATATCTTCCCTTTTGCTGCTAGGTCAAGAACCGCTCTGCTCCGACCTCCACCTTTGGCCTCTTTTGAAGGCCAAGTTTGCCCAAAACTCTCCCACCCCCCCCCGCTCGCCCTTTTTCCTTTCCTTCCAGACCAGCGATCAGC
This sequence comes from Intellagama lesueurii, assembly GCA_037013535.1. NCBI lineage: Eukaryota > Metazoa > Chordata > Lepidosauria > Squamata > Agamidae > Intellagama > Intellagama lesueurii. The sequence goes on along the minus strand of JBAJHW010000017.1, from coordinate 12,355,621 downwards.
CCAAAGCTGAGCTTGGCCTCACATCAGATCGCCTGGGACCCGGGCTTCTGGAGCCACCACCTCTTGCAACTGGGAGGAAAGAGGCCACTTCCCAGCGTGTGTTTTTTGCTGCCTGAAATAACAAGCCTCTAAGAGGTGAAGGCTGCACATGATGATGACATGGCTGATGCTCCGGTCCTGAAAATGGTTTCTACTGAGCATGCCCAGAGGAAGTTTTGCTCTCCCCCCCCCCCGCCCACTCTTTTTATCACATGAGCAGAAACTGAATCACTCACTACTCATGGAGATCTAGGACTTGCAACTAACTGCATTGGGTTGAGTCTCTCTCTCTCTCTCTGCTTTGGCTGGGTTTGCAGGTAGCCTGGCTGGTTCCCTCCCACCTTCCCATGTCTGACCAGCCAGCAGATTTCCTTCCTCTTGCGGTTGCTCAGGCTGCCAGGTTGGGAGAGGAAGAGCCCATGGAAGGCCATTTTGAAGATTGTCACGGCTGGGGTTTTGAGCTATAGTCTCCTCCTTTCTTTTCCCCCCTTTCTTTTCCCTTCCTTGTCGTTGTTCTCCTCAAGAAGCAAGCGCTACAGCCTCCAAGGATCTCTTGGAGATCAACGCAGAACGTTTGATGGCAACCTTGGGCCTTGTCTTTGTGGAAAGAGGAGAAGGGTTAGGGAGACGGGCTCCCTCCGCTTGCTAACCCTTGGCCATGTATTATTTTGATGGATGGATTCTTAGGTTTTGGTTGCTGTTCTGGACAAAGTGATTCACAGTTCTGAAGGCCCGATAAAAAAAAGCTGAGCAAGCCGGCACTGGAAATTCTCCACATCTTGGCCAATTTTAGGCTCACCTCCTTTTTTGAAAGGTAGGGTCGAGAGAGGAGGCCTGGGGTTGGTGTCATTGAGCTGGAATGCATGTAATGCCTCCGACGGTGGTGCAAATTGGACCGTTCTGTCTCAGGGGGAAAAAACTCCCTTTTTTAAAAAACCTGCAAAGCAGATCTTGGCAGGTTGGGGCCTCTGTTACTGCTGGGAGGTAGGAGAGGCGCAGGTGTGATTTCAGTGGCTAGAGGCTTTCCAGAAATCTTGCTTTGTGCCAAGGAAAGCCATGCTTTCCGATGGTCTTTGTGTGTCTGTTTGCATGAGGGTCCATTTTGAATGGGACTTGCTCTCCTCGGCAGTGACTTTACGCTTTGGCTGAAGGTTAAAAGGCTGAAGCCAGGAGAGGGACTTCGAATGCTGATTTAAAAACAAAAACAAACAGTGATGCCGTTGTCCTCCAAGGCATGAGGCTTCTCAGGGCTGAGCTCCAGACTGTGTCGGAACCTTGGCCCTTCTGAGTCCTCTCGTGTATGGAGAAGCGCGGATGTTTTTCGGCACCTTGGGTGTGGTTATTGTGATAAAAGTAGGCCAGAATCCTGGTGGTTATTTACGCCGGCGTGAGTACAACAGCACATCATCATCATCATTGTAATAATAATAATAATAATAATAATAATAATAATCACAGTCTTAGAAAGAGACCCTGTGGGTCACGGAGTCCAAACCCTGTCAGGGAAGCCCAGTGGGAAATCCGATGCCCGACCTCTGGTTCTGCCGCCAGAGACCTCCGCCGTGGAGCTCTCCAGCTGAATTGCTGCTCACCGGGACGATCGCCAGGGTGTGCCGCTGGTGTCTGAGGCTCTTGGGTGCTTTTTGCTCCCAGATCAGACCTCTGGCGCTCACTGGAACGGTCAGGAGTGGGCAGTTTGCCCTGTGAGTCGTGTTGGAGGAGAGAGCCATGGCGCTCAGTTCTAGCCAGCATTGGTCAGAGGGTGATGAGTGCCGGCGCCTCTAGGATATGGAGGGCTAAACGTTGCTTGTCTGCCCTGCTTTGCCACTGACTGGGCTTTTCTCCATGCGAGAGGGAACTCTTCCATTGAATAACAATAACGGGCGCGGGTGTTGGGGGAATCTACCTCCCTGTCCGACAGTGGACTACGGTTCCCATCGGCTAGCCTAACCGGGGATGAAGGATGCTGGGAATGGGAGTCTGGCCACCTCCGATGTGGCTGGACTTTGCCAGCCAAGCATAATTCTCCCAAGAGGATTTGTTTGGGAGGCCAACGGCCTCAAGTCCAGAAACCCCCTGGAGACTTTCCCCATTGCTGATTGAGCCCCACTACTTGGCACCCAACAGGTAACGCCGACCGTGATTTCTCAGCTTGAGGCAACGTGCCTCCAGAAGCGATGTCATTTGAGTTACACGGGTGTAAATGCCCAGTAGTATTTCGGCCACTTTGATGTCTCCTTTTTTATTTTTATTTTAATGGATGGGGTTCTTCAGTGCTTCTCCTTTACAGAAATAAAGCAAGAAGGGAGGCGATGTGAAAAGTTAATTCTGGACTCTTCCAAGATGCTGTATTTAAGAGAGATTGAAGCAGGTTGCTCCTTTTTAAAGAGTCCCCTTGAAGCTGTAACCATCTCTTCTTTTAACTGAAATGCTTTCCCCCTCTCTAGTAAGACTGTGTGTGTGTAAATTCCCACGCCCGGATGTGCTTGTTCTGCGCTATAGAGTTGTACAGCGCTGCATTGGTTGCCAGTGATCAGCCGTGCTGTGTTAAAGAGGGTGCTTTAAAAGGGTGTCTGATTCGGTGTGCTTAATAGTTGCCGGGACATGGCGATAATCTGCTAAATCTCCTTGAGCAAATCTGCACAGAGTAAAGCTTGCCTGGTTGTGTCTTAGTGGTGGTGCTGGGGTGGGGGCGGGGGAGACCTTTTCCACCCAGCAGAAACCGGCCGGGCTTAAGGCTTCCTTGCGTTTCCCTCTTGCGCGCTGTTCTTCTAGCCTCCATTTAAATCCATTGGAAGGGAGAGCAGACCCCTAAAACAAACCCCCAAACATTCAGCTTACCCATGCTTGTTCTCTTCTACTCTTTAATTTTGGGACACTCGTTTATAATTGTTCTGCACAATCTATTGCCGTACGCCTGGAAAAGTAAATTTTTAATCCAAGAAAGCTTGCATTAATTGTTTGGTTTTTAGTGGCCTTTATTAAGTGTCACATTCGTCTACATTTGTATTGTGTAATGGCCACACAGCTTCCTTTCGATTTTCTTCCACTGTGGAAGGGATCTGGGATTGACTCTTGTGGCTTCAAGCGAGAGGCAGTAGATGTTTGGAAACGAGATATGGCTAACCCTTCCTTCCTTCCTTCCTTCCTTCCTTCCTTCCTTCCTTCCTTCCTTCCTTCCTTCCTTCCTTCCTCACAAAACATCAGAAGGGCTTAATATTATTAGCAGTGGTCACAAAGCAAAATAACCATCTGGAAATCTGAATTCTCCTTCTTCCCCTTGTGTTTCCTGCTGAACTGATTGATAGATTGATAGATTTTTTTTAAGCCGGTGGATTTGCATCTTTGAAAATTTCAGACAGGCTTCCTTTCCACCACCTTTTTGTTTCCCAACTGGCTTATTGTTTTAAAACACACACATTTCCAAGCAGTAATCCCCCCCTCCCGCACGCTTTCTCCTTGATGAGAGAGAGAGGTTGTCTGGACTGGTGCAATCCTCAAGGCTTCCTCGAGGTGCAAGCCCCAGCTTCTGTTTTACTGTCCCGTGTTTGGGGGGGTTTTTTGGTTGGTTTTTTTGTTGGTTTTTAAAGGAAGTAAAGAAGGAAGATGGGAAGATGGGAAGGAAGGAAGATGGCAGGTCGTGGTGTGTCTGTAAACAATGCAGTTATGAAATGGCAGTGCACTGCTCGGCCGAGCATGCTCAGAAACCAGCCTGTAGGGGGAGGTGATTTGAGCGAGAGCTGAGATGATCTAATTCACAGCAATATTTGGGATCGACAGGAAAAAAGGCCAGGCTCCTTCCCCCATGACCGAGCAGAAAACCAGGCTTCTGGGATTAGGGCCTGTAGGCTTTTGTTGGAGAGAGCGAGAAAGAGAGAGAGAGCAAACCTTTGTGGATCTCCTCCTCTTCTGGGACCTTGGCTGCTGAGTGGTGGAGTTGGGTTGGGTTGGGTTGTTTTTTTCCTTCTTCTTCCTCCTTCTTCCAGCCTTTCCAGAAAAGGATCAAGACTTAGTTAAGACTTTGTTTCATGGGAGAGAGAACAGGCCTTCTGTTTGTTCTCTTTGCTTTCCTATTTTCTCTCTTCCCCCCCCCCCCACCCCAAATGGTAGCTGCTACATTCCTTCTCCCTCTTGTTTTTTTGGGGATGGGTTGTTTTTTTTTAAATTATTATTTTATTTTATTTTTTGGTCAGCATTGGGCTGAAAAGAGGGTCTGATCTCTGGTTGCGTTTGTGTGTGTGATTTTAACTGGGCTCCATTTCCCAAGGACCACGTGGTGGAAGACGGGGGCCATATTTGCCTCCATGCTTTGTCCTTTCCTTCCCTCTTCCCATCTAATCTTCCTTCTGAAAGTGATTCTGGGCTTAGGGTGGTTTTTCTGCTTTCATAATGGATTGCATTTTTGAACATTGCAACTTGAACAGAGACACCACATGCACAAAAATGGCTCGCCTGGCCTTTGGGTTCCCACCCTCTCTGTCTTTGCTTTTCAGGACGGCTGCTCTCCCTTCGTAATGCTTTATTCTCCTCCGTTACTCTTATAGGTCTCCTTGGGGCCTGGCGTTTTCAAAATGGACGGTTTCCTGCCACCGAGGGGCTACAGCATGGGCTGTCGGGGATGCTAGTTTGCCAGACAGATCCTAAGCATGTTTACATTTAAGTAAGTCCCATTTATTCATTTCTCTGAGACTTACTTCCAGGTAAGTGTGCTTAGGAGAGCAGCCTTCTAGTTCTTGATTCCCCCTCACCCCCAGCTTCTCCCCATGACTGTTTGTTCCTTGTTTTGTTTTGTTTCATGCAGGTTGACGAGGTGAAAAGTTCTAAATAATACTGCTGTGATTTTATTTTTATTTGATTTTGACCAGTGGCAGTTCTGCACAAGAGGCATTTCAATTGCCACGTGTTTGGGCGTTGGATTTTTGCAGCCACTCTGTTGACTTGTCCATTAAGAAGACCTGGGAGGGCAGTAAAAAAAAAAAAAACAATGGGGCTTCTGTTTGGTCTTGTTTCACCTTGAGTTTCCGGTTCGTTCTTTGGGTGGGAAGCCAGTTTAACTTTAACTTTATGATGATGATGATGATGACCGTAGGCCGGCCACGTTAGATATGCAAGACTAAAATGCAATAACCAACATATAGTCTTGGCCATTTAACCAGTTTCTTGAAATGTGGTTGGTATAAGACAGAAAGATAAATGAGATCAAGGGGCACATGCCTAAGGAGGTTTTGCTCCTAAATAATTTCCCTGCTGGCTACCAACCTTCAGATAAACAGTTTTGACCTGCAAGCTCTTGGTAGCAGCAGTCACCTTGACACCTAGAATGTGTCGCATGTTGGCACGTTATTGATTCGATTGGAATGAACTGTGGTGTGGAGGGCAATATAAATAAATATGATTGTTCTGTTGTTCTTCTCCATGTTGCCTTTCCTTAATATGGCAGACAGGATCATTTCCAGTAATCCTGGAGTGATGGAGGTTTTAAATTTATATTCTAAAAAGGCTTTATATAATGGTCTCTCTTGGGACTTCCTTCCTTCCTTCCTTCCTTCCTTCCTTCCTTCCTTCCTTCCTTCCTTCCTTCCTTCCTTCCTTCCTTCCTTCCAACCATGACTGAAGTTCCTGATTGGTGGTGAAAATGCTTTTTTGTTTTTTCTGACCAAGATATGGAGAGAGTGTTTAAATTTCATTTTGCTGGAAGTGGCATTATTTTAAAGAGACAAAGATGCAGGTGGAAAGGGGCTCGGCCTTGACTGGTCTTTGTCGCCTCTAGTTCTTTGAAGGCTTTGACTGTGCTGGCAAAGTGAATCCTGGAGAGGTTGCACTTGAGTAGGATTTGGTAGCGTTTTTCCAAGAGAGATCTGGCCATGGATTCTTGGAGGACGGGGGGGGGGGGGGCTTCCTTGAGGTGGGAATGCCTGGAGAAAAGTGGTGATTCCAAGAATCGCCCAGAAATCCTGACTCTCCGGGCCATGGTTTTCCTTGCAGGCTTTTCAAATCTGCCTTTTGGGTTTTTAAGGTGTGTTTTTTTCTCCCCCCTGCAGGAATAAAATAAGAGAGCTTTCCTGCTGGGTCTCTCCCTTTTGGTCTCCATGGACCTCCAAACTGTAAATTAAAAGGGAGGACGAGCCTGTTCAGCCTTTTCTTCTTCCCCCCCCCCCCCTTTCTCTTCCCTCAACGTGCCTGTTTTAGATGGAGGGCTGTCGTTTTCTGATGCAACTGTCTGCTCTCACAGGGTTTTGGGAAGGAAGAGAACAGAAGACCCAAGAAAGCTGTGCCATGTTCCTGAAATGCACGCAAGGCGCCATTTTAGAAGCCAGAGAATCTCCTTGGCTCCATATTGGGTTTTCTAAGACTTTTTGTTTTTCCTCCCCAGAGGTCTTGGTTTCTAGGCTTAGAGATGGCGCCTGCCTCCAACGTGATTTCCTGATCTTCCAAAGCCTGCGTTCCTTTCACTCTCTCTGGTTCGCAAGCAACAAAGAAAGCTGGTACCTAGAATGGAAAGGGGGTTTCAGCCTTTGGACTTCCTCTCTCTCTCTCTCTCCCCGACCCCCACCCGGTTCTGCTCCCTTCCTTTCTTTTCCTTTCCTTTTGGAGGCAATCCTTCCCCAGAGGGCCTTCCTAAAGGGTGGTCTGGAAGAGGCAACCCTTTCTCCCTTTTTGCAAATCTAGAGTCCTCATAGGTCGGCAAAACATAATTCTGTTTTCGTTCTGATGGCCCAGCCATTGGGAAGACTCTCCAGTGCCAGAAGATTAATAAATCACTCTGTTGTAGGCAAGAGAATGGAGACAGACGGCTGCGGGGAAAGGGAGGAGAGGGGCGGAAAAGGGGGAGAAGAAGAGGAAGAAGAAGAAGAAGAAGAAGGCAACCAGGAAAGAGCGAGCGTGCCGAGACTTTTATTCTGAAGCCGTCCTTCCTTGTCGTTTGCCTTTTGTTGGGAGCTGCAGCCGAAGCAGTAGACCTTGCCTCTGCTCAGGAGGGCTGGGTATAAGATTTCCCTGCCAATCAGGAGCCGACAGATTGGGGCATGATGGTGGAGTGGGAGCAGACGGGGAAGTTTACTTTGCGTTTAAGGGAGGGAGAAAAACATGGAGGTACCTGCCGGCACAGTGGCTGGGAAAGAGGGTTGGGTGGGTTGTGCGCCAGAAGCTCACTGGGTTGGCCATGGCAGAATGGCTTGGGGGGCGGGGGGGGGGGAGCGCTTGTGCATGGGTGCCATCCATGGGGTAGAGTGCTCAAGAGGTCTATTGTTTTCTGTGAATGACCTTCAGGCAGTTGGGAAACACTGATGCAGCTGATCATTTTTGATTAATTGAAGAGAGGGGAAGTTGTGCAATCCGTGGCAGGTACATAGAAGTATCAAGTAAATGATTCTCTCTCTCTCTCTCTCTGTCTCTCTCTGTATTTACACATAGTTCAGAAATTACTATAGAATGATGTTGTTTCATTTGACCCTTCAAGACAAAGAGGCACGGTGGTCTTTTAAACTCTTTTGTTGAGCTTTGGGTTGTAGAATGAAGTGGTTGGAGGAGAAGTGATGGATGGATGCATGGAAAGCAGGATGGAAGGAAGGGGAACCTTTGGGACAAATGACTATAAGTCATCATGATTCCTGTTTCTGCATGATGTATGAAGCAGTCTACTACTACCACCTCCTTTTGTGCAGCCCCATGGTTGCAGATATGAGCGAAGAGGTTTTGTGGCTTTGTGAAATGCTGTTTAGAGCATCATCACCTAGATTTGGTGGAATGGATAGGGAGATATTTTTTAAAAATGAAAGCTAGGCTGGGAAAGCCTTTGTGTGGTTAACTGTATGTGGTGTTTTTTTAAAAGTAGACTCTATTGTCATGAGAGCCTGCTGACATCAAGCACTTTCAGCATGCGTTCTGTTGAGAGGCCTGTCTGTAGAACAGCAAAGGATCTGCTAGGAACTCAAGGGTAGTGAGTTTTAATTCTGTGGACTGTGTCTTCCTAAAGACAGACATTTTTCGAGTTCTTTAGGACCAAGCTCAGTGCTCTACCAAGGTGGTTTGATAGCGGTCCTGGTATTCTGCCTTATTGTTCCCTTGCAAGTTAAAATAATGGGCACACATTTAGAGAATTGCACGCTTTCTTATGCTGGCTGGATAGAATAGTGTGGGTTTCTGGCTGCAGAGCCAGAGGTTGGGAGTTCGATTCCCCCCACTGGGCCTCCAGGGAGAAGAGCCAGCCTGGGTGGCCTCAGGCAAACTGCACACCCCCAGAGGAAGAGAAGGGGAAACCACTTTGGCAGGGCTTGAAAATTTTTAGAATGTCTCACCAGTCAGTCAAAAATTTCACCAGTCAGCATGACCGGACTTGGCCTTGACATGGCCTTGCAATTTATTGGGATTGGGAATCACCGATTTATACTCTCAGACTTGGGTTGCTTTATTACCTGCGTGCCTGTGGGGTCATGAAGCTTGTATTTTGAATGCCTTTCTTTTGAATGTCGCCAGCAAAAATAAAACTGAAAGCAAAAGCGCCCGGCCTCTTAAGGAGCCAGGTCGTTCAGTTGAAATTGGGAGCAGGGAATATTCTCCAGCATGGGACTACTTTACATTCTCCTGCAGAACTATCTTTCTATGTACCGTTTGAACTCTCTTCTCGCGAGAAGAGGGCAGTTTTCCTTTTGCAATGGGAGGGGGGAGGGGAGGACTGCAGGATTAGAGAGAGAGAGAGAGACAGGCGGAGGGGAAGGAGGCAGGCAGGGAGGGAGCTGTGACTTGTCAAGCAGCATTTTTCACTCGTCGCAGACAAGTGGACGAGTGCATTTTTCAAGCCCTGCACTTTGGAGTACTCTCTACCTGGAAAACCCGGGAAAGGGATTGCCATAAGTCGGAACTGACTTGATGGCATTGTTGTTGTTGTTGTTGTTAACGTTAACGCTCTCTTGATGAGAACCCATCCTGTGGATCCTTGCATTTGTTTCCAGCTTTTGTCTCTGGAACCACTTTAAGAGTATTGGCGTCTTTATTGAATCTCACGGTTGATCGTCTTACGTTGTCCACTGTAGGGCTGGAGGAGTGATGGCTTTCCAGATCTTCTGAGAGTCTAGTTCTCATTTCAGTCCCAGAGCCTGTAAAAGATTTGTACTCCATCATCAGCATGTGGGGAGGACGCGGCACTTGTTTCTCCCCCTAAATTGGCAACCATTTTAAGGGGCTAAGGCAGAGACCTTGTTATAGCCCATACATGGCTAAGCAGGCTGAAACAGACTGCCCATAACACAGGAGGTGGCCTATTGTCAACTTTAAATCTTTCCTCAAATCTGTTTTAAAAACCCATGAATATGTTGCAGCCCATGAACAGGGGTCCTGTTGGCCTGCAAACATGCTGCCTAAAATGCCTGTTGCTCTTCTCTAGTAATTAAACAGCCAACAGATTAAGTCAACAAGCAATAACAGGCCAAGGAAAACGTGCTCAGGCGTCTCACTGTCAACCTCTGGAACCCATTTCTATAGTAAATGGCAGACGTCCTCTGTTAACGGGTTTGAGAAAAAAGGGAGAAAGAGGGATTGTGAACTGCAGATGGTCTAGTGTGTATTTTTTTTTGGGGGGGGAAGAAAATGGGTAAGTTGTCATTCCTAACCGGTACATTGGGTTGACCCAGTGATGGTGCGTGATGGCTGGAGATACAAGGCAACGGGAGGAGTGCGTTGTGTGGCATTTGCTCTTATGGGGCGTGATAACATTTTCCCAACTTGGATGGTGCTGTTTCTGGGCTCCCCAGAAGCCTCTCGTTGGCCAGTGTGTGGGCCAAAAGTTGGACTAGATCAGGTTGAGATCTGGTTCCGCCCCTCTCATCTTAATGAACCTGCTCGCAAGAAGACGAGTTTGTTGGTAGAGAAGGACCACGGGAAGCTGTTACCTGGGAAGAGTTCTGGAGGGACTTGGAGACTGTGGTGTTTCTTTTTACCTTTAGAAAGACTCCTGGTCTGCTTGTGTTAATAACAAATACAGGGATGTTTGTACAGAATGGGGTCAAAGAACAAGCAACCTCAGCCTCTTCCTCCAAATTACTACTTTACTACATAGAGGGGATTTTTATTTTAAAATATATTTTTTTAAAAATTTAAAACGGCAGTTTTCTCCTCCTTAATGCCGTCTCTCCTGTCCTGCTACCAGGACACCACCTCATTCTTCCTAATGGCTGAAATCCAACGTTCCTTCTAGTTTCCTGGAGCACTGTGCCGAGGCTTTGCCTCCTGCGTGGCGGATTGTGGCCGTGTCCGGAAGCCAATGGGGGAAAGCACCAACTCGGCTGCACGTGCCCGAGGATGCCGTGCTGTGCACCCTCACACCTTAGAGGGAACGTTGCTGAAACCCCATGGCTTAGTCTTGTAGGTCGTTGCTCAAGTAGGTCCGTGGAATTGGGCGAGTCAGCTGCTCCGTAAGTTCTCTCGATTCAGTGGGCCTCCTTTAGTTGCGACTTACTGTGCTAAGCGACAGGATTTCAGCCCATGTACGGAGGGGCTTTCCACCTGCAGTTCACAATCCATGCGACTCGATGGCTTTAGGAGTTCTGTTGGTTCCCTGGAAATGGAGTCCAGTTCAGTTTTGTGGAAGAAGCTTCCACCTCTTTTTGAAACAGGGCAGGTTTTACACATCGATGGTCCCTTTTTAAAGATGTTATCACCTACTGCTGTGCTTCCCAACCTTGGTTCCCAAGATGCTTTTTGGACTAGAACTCCCAGAAGCTTTCGCCATCAGCTAGCTGTACTGGCCGGGATTTCTGGGAGTTGTAGTCCAAGAACATCTGGCGACCCAACGGTTGCGAGCCACGGATCTATAGTTGCTACTCTGGGCAAGGTTTCAGCTATCACGGCCAGAGGTGGAGGAACTGTAGCTTGATGATGATGATGATGAACAACTGTTGTTCCTATTGTTGCTCACCATGGTTTTGCTGACAATGGCTGATGGGAAGGGGGCTCCAGCTTCCTCAGCCCCTATCTGGGCGATCCCTGGGATGACTGTTGGAAACATAAGGTTTGCCAACTCAACCTGGCTCTGCCTTTTGGAAGAAAGCAAATCTGACTCACTGGCCTTCCTTGATGATGTCTGAACATACGAACTTGTGATTTTTCTCCACGTCTTGTTTAGCGAGCCCTTATGAGCCAAGGAGACGCCAGGAGAGACGCCTGCATGAAGGCTGAGCTGTTGAAAGACCTCACCAGCAGCCAGGTGGAAGGTGAGTCCCGGGCTCAACCCTTCCTTCCAACGGAGGTGGCTGGGCTGGACCCTTCTGTCGGTGTAGGGGCGGCGAGAAGGTTTGTCAAAGGGAAGTTTGATTCGGTGCAGTTTCTGGAGGTCCAGGACGGAGGCGGAACTGGTTTGAGCCAGGCTCCGCAGCCTCCACTTTGGAGCCACTGGATTAGATCCAAAGATCACGAAACGGCTCCTGCGTGGAAAGGTAGCGAAAGGGCCTCTTGGTCCTAAAGCAGGGGATGATTGGCTTTGAGGTTCTGAGGATCGGTTGGAGAGTTTTGGCATAGACTGCGTGAAATGATGCCCCCTGGAAAATGAAATTGGAAAAATCCTTGCCTCGTTTTCTAGTTCCCTCGTAAAGTTGGTGCTGTCTCTCCTTCTGGACTGTCCCGTTCTCGAACGCAGCTGTTCAGGTGCAGCGTGGGCCGTGCTGGTCTGCGCCATGTTAAGCTATGGAGAATCCCCTGTTTGAAAATTACAAAATCAGCACATGTCGTTTTCTTGTGGTTTTCCCAGTTCGTTTACCAGCTGACACCATCGTGATGCCGAGGAATTGTAAGGAGTAGCGACTGATCGCCCTGCCTGCCCATAACCTCCCTTTAAAACTCTCCCACCTGCTCCTGGGCTGGCTTAGTATCAGTTGAAGTTTAAAAAAAATAATTGCCTCTGTCCTATCCTTTTGTGAGGATGTTATTTGTACAGTACCAAAGAATACAACCACGACACTAAAAGTCTGGAAGAAATTATGTCACGACGAATCAGAGATGAAACTGAGCTAGGTAATAGTGATGGCATATTCGTAAACGAATACGAATATCCCGGACCCAGGGTGGCTGGGATCTCCAGTCCCTCCTCCCTGAACCGACTCGTCCCCTCATGGGTCGCCATGCCGCACACTCAGCAGCTACGCGGGGAGACTCGTCATCCCTCCCCGTGGCTGGAGTGGCCAGAAGAGCAGGAAGACAGAGACGTGACAGCCGGGCTTCGTCGGAGGTTGGCCCAACGAGCAGGACGCCAGCTGCACGTGCACGGCGCGGCGCCCCACGAGGGGACGAGTCGGTTCGGGAAGTCGGGACTGGAGATCCCAGCCACCCTGGGTCTGGGATATTCTTACTTGTTCACGAATATCCCATCTCTACTAGGTAAGGTCGAGTCACCCAAAGCTGTAAAAAGGTTGTCCTTAGAAGCCTCAGATTGGACCTGGTTTTGATAAGAGCTGCCAAAAAACGGTGCTAATGGTGCTGTCGCCTTGATCAGCAAGAAGGAAGGACATGTGCAGAGCACGTGAGGGCCCTGGAATGGTCGCCAGCAAGTGACAGGGTGAGGACGAACCGATTTGTTTCAGACCCCAACTTTGCTGCCCTTCCTGTGTTGGTAGCTGGGTTCCCAAAGGGCTCAGCCGGGTTCTCATTTCAGACAAACAAGCTGGAATTGCATTGGTGCTGACGGGTGGTTTGTGTGATTTCCACGGCTCATGGCCAGTGGGCAGAGTGCTGAGGCACCTCTCCATTGTGCTGTTGGGCTTGTGGCTGGGTGTGTGGCCACGACACACCCAGGTACCTTGTTAATTAGCTACAGTTAGCCATGGTAAGTAATGCCCATCTTATGTAGACCCCGGTAGGATTCTGGCCAATGAATACTGAGAGGAAATGGGGATCAAGTCTTCAGAGATCGGCACCCAAATCATGTGATTTTGAGCTGTGGCCTTCCTATTAAATTGGCATTTTGTTTCATTGTGTGAGTGCGGTTGAGGTTTGTGACTGGGCCTGGGATTTTTACAAGATGTTTTGGACTACCCATCCTGTAATTCTTCATTCTGAGAGTTCTGCCTGGGCAGATCTAGACCTGCAGGCACCTGACTGAGCTAGCAGTGGGGTAGCTTCTTTTCTTCCGCAGAGGAAGTTCGTGTGGAGCTGGGCCTAGAAGCCTTCCGAACTAGGCCTTTTCTCCAGGTGAACCACAGTTGTAATCCAAAAAGCTTCAAGAATCCCATGCTTATTTGCGATGTCTTTTGTCTTTCCTCTATATCAATTTCTCTCTCTCTCTCTTTTTCTCTTTCTAGGATTTAATGCTATGGCCACAGATGAGAGTGCCATAGAGAAGCAAATTGGGGAAACCAAGATGGCCCCTGATGGCGAAACCAATGGCTCTTGTGAATGCAGTGAAACCAAGACCCACCCAAATGCAGCTAAGAACACTCAGGACCACACAAAAGCAACCCAAGGGGACTCAACGGCCAAGTGGAGCCGGATAGCAGAGAATGGCATTTCCGAGAGAGACAGTGACGTTGGGAGACAGAATCACACCCAAATGAATGACTTCACACAGACTTCTGTCACGGGAAGCAATGGCTATGTTTTGCCTAAACCGATGGCTCAGGAGTTGCCTGCAAGGACTACCAGCGGGACGTTTGCTTCCCTCACCGGCCATGCAGCCAAAACCTTCCCTGCTGCGGGAGCAGGAACAGGAGCAGGAGGCAAGGGGGAGAATGCTGGGCGCCTTTTCCCAGGCGCAGGCTGGTTCTACGCCGCCAAAACTTGGGGAGGGTGGCAGAGACGGCGAGGTGAAAAAACCTTTGTTGGCGCAGGGCAACGTGAAGATCCACAGAGCGCGGAAGACCATGCCCAAGTCCCCAGCCAGCTTGGTAAAGTATCCCAAAAGGGGCGGCTTAAGAAACCCTGGTGGCTCCGTTTTGGCAGAGGTGGTGGGAGGCGTGAGCTCTAGCGCGTGGAGTGCAAGAGCAAGAGAAAAGCGCGTTGGGCCCCTGCCGGTGGCCGCTTCCTTCTCCTGGGAGGCTGATCAGGTTCAGATCACATCCTTCACCTCTGTAGTCCCACTTCAATACTAGGGATGGTTGGTTCTCTATAGATGTTTACCCATCAACCCGCAGGAGCCCAACCCGTGTGGGCCGTGGGGAGGAACTGGATGAGCCAGAGGTTCTTCGCCCCAACCCATCCGGTTGCCATGAATGCTGCCCCTTTGTGATTAGGCGGTGGGTGAGATAGAGGTGGTTGCGCTTCCAGGGTCTCCTTCAGAGCTGTGGAGCATTGATCTGTGCGGTTGTTTTCAGCTTCAACTCCTGGAAGTCTCTACCGAATTGTAGTCTCATAGGCCCAGAGATCTCTCACCCCCGTCTTAATAAGAATTGATGCTGGAATATCTAGATACCTTCGCTATTTCTGTGACTTGCTTTCTTTTCATCCGGTGAAACATGGCCTTTGCCGTTCAGGTGCTATGTTTTCCGCCATTTGTCTGTTTCCCTAAATGGCAGAGCCGGTGCAATGTGTGGTGGATAAAGTCTCGGAGTTGAACTCCGTGGCCTGGGTTCAATCCCTGTTTGGCCGTGGAAACTCACTTGAGCATGGCAATCGTAAACCACTCCTTGAACATGTCACATACCTAGCAAACTACATGAGGGTCACCATGAGTTGGAAGGGACACAGCAGCACATAACAAGAACAACAGCGGAGCATTTTAGGAGAACCTTGGTGCGCTGTGGCAATCATGTGGACGGCAGGATGCTTTGTAGTATTCAGTCAGTTTTGCTTTCATAAAGATCCTTTGTCAGATCCTTCAAGTTGGCAGTTACACTGATGAATGCATGTCTGATTTCCAGTTGGTGGGAGCAAATAAAAAATAAGCCAGAATCAAATAGTATAAATCTCAGCGGCAGATTGCTAGTAGTCAAGAAGTTGACTGTTGCATTCCTTGTCATGCACCAGCCGTACGACTGACCCACAAAGGGGAATGCAAGCGTTGACTTCTAAAGTAGTGGCAATTTGTTGCTGCGATTGATGCTAGCAAGTGTAAGTAATAGGATTCTAGGCTAGCCGATTAATAGGTGAATAGGAATAAGTAATTAACTCTGCAAAAAAAGAAAGTTGTTTGGCAAGTGTATGAATATAGGCATATGTGTGTTTATTTTAAACATCTATCTATCTATCTATCTATCTATCTATCTATCTATCTATCTATCTATCTATCTATTCACTCATTCTTTCATCCATCTGTTCATCCTCTCATTCTTTAATCCATTCATTCACTCACTCACTCATTTTTCATCTATCTGTCTGTCTGTCTGTCTACACACACACACACACACACACACATGTCTCCAAATTATCCTGTACATAGGCTTTCTGCAGCCGAACGTGCCTGTCTTTTATTCATTGAACTATTTTGTGATCCTTGCGCAAAGATTCGGGTGGCCGGCAGTATTACGTGAAGAAGCCCAGTTCCCTGGGTGTGAAAGGAGTTTCATAGGGATGCAGTTCTGAACCTCTCGGCTTTGTCCATGTCTGTGAACAGAGAGCATTTTTTTGCAGTGGCTGGCTGTTTGGAAAGGTGTTTCTCAAGGTTCTCCGACCGCACCTGACTCATCTGCGTTATGTCCTTCTGGTGTTCGGCAAAACGGTTGTATTCTGTGTTCAACCAAAGCATGTGACTGTCTTTCAGGAGTTACTCCCTTGTTTCTGTATTGAGAAAATCCGTATCTTCCCTTTTGATCCAATGGTCCTTAAGATAAGGGCTTACACTGGATTTTAACCGTAAGCATGCACCCGTGTGTACACAGATTTTGGAAACATTAACCATAGCTAACTCATTAAGGTAATCTAATTAAGTGTCTCCAACCTTGAAGAAATTTAATTGGTTAGTTAATTCACTGATTAGTTTTTTCAGCCTTAGAATGTCAGACAGAATTTCTGGAACTGTTTGCAAAATGAGGACCATTGGATTTAGTTCAGTGATTTAGGTCTCAGGCTGCAAAGCCAAAGGTTACGAGTTCGATTCCCCCACTGGGTCTCCTTAACAGAGGCTGGACTTGATGACCCACAGGGTCCCTTCCAGTTCTGCAGTGCTAAGATGATGATGATTATGATTTGTTTGGCACCCTAAAGCAGTGGTCCCCAACCTTGGGCCTCCAGATGTTCTTGGGCTACAACTTCCAGAAGCCTTCACCACCACCTTTGCTGGACAGGATTTCTGGGAGTTGAAGTCCAAGAACATCTGGAGGCCCGCAGTTGGGGACCACTGCCCTAATGGACTGCAATAAGAATTTTTACATTCCCTTCTGAAAATGTAGTCGAATTAAGGGAATGAGTTATTTTTTAATAATTCCTTTCCAAGCTCTGCACATAGTCCTCGCGGTCTCTAGCAGACGGGAAGTGCCAGAACCTGTTTCTCTTTGGCTGGTCCCCCCTTGTCTTCTTCCTGAGGGGGCACAGTTTGGCACTCGCTTCCTTGTGGCTGACCCCAAAGTGTGCTTTCCAGCCCTCCTGTTGCTGAAGCTTCGAGGAGTCTGGGGGGGGGGGGTGTTCTGAGTGTTGGTAGGGAAGCTTGCTGAAACGGGGCCTTCCTCATGTCAACTGAACCTTTGGTCCAGTTCCTGGGCCTCCTTGAGACTGGCAGGGGAAACGACGAGCCCCTGGTAGGGTTGGATCAAACTGGGTCAAGGCCAGTGGAGGCCGATGAACCTGACATCAGAAGGGGAAACAAATATAGAAGCCTTCTGATGGAAAGCTCCCAGCGGGACTGGTGGGCTGAAGCTGGCTGTCCGGTGAGGATGTTGTTCCATCAGGGAGCAAAGCCCAGCCAAGACGTCTCAGTGCAGGCTGGTTAGCCATGCCGCTCCCTACGCCCTGAGCAGCTTGGGGGTGGGTGGGTCTGGTCAGTCTAGACCAGGGGCTCCCAACCTCTGGGGGACATCCCCAGACTGCAGCTCCCGGAAATCCTGGCCAGCACAGGGAGAGGTGAAGGCTTCCGGGAGATTTAGTCCAAGAAAATCAGGGGACCCAAGGTTGGGAACCGCTAGTCTAGAGTCTAGACCAGAGAGTTTAAAATTGTTGGCTTTTGGCTATAATAAATAAATTATAAACCATAACTTAGCAGAATTTGCATATAGCACCTAGAAGCATTTAGATTTTTAAAAAACCCACTTTTTAATAGTATGATTTGTTGTTCTCCCGTATGTGTGTTTTTGTGTAGGCAATTGATATTGAAATAATGACATGTGGCTTGGTGAAAACATGAAATAACTTTCACTATTTACAAACTTCTATAAAACGTGCTCAGACATTTGGTATGACAGACATATTTTCCCTGGCGAATAATTATCTCATGGTAATACCGCTGTATGAGTCATGAGCCTTAACTAGTCCTCTTGCCTATTAGTCTGTTGAGTCCTTCCTTCCTTCCTTCCTTCCTTCCTTCCTTCCTTCCTTCCTTCCTTCCTTCCTTCCTTCCTTCCTTCCTTCCTTCCTTCCTTCCTTCCTTCCTTCCTTCCTTTTCTCTCTTATTCTTCCTTCCTTCCTTCCTTCCTTCCTTCCTTCCTTCCTTCCTTCCTTCCTTCCTTCCTTCCTTCCTTCCTTCCTTCCTTCCTTCCTTCCTTCCTTCCTTCCTTCCTTCCTTCCTTCCTTCCTTCCTTCCTTCCTGTCCGAGGTTAGGTCTCGTGGCATGAGATGCTGCCAGTTTGGCTCCACGTTGGGTTCTTCTGTCCCTGGTTGGACCCTCTCCTATGACAGGTCGCATGAGGCCCTGCCCCTGTCGATGAGACATCTGGCGGACAGGCGCGTGCAGTCCCGTTGTGTGCAAATGCCACAACCTGGCTCGGGCGAAGACCTTTAAACATTCATTCACACAAGCACACATTCTGTGTTTATACCTCTCCCCAGAAACAGATTTCACCTGAGCCTTTGAGGAACTCCCTGGCAGTGAGAGGATGGTGGGACAGGTTGCCTGGAGAAGGCAGGGCAGTTATCGGGGATTTCTCCTCCGGTGGAGATCCTGGAGGAGAGGTGGAATTCCGTCCGTAGCAACATCTCTCCTTGCAGGGTGAGCGTTATGTGGGTGAGGTCAGAGGAGACGACGGGAAACCTTGTTAGACAGCGGAGCCCCCCCCCCCCCCCCCCCGGCATCCCTCATCCTCGGTGAGGCCGGTTGAGGCTGGGGGGGGGGGGCTACGCACTTCCCACTCCTGGACTAGATGGTCTCTTAAGATCCCTCCCAGTTCTGTGATTCTCTCCCCCCCTCCCTCTTCCAGGTGGCAGATGTGTATTGTATGTGGGGGGGGGGGGCTGTGTGTCAATCAGTGGCAGCAAAAAGAGTCTCGAGACTCTTGGAGCTGCAGGGCGAGAAGGGGGGCCCTCTGCATCACCAAGCCCAGCTCTTCTCAAGGAGGCCCGGTGCATGAATCGAACTCCCAGCCTCTGGCTTAGACGCGAGAATACGTGGGCTTTGTAGCCAAAGAAGCGAGTTGCCCGCTGTGGAAGGTTACGCCATTTTTAAAACAATCGCTTGAGTTTTGAAGGTGTCTTGAGACTCCTGTCTGTCCCGGTCTCCCTAGCTGAAGGAAAGGAGATTGTGCGGGTAACGCCACCGAACCTTGGCCGGGAGAGGCTGGTGATGGGAGCTGGCCTGGGCGAGGTCTGGGAAAGGGGGCTGGTGGGTCTGCCATCCTTCCCCCCCCCCCCCCGGCCTTCCCTTCCCCTGAAATGCAGGTTTGGCTGGTGCTCGAGAGGCCTCAGCGTGTCCATGTGTGTTCCTGGCGCCGTCTTTTGTGCCGTGCAAGTTCTGAGCCAAACTCGTAGGTCTTCCTGTCGTTCTTTCAAAAATAAAAGCACACACGTACATGCTTTTCTCCTTTCTTGCCTCTTATTTCTTGGTTGTTAATTTGCTCAGATCTCGGCGACTGGCCGTCACGTTGCCTTCAGGTGAGATCCAGGGAGAGTCCATTAAATTCTCTCCTGTCTGTCTTAAAAGACCCGCATAGCTTTTGGACTGAACGGAGTAGCGATAAGCTTTGGTTTTTTGTTTAAAGGTTGTGTTCCTTGCATCTGGCAGTGTGCATTCTTATTAAAAACACACCGAATTGCCTAGAATATTGATACTGGTGTGTGGTGTTCCTCCACCCTCACCCTCCCCAGGTAATTCCTAGTGGGTTTTTTTAAAAAAAAAACAACAACAACAACTGCTGCTTGATTCTTGTTGCATTTGGATTTTTTGCTTGGAAATTTTTTGGACCTGCTGCTCTCTTAAGATTTGGTTTACCTGACATCTGAAATGGAAATATTCCAGAGGTATGTCTGTTGCCGCTGGATCTGAGAACCTGACTAGAGTGATAACTTCGTAGTCAGTTACTAGTTATTAGCACTAAGAAAACGTTATGATTTTGTTTTCAGGTCAGCATTCTTAGGAGGCATATAAGTTTATGCACCTAGGGTTTTTAATCATGGCAAAATGAATGCAAAACAAAACAAAACGAAGCAGGGCAAAGGCTAATAGAGTTTTGTCAAGAGAACAAGCTGGTCATCACAAACACTCTTTTCCAACAACACAAGAGGCGACTCTACACATGGACATCACCAGATGGGCAAGACCGAAATCAGATTGATTATGTTCTCTGCAGCCAAAGATGGAGAAGCTCTATACAGTCAGCAAAAACAAGACCTGGAGCTGATTGTGGCTCTGATCATCGGCTTCTTATAGCAAAACTCAAGCTTAAACTGAAGAAAGTAGGAAAAACCACTGGGCTAGTCAGGTATAATCTAAACCAAATCCCTTATGAATACACAGTGGAAGTGAAGAACAGATTTAAGGAACTCGATTTGGTGGACAGAGTGCCTGAAGAACTATGGATGGAGGCTCGTAACATTGTACAGGAGGCAGCAACAAAAACCATCCCAAGAAAAGGAAATGCAAGAAAGCAAAGTGGCTGTCCAACGAGGCCTTACAAATAGCAGAGAAGAGAAGGGAAACAAAATGCAAGGGAGATAGGGAAAGTTACGGAAAATTGAATGCGGACTTCCAAAGAATAGCAAGGAGAGACAAGAGGGCCTTCTTAAACGAACAGTGCAAAGATATAGAGGAAAATAATAGAAAGGGAAAAACCAGAGATCTGTTCAAGAAAATTGGAGATGTTAAAGGAACATTTTGTGCAAAGATGGACATGATAAAGGACAAAAATGGGAGGGACCTCACAGAAGCAGAAGACATCAAGAAGAGGTGGCAAGAATACACAGAGGAATTATATCAGAAAGATCTGGATGTCCCGGACAACCCAGATAGTGTGGTTGCTGACCTTGAGCCAGACATCCTGGAGAGTGAAGTCAAGTGGGCCTTAGAAAGCATGGCTAACAACAAGGCCAGCGGAGGTGATGGCATTCCAGTTGAACTATTTAAAATCTTAAAAGAGGATGCTGTTAAGGTGCTACACTCAATATGCCAGCAAGTTTGGAAAACTCGGCAGTGGCCAGAGGATTGGAAAAAATCCCAATCTCAATCCCAATCCCAAAGAAGGGCAGTGCCAAACAATGCTCCAACTACCATACAATTGCACTCATTTCACACGCTAGCAAGGTTATGCTCAAAATCCTGCAAGGTAGGCTTCAGCAGTATGTGGACCGAGAACTCCCAGAAGTACAAGCTGGATTTCGAAGGGGCAGAGGAACTAGAGACCAAATTGCTAACATGCGCTGGATTATGGAGAAAGCCAGAGAGTTCCAGAAAAACATCTACATACTTCTACTTCATTGACTACGCAAAAACCTTTGACTATATCGACCACAGCAAACTATGGCAAGTCCTTAAAGAAATGGGAGTGCCTGACCACCTTATCTACCTCCTGAGAAATCTATATGTGGGACAGGAAGCAACAGTTAGAACTGGATATGGAACAACTGATTGGTTCAAAATTGGGAAAGGAGTAGGACAAGGCTGTATATTGTCTCCCTGCTTATTTAACTTATATGCAGAATACATCATGCGAAAGGCTGGACTGGATGAATCCCAAGCCGGAATTAAGATTGCCGGGAGAAATATCAAGATATGCAGATGATACCACTCTGATGGCAGAAAGTGAGGAGGAATTAAAGAAACTCTTAATGAGGGTGAAAGAGCAGAGTGCCAAAAATGGTCTGAAGCTCAACATCAAAAAAACTAAGATAATTGCCACTGGTCCCATCACCTCCTGGCAAATAGAAGGGGAAGATATGGAGGCAGTGACAGATTTTACTTTCTTGGGCTCCATGATCACTGCAGATGGTGACAGCAGCCACGAAATTAAAAGATGCCTGCTTCTTGGAAGGGAAGCGATGACAAACCTAGACAGCATCTTAAAAAGCAGAGACATCACCTTGCCGACAAAGGTCCGCATAGTCAAAGCTATGGTTTTTCCAGTAGCGATGTATGGAAGTGAGAGTTGGACCATAAAGAAGGTGGACCGCTGAAGAATTGATGCTTTTGAATTTGAATTGTGGTGCTGGAGGAGACTCTTGAGAGTCCCCTGGACTGCAAGGAGAACAAACCTATCTATTCTGAAGGAAATCAACCCTGAGTGCTCACTGGAAGGACAGATCCTGAAGCCGAGGCTCCAATACTTTGGCCATCTCATGAGAAGAGAAGACTCCCTGGAAAAGACCCTGATGTTGGGAAAGTGTGAAGGCAAGAGGAGAAGGGGACGACAGAGGACGGATGGACAGTGTCATCGAAGCGACCAACATGAATTTGACCCAACTCCGGGAGGCAGTGGAAGACAGGAGGGCCTGGTGTGCTCTGGTCCATGGGGTCACGAAGAGTCAGACACGACTTAACGACTAAACAACAAAAAAATGAATGTGCTAATAGTTAACTGGTTAACCAATGCCTGTGGTCCCACCCTCTCCCTAAATTATAAATATTTTAAAGGAAGCATATGCTGTTGTGTCGTTATGCAGGGTGGATTTAAATTTTTTAAAATTAGATTTGTTATGATTTAATTTTTTTAAACGAATTTTTATTTAAATCATGATTTAAATCAATTTGATTTATATCCGCCCTATCATCATGTCATGAAATACTTGGGAGTATTTCAGTAAAAAATAATTTTGAAGTAAAGTCTTGCATTGGCAGAATTATGACCTCTGGAAATCTATCAAAAGTTTTGGTTGAAATAATTTGAGGGTGTCGGAAAATCTTTTCAGATGTCTGTACCGCATAAAATGAAATAAACATGCTAAATCTGATCATCATTGGGGGAAAAATTATTCATCAACATTTTCCCAATAAAGCGCACATTTCTGGTAGTAATTCTAATATAGATCTGAACTTTTTCATGCAGATCATTTCATGGGGGAGCAATAGATAATTGGCTCCATGCTTTGTCGCTGTTTTTGTACTTGGTCTTCTGCAGCTTTGATTTTGCCCCAGGCTGTGATTGGTGGACTGTAGGGAAGACAATTTGAATTCTGTTGTCTTGGAAATATTGAGTATGTTGGATAAAACGGATCCTATTGTCAGCATGGTGTGTAAATGATGTAACATTGGGAGCAACGTTTGCTGCAAGTGATGAAATTGGTGTAGCTATCATTTACCGTGTTTCCCCGAAAACAAGACAGGGTCTTCTATTAAGTTTTGCTCCAAAAACCGCATTGGGGCTTATTTTCAGGGGATGTTTTATTGTTTTCATGTACAGCCATCTACATTTATTCAAATACAGTCCTGTCCTCTTCTTCTGGCTGCTGCACAAGGGCGGAGGACGGGGTTTCACTTAACTGGAGCTTATTTTTGGGGTAGGGCTTCTATGACGAGCCTCCTGAAAAATCCTACTAGGGCTTATTTTCAGGTTAGGTCTTATTTTCGGGGAAACAGGGTATTGCATACCGCATTGCACAACTCAACACAGAACAAATAATGTCAGCATTGGCTTTGTAATTTGCAGCAATTCACTACCAAAAATGTGTCATATCCACTCTGTCTGCAGTAGGATTTGGGCCTCTTGTCTCTGACGTTCTTAATTTCTGTCCCCATTGTTATTGAGAATTATTTTCCCTCCTTCATAATAGTAAAAATCAGGGTCCACTCACTGAATCCTCGGAGATTTAAGGCCCTTGGTGTTTATTCCTTGCCGTCGTTATTTTACCCAGGGATGTGGGGCTGATGTGGGGCTTAAGGGAGAGGCGATTTAAATCCTGTTCAGTGTTTTTCTTTCACACACGTTGTGTGTGAAGTCCTGGAGACACCAGAGGCCACCTTGAGACTCTTTGGGTACCTCGCTGGAGAGAGTTTCCTGCAAAGTGTGAAGGTTGCCGTGCGAAGAGGAAGCAAGAGCCACCACTTGAATGGAGGAGAAGGCTGTCGGTGTGAACCGGCTCCGGTTTTAAGGTCTTCTGCCGGGGCCGTGGGAGAGGGTCCCACCACCAAGGCACGGAGAAGCCGTCTTTTTGCCGGCTGATCCCAGCCTGTGGAACTCCCCGCCACGAGAGGCTAGGGTCGCACCCTCTTGGCTGGCCTGCTGCCAGCGGTCGAAGACTTCTTTTTAAAAAAAGGAAAGGAACGCCTTTGCGTTTAAGCCAGGTTTTTGGTTGAAAAGTGCTCTGAGTCGCTGACTCGCTGGGTGTTACAGAACCATGAGTGAGAAATGTGGCGACCAGGATCTTGCTGTTTGATCACACCGGTGTGGTCGAAACCGCTGTGGCAAATGGAAAACTGAGGCTTGTTCTGCCTCATCACCATCCTTCCTAGTTGTGTCTGGCTGTGCCACAAGAAATAAAAGCGTTGACTTCATAACGAGTGGCAGTTCACATGGCGGGCGGTACTCTTCATCCTAAGAAACAGGATTGGGGCCAATCAGTAAAGAAAGGAAAATCTCGGGGGGAAGCACAACCGTTGTGCTGTACCCCGTCCTGCGTAGGGGCTTGCTGTAGGCGTCGGGTGGCCAATTCTGCAGGATTTAATGTTAGGCACGGTAGGCCAGTCATCACCTTCCCGATGACGCTAAGCCACAGCTCCCATCACCCTTAGGCACTGTGGCTGACAGTAAGGGATTATGGGCATTGTTGGCCAACAGCTGGCTGGATAACTCAGTGCTTTAGGGGCCTCGTGGCACAGTGGTTAAACTGCTGTACTACAGCAGCCAAAACTCTGCTCACGACCTGGGGTTCAATCCCAGGTAGCCGGCTCGAGGTTCACTCAGCCTTCCATCCTTCCGAGGTCGATAAATTGAATATTCAGCCTGCTTTCGGGGGGGGGGGCAATGTGTAGCCTGCATAATTAACTTGTAAACTGTCCAGAGAGTGCTTGAAGCGCTAGGGGGCGGTCGATAAGCAGCACGCTTTGCTTTTTAGGTATTTTTTGCAGAACCAGAGGTGGGGAGTTCGATTCCCCCCTGGGAGAACAGCCAGCCTAGGTGGCCTTGGGCATGCTGCACAGCGATCCCAGGGCTACCCCGAGAGGAAGGGAAGGGGAAACCACTTTGGAGTACTCTCTGCCTGGAAAATCCTAAAAAAAGGACCACCAGAAGTTAGGATTGACTTGACAGCACACGGTGATGATGATGATTGCCCAACAGTACCTGGAGGAGGCTGCAGCTGGCCCACCCATGAGATAGTGGCTTTGATCTGATTCAGCACAGCTCTCCTTAGGTTCTTTAAAACCACAGTGTCGTGTTTTCTAATATTGGTTTAGGTGTATCATCCCCAGGGTGTCTGCCTTTGACTTTCTGGTCAAATCTTCCGATATTTAAAAAGAAAACAGAAAGCGGGAGATGGTGAATGAATCTGTGGATGGCTTTCCCAAGGGTGTGTGCTCTCGGGCTGAAAGGGAGGACTTCAGGATTCATAGTTTGAGCTGGGATAGCCTTTGCTTTCAATGGGAGTTTTTATCTTGAAGTGAGAAAGAAAAAGAGAGAGAAATGTTTCTGATTAGAGAGCAGAAGGGTGTGTTGTGGACAGGGTGGATAAAAATCAATTATTTTTTTTAAAAAAATCAAATTGATTTAAATCACAGTGTAGATCAGAAAAATTATTATTTTTATTTAGGTCGTGATTCAGATTGTGATTTAGATCAAATCCGCCCTGGGCATGGACATCTGGCCAGATGATCCACCTGCTTTCCTGTTGTGTGTTTAATTTAATCTTGTTGCTTAAAAAAAAAGAGGGATATGTTTCTTTTTATAAGTCGTTGCCTCTGTCCATGCCCACCAGAAATGACAGAGAACCTCTTTGAATTCTGCTCCCCAGCATTCAAGTAAAGAGTCCAAAGATGCAAAGGCGCCCGTGGAAGAC
The DNA here is from genome assembly GCA_037013535.1 of Intellagama lesueurii. Taxonomy (NCBI): domain Eukaryota; kingdom Metazoa; phylum Chordata; class Lepidosauria; order Squamata; family Agamidae; genus Intellagama; species Intellagama lesueurii. The sequence goes on along the minus strand of JBAJHW010000017.1, from coordinate 12,330,322 downwards.
GGCAGCAAAGATGTGTCCGAGTTCGGGAAGACCCCCTCTTTGCCCCCCATCCCTGGCCTTCATTCATCTCTACCTCAAAACCAGAGCTATGTGGCTGCCTCAAAATCACAGACAGGTAAAAAGGTAGGGGTGCCCAGGTATGCACCCCCTTTGATGGGTTGTAGGGTGGGGGAAAGGAGTTGAGGCATTCGGCCAAGTGGGTGCTTTCAGACCCCACTAGATGTCTGCAGGAATTTTTGCATGCTGTAGCCGAAAAGCCCCAGTGCTTCCCAGTGCTTCTGCAGTCACTTTGAGCTGAGGAATCCTGACTTCTCTTGGACAGGATGAAGATCAGAGGAACTGGCTGGGTGGGGCTAAGTTTTATGGGAGCTGCAAGGCATGGTGGGTTTGGTAGTCTCTCTGCCCCTCAGGGAAACTACCGGACCCATCATGCCTTGCATCTCCCATAGAACTTAGCCCCGCCCAGCCAGTTCCTCTGATCTTCATTGTGTCCAAGAGAAGCCAGGATTCGTCAGCTCAAAGTGACTGCAGAAGCACTGGGGCTTTGGGGCTAAAGCACCCAGAAGTCCAGCTGGGGGAATTCCTACAGACTTCTAGGAACTGTAGTCCATGAATCTGAAAAAGCCCATACCTGAGAGACAAGACCAGACGAGAGGCACCAACCAGTCACACGGGACTGCAGATTCTGGGCTCTTTTCTCCCGTAACCTCCCTCGTTCCTTCGGTCATTCAAAGAAAAGTGTATTTGCCATTAAGCCAGTCGCTGGCACGGCTGACTTGCTCCTTCCTCAAACCGTCACTGGCCCTGGGATGGGTTCCTGCCTGCCTGCTCTGGATGCGAGTCGGTCTTGGTCTCACGGGGATTTGCCTTCTCTCTCGGTCTTCCCTGCCCAGCTGCTTCCGTCTCTCGCAAGAAGAAGCGAAGAATGGGGACGTACAGCCTGGTTCCCAAGAAGAAGTCCAAAGTTTTGAAGCAGCGGACGGTGCTCGAGATGTTCAGCAGCATGGCTCACTCGACATCGGGCAGCAAGGTGAGGTGGACGTGGGGGTGGGCCGAGGCTGCTGCCCAGATGGGCTCACGCGTCTTCCGTGCAGGTGCAAGGAAAGAAAAAAAACATCCTTTAGCTTAAGAAGCAATGAGCCGTTCAAGGCCTGTTTCTCTTTCTCTCTCTTTTTTTTAAATGGACAGAAACCTGCAGAAATAGGTTTTTAATGGTGTTTAGATCCAAAAACCTGTTTAGCCTTTCAGTTGAGTTTTTATTGCTCCCTTGAATCCCATTTGGGGGAGAAAGGTGGACCTCAGTCCTCTGGGTTGTTCCAACCGGAAGAGACCCATTGAATGAATTTGCCGACCGGTGACTCAACACACCTGTAACTCCCACCAATTCCATGGGTCTGCCCCAGTTACGGCCACCAGGTGGTTCCAGGCCACAGGCTTTACAGCCAATACAAGGCAATACCGAAGCCGGTCGTGGCTGTCGTGAGGGTTGCAGCGAGTCAGCATCCGTGCTGACCTCGTCCATAAGGAGGCGAGGAGTCAGAAACCTTTGAGAGAAATTTACAGGGAAAGTCCGGGGCTGTTTAGCTTAGGAGAGAAGGCAAGTCGAGGGAGAAACCAGAGAAGTGTATAGAATCGTCCTCGTCATCATCCTCTTAGCACTGCAGAGCTGGAAAAGGGGACCCTGTGGGTTATGGAGTTCCAGCCCCCGTCAAGGAGGCCCAGGGGGGGAATTGAACTCCCAACCTCTCTGGCTCCGCTGCCGGACCTCTGAGCCTCGGGAGACCAACATTTTTCTCCTTCTGTGATCGTACCAGGACTGCCAGATATTATCTGCTGAAGTTGGATCCTGGGAAAGTCAAACAGATCCAATGAATCACTTCTTTGCCTGGAATATAACGAAACTGTGGAATTCACTGCCATGGGATTATTATTTTATTGACTCGTTTTCTTGATTTCATTTTTACACAATCTTTCACTAAAAGGGAGCACTCAAGGTGGCTTACAAACTTTTCAATAGATAAAACCCCACGTTGATGATGATGATGATGATGATAATAGTAACATCATTTAAACCTTCCCCACCATAAAAACCATTAAAATCGCAAAAGATATCAATTTAAAACAACATGATGCTGCAAGAGCTGCCAGGTCGGATGGCTTTAAATAGGAATTGGGAAAATTCAGATTCATTTGAATGTAGGAAAGGACTCTCAATGGGTGGATGTCCATTATACCCAGTATCAGTAATGGAAACTTGGGGTGAACTGTTTGGCCATGTTGTGAGCCGCATTTTGAGTGTTGTGACAGTCTTCTGATGTCCTTACGCTTCTGTGAACAGGGGAAGAAAAAAATAATAATAGTAGGACGTGACTACGAACGTTGACATGTAGCTTGTCTCCTTGGCGTGTTCAGGGTGAAAAGGGGGACGCTAGCCCTCACCTAAACGGGGAGCGACTAGAAGTCGATTCCGAAGAGGAAGACTCAGACGAACTAGACGATGAGGACGAACGTGGAACTGAGCAGCCACCCAGTGCCTTCCCTGCAGAAGAGAATAGGACCCTGAAGGAAGGGATTGCTGCCCCACGTAGCACCAGAAAGGTAGCGTGATTGGTGTTTGCAGTGTGAGGAGCAATACTCGTTTTTACGTGCAGAAATGGAAAAGAAGGAAGTGAACACGTGAGGAACACGTGTGATGTGGAACAGTAACGCTGTTTATGTTATGCTGCATTATGTTACATCATGTGATCTTAGGGTAGCAGGGTAGCCTTTGTTATGCTCTGCTCTGTTTTGTTAGTGTGTTGCTGTGTTATATTGTGCTGTGTTATGTTATGACATTGTCATGGACTCCCCCTATACCCGCCAGTAACTGGGTGCTCTGACTGCAGTGAAATGCAGGTAATTCAGTAGGGTAATAGCAAAAAATAAAATAAAAAATCGGGAGGGCAGCTGCATTTATAGAATCATCTGACTCAACGGATCAATTAAAAATCTTTTGTTTTTATTTTGCGTGTGCCTCTTGAATTTGACAGTATGTTTCTTTGGATTTCTTGGGCTACAATCTGAGAGTTCTACCTGACAGACCTATGCCTTAAAGACACCTCATTGTGGCTCACCTGGGAGGAAAGGCCTCAGCCGGAAGGCTTGGAGCTAGGCTGAGCCAGGCCTCGCTCCACCTAGCAGCCTGTTCAGAAAGAAAGCTCCCAGCTGCCACTGGGAACAGGAAGCTCAGGTCGAGCTCGGCCTCCTTCCAGTGGAGGCCTTTTCTCCCAGGTGAGCCACACTGAGGTGTCTGTCAGATGTTAGGTAGGACTCCTGACAGAGAAGTATGGTCTTTGTAGTCCTAAGAAATCCCAAAAACCCGTATCTAATTCTGGTTGTGACTCTGTAACTTTCCGCTCCTTTCTTGTTTGGCTCTTGCAGATTGCTGACGGAGAATCCGAAGAAGACCAGGACTCAGGTGAATCCGGAGAGGAAGAGGAAGATGGTGACGAGTCTGACTTGGTGAGTCATGTCTCTTCGGGGCCCGTTTCTCCTCTTCTCCTCGGGGGACACTGCAAGAGTGGCGGAGAGAAATTCCACCTCTTTGGCTCAGTGGGGCAAGGCCAGTCCATGCTGTCACCCAGCCACCCCACCCCACCCTGCCCCCCTGGGCCAAAGTGCAGGTTGGCTTGGATGGTTTTCAAGCAAACCTGCTGATTCTTGCCCTCTTAATAAGTAAATCTATCTATCTATCTATCTATCTATCTATCTATCTATCTATCTATCTATCTATCTATCTATCTATCTATCTATCTATCTATCTATCTATCTATCTATCTATCTATCTATCTATCTATCTATCTATCTATCTATCTATCTATCTATCTATCTATCTATCGATCGTAGATATTGATATACAGATATGTCTGTGTGTCTGTGTGTGTATACATATATCTCTGTTTACAACAGAAGTCTGTTACTTTCTTATCAGGCCTCAGCAGGGGTCTGCTCTTGGCCGCCAAGGGCCAAGACCAGGGCCTGGTCCAGACAGGCAAGGCTGGACGGAGCAGGACAGACGCAGGGACGTGGCCTGGACAGGCCTTGCCCGGGGCCGACTTCCACAGAAAGCAAGGCAAGGCACCAGGAGGCTGTTGCTGCCGCTGTTGCTGCCGCTGTTGCTTCTGTTGCTGCTGCTGCCGCCGCCGCCGCTCTGAGTCACACACCGTTCAGGCTTGCGGGCCGGCCTCGGGGAGCCCGGAGGGGCTCCCTGGGGCTTACTTGGGCCGGGGCAGTGCCCTGGGGCTGCGGCCCTTAGGGAGGTTTGCAGGAGGAGAAGGCAGGGGGGCCTGGAGGTAAGGCGCCAGGCCCATGCGCGCACGCATGCACGCACAGACGGGCTTCCTCCTCTTCTCTGTTTCCCCGTCCCCCCCCCTCACAAACACAACACAAATGCACACACAGTTTCTTTTCTTTCCCCTCCCTTTCACACACACCTTTTCTCCTTTCAGAAACACCCTCTCCCTTTTTCTCTCACCCATCTTCCCTTTTTCTCCAGTGCTCACCTGCACCTCCTTCATATGCATTTCCTTCTCTCTCTCTCTCACCCTCTTTCTCCCTCTCTCCCTCCCTCCCTCTCTCTCTCATTGTTTTGTGCAATGTCTTCCAGAAGGTCTGTCCAATCTGCCCGTTTGGAGCTGAGCTCTCCTAATCATAGCCTTCCCACTAACGATTGGTCCATCGTTCTTTTCTCCGTCTCTCGCCTTGCCTGTTTGCTCCCTGCACCTGTCCTTCTTTTTTCCGTTCATCTTCAAATTCTGCCTTCGCTTGTGACGTGGTCCCTTTTCCTGGACCCTTTCTCTGCCTTCCTTGGGGACTCAGACTTCAGAGAAGGTGGGTGGGCTCATGACCAGAACCTGCAGAAACATCCCTCGGTGTGGAGCGTAGGGAGGACTCAGGTTGGGATCCTTGCTTTGCGGTTCAGCTTTCTTGGCTTGCAGTACCTGCGCATCACTACTAATCAGATAACAGACGTTCGGGTGGCAGGGTGTAGGGTGGTAGGTCTCACAACAGGAGACTCTGAGCACAACACAAGGGGATTTTTCAGAGTATTGTCCTAGAGAGAATTGCTCACAATGAAGTCCCACTGAGTTTGGTAGAACTGGGTAAATTTGTTCCAGGAGTGCAACCCTGCAAGGCTACACGTGTTTACACCGCAGTAATCCTGTTGAGAAAACGTGGAGCAGAAGGGGGATTGCACAGGCCGTTCCCTCGCCCTCCTCTGATGGTCTGTCCTTTCTCATGACCAGTTGCGTACTGATTCCACAATCGGACACGCCCAGGACCTCCCGCTGGATGGATGATGGGGAAACCATCCTCAGGAGTGTCCCGGTCCCTGTAGTTTTTCTCAGCAGGATTAGAGCCTTACTGCTCTGCAGGGCTCAGGGTCAGAAAAATGTCTGTCGGGCTGCAGATTTGCACAGCAATCCTGCATATGTCTGCTGAGAAAAAAAAAGTCCATATTCATTTCCATTCTGCTCCCTCCTAGGTAGGTGTGTCTGAAAGGGTGGGTTTGGCCTCTGGATTCAGATCTTCCCTCAGTGCGTCTTTGATCTGCTTTCAAATGCTACTGCTAGGCTTATCAACTGATTAAAAAAAATCAAGAATCATTTATAACCAATTAACCAAGAAGACAGAATAGTTTAAAAAAACGCACAAAGTCATGGTCAGACAAACGAACTGCATGTGCATATATGTGATATGCACAAAACCATACATATGTATGTGTGCATATGTGTGTAAACAGATGAGAACATATTTATTTTGCTTAAATACTTCTGTTTGTTATAATCTTACAAGTGTATATATGTATACCCATGTGTGTATATGTACATTTCTGCACACCTTATAATGAATAATCAATAAAATGATCTGAGATCCACAGCGTTAAACTGAGGTTTGTTAGCAATTCTGGTTTAATTTTGCCCCTTGCTTTTAAAACTTTTCATTGGTCTTAAAAAGGTGGAAATGGATACACCAGTATAAGCTTCTCTAGAGTGCAACCGCAGGGTCACTGTCTGGTGTAGCCACACTGTATACTTTTCCTTACATCCAGACTTGCAGACTATGGTTTAACCGAACCCTCTTAAGCCAGGATTGCTAAGAAACCTCAGTTTGAGCTGATTCGGGTCTTCTGGAGTTGGAAGTTCGTTCTCAAACCACTGTGTTTGTGAAACTTCCAAAAAAAGAAAAGAAAAGAAAGAAGACACACACAAGTAAATTTCTGTTTTCACATTAAAAAGCAATATGAATATGATCCTGCAAACTTCCAAGAGGCGCAGTTGATTTATAATTCCCATTTTATGTGCCCTTGGAAACTTTTCTCAATCAATTTTTTTTCTTTTTTAATTTGGTGGTCCCCTTCAGGTGTCATCAGGGTTCCCGGCAGCCGGGCCCAGGGGATGAATGGAGGTGTATACACCCTCTGATCTGTACACCCTCTGAAATAGCTCATCCTTGCTTTATGTTGTGTCAAGAGTTTTGATTTATGCTGTGTACTGCTGTGATAATCAGTTGACTGGTGTGGAAATACTGTAATCAGGTGGTGGTTAGATGAATAAACATATGCCCAACTCAGGTGGGGTGGTTGGTCCTTGGTTTGCACCTTATGGTCTAAAATTGTCCCTCGTAAGTTCCCGTCTGGTTGCGTTCCCCTTTTCTGCTTGAATGTTTGGCCCCATTGAAATTGAACTTGCCCTGTGCTTGCATTGGTCTTGAAAAAGGAGAAGGGTTTGAGGTCGGTTTTCTCTTGGCCACCAAATGTGGAAGTGCCAAACGCCCAGAATTAATCAGTAGGTTGATTCTGAAACTTTGGGATATAGCTGGAATGGCTATTTCTGACTGCCCTGGAGACGGAGTAAGAGCGGGTGCCTGAAAGAGATCTTGGCAAGAGGCGAGAGGTGAATGCACAGTCCTTCTTCCTGCATCCCTACATGTTTGATTAATTAAGTCAGAAATTCAGCTTGACTTGCTCCGTCTTTTACATGGGGTGGTTTCTAGGTTTTGCTGTCGTTACATCCTTTATTTGAGAGGTACTCATGGGTGTTTAATTCCTAGTGCTTGTGTTTAATTTTTATATGTATAGAAAAGGTCGCGCTTGTTTTTTTTTTTAATGAGCAGTTCACTGTGAAGCTATCAGGAAGGGGCCCTCGTGGTTCAAAAACTGGGTTGCAGATATTTTAAATGAACTGATATGCAGCTGGGCACCAGAAGTCATGGTTTGTTTGGTTTTTTTGGTGCACTGAGCCATCATACAGAAGAGCAGATGTTGGAGAAAAGTCGCAACATGCCAAATAAGAGAGGTCTCGCCAAGCTTGCTTCGCTTAACGAGCCCCCCGTTCGCCTTCTCTTGGCAGCAGCGTCTCTGAGTCGTCTGGGGTCAGATGGCTGACCTCTGTGTTTTTTATGCCCAGCCTTCGATTACCGGGCCCGGGGGGGGGGGCAGTGCTGGTGGGAGAAGATGGGAAGGAGGCGTTCTCTTCCAGCCTCTGTGGCACTCCGTCCGTGGCCAGGGGTATGGAATCCCTCGGCGGTTTGTAGAGCGGCTGTGTTTGGCCGCACGGGAGGTGCCCCCAGCCCCGGTGGCGTCCAAAGAAACATGGAAGGCAGGTGGCAGGAGGGGTTGCCCCATGTCCTGACACAGGTGGCGGCTTGGTCTTGCAGAGCTCCGAATCCAGCCTCAAGAAGAAGATCCTGAAACGGAAAGGGAAAGCGGAGAGCCCGTGGCTGAAGCCCACCCGGAAGAGGAGGCGGAGGAGTAAAAAGAAACCCGCGGGCGCGCTCGGTAACATGGCATTCCGCGTTGTCTCCCCCCTTCTCGCTTTGTAGGGGTTGAGTAGAAACCGCCAGGCGGAGGTGGAAAACCCTGGTGCCGCCTCCCAGGTATTTTTGGGCTCCACATTCCATCAGCCTTAGCCAGCCTTGCCAGTGGGCAGGGATGATGGGGTTTGGAGTCCCCTGGAGAGCAAAAAAAATGAACGTATCCCTGTCCTGGAGTCCCCACTTTTTCCTGATTTCCTAAGGGGTTCGGGGGGGGGGGGGAGAGAAGTCAGTATTTGGCAGATGGACGTGGGCCCCAGGCAGAGAAACCAGTGAACAAACCCACCCTCTCAAGGGAACCGGCTGGGCCCCTTTGCTCGCTCTAACCCAAGAGGCAAGAGTCCTGTGCATGGGGTGGGTGCAGTGGGCCCAGCTGAGAGGAGCAGTGGGGTGCTCTCAGGTTCCTCCTTTTGAGCAGGGTTGGGCCCCTGGTTTCCCTCTGGATCCTGTTGGGCTTCGGCTTTCATCATCCCTGGAATTTCTGGATGTTCAAGAGACCAGCGAGATCTGGAAGGCTGCATGTTGTGGAGGGCTGCGCGGGCAGGAAGGAGAAAGAGGCCACCTTTTCTGTTGGCTGGACAGCAACCCTTGTGCAAGGTTCAGGGTCTCACAGGGCACTCGCCCTTGCGACTGCACTCAACCCAAATGGCCCCCCAGAAGCCCCTTTCCTTGACGGTTCTCCATCCTGACGCCTCCCCATCCCAAGCAGGAACCCTTGAGTTGCTGGGCATGGAGTCGGCCACCGGCAGCCGCTCCGAGTCTTCCTTCCATGGCTTGGCTGGGCTGGCAGCTGTGCAGGGCAGGGATTTATGACCCAAATGCTCTCTGCTTCTCCCCATCTGGCCAGCATCCCCTAGGTCGGATGCGCTGCGGGGGGGGGGGGAGAAGAAACATGGAGTTTGGGGTGGAAGAGCGGTGGGTGGTGTCTCTACGTGGCTCTGGTAGGGTACACAGAGAGACCAATCCCGGTTAGATGTACACACGTTAGTTTCTGTTAGCAGACTACCTTATTGGTGTCATTAGCATTGCTGGAGTGTCTGAGATCCAGTCTTTTGCATCAGGGAGTTAAGGAAAGCCAGGTAGCTTTCTCTCTTGCCCCTTCCTTCCTCCCTCCCTCCCTTCCTTCCTTTTCTCCATCATCAGCTCCTTCCTTCCTTCCTTTTATCCATCATCAGCTCCTTCCTTCCTTCTATTCATCATCAGCTCCTTCCTTCCTTCCTTCCTTTTCTCCATCATCAGCTCCTTCCTTCCTTCCTTTTATCCATCATCAGCTCCTTCCTTCCTTCCTTCCTTCCATTCATCATCAGCTCCTTCCTTGCTTCCTTCCTTCTATTCATCGTCAGCTCCTTTCCTTCCTTCCTTCCTTCCTTCCTTCCTTCCTTCCTTCCTTCCTTCCTTCCTTCCTTCCTTCCTTCCTTCCTTCCTTCCTTCCTTCCTTCCTTCCTTCCTTCCTTCCTTCCTTCCTTCCTTCCTTCCTTCCTTCTATCCATCATCAGCTCCTTCCTTCCTTCCTTCCTTCTATCCATCATCAGCTCCTTCCTTCCTTCCTTCCTTCTATCCATCATCAGCTCCTTCCTTCCTTCCTTCCTTCTATCCATCATCAGCTCCTTCCTTCCTTCCTTCCTTCCTTCCTTCCTTCCTTCCTTCCTTCCTTCCTTCCTTCCTTCCTTCCTTCCTTCCTTCCTTCCTTCCTTCCTTCCTTCCTTCCTTCTATCCATCATCAGCTCCTTCTTTCCTTCCTTCCTTCCTTCCTTCCTTCCTTCCTTCCTTCCTTCCTTCCTTCCTTCCTTCCTTCCTTCCTTCCTTCCTTCCTTCCTTCCTTCCTTCCTTCCTTCCTTCGCCATTCACCTTTCTGGGCAGTACAAGAGCAGCTAGATGTCCCTGGATGAGAGGACTTCTCTTGTCCCTGGTGTGGCTGGTGGAGGCTCAGATCTTTTGTCCCAGCTCGCAGCAGGGCACCGGAGAAAGGGAGTGTAGGGCTCTCAAAAGATCGGTTGGCCCAGCGGTTGCCTTTTAATTATTCGAGGGCTGCCTCTGTATTTACAGATCCTTCAGCTGCATGGTCGCTTGCGTTCTGTCTGCTGGAGATGAATGTGGCCTTATAGAGAGACAGAGGGAGAGAGAGAGAGAGAGAGAGAGATACACACACACTCATCCACGCATACTTCTCTCCTGGCTATATAAATATCTGTATATATTTCCCATCTCAGGTTCCGAAGCCCCCTACAAACCCCCTTTGGAGAGCCAAGGAGGATCTGGGCAGGAGAACAGCATGGAGTACCTGGAGGTCCCCCTGGATTCCTTAGATCTCCGGGTGAAGGGAATCCTCTCTTCACCATCAGAAGGTGAGTGTCAGCTTTCTAAAAATGGCCATGTTACCATTTTGGTTCTTTGTTTCCTTGGATCCGTTTCTCTGTATTAACAGGATGCCCCCTGGTGGCTGCTCATCGGAGAGTGAGGCGTCGAAGGCCTGGTGTTGTGAAAAGAGTGGGAGGAAAAGAAAAGTGGGTGGAGGAGGAGGAGAGAAAAGGCGCCATCATGGCCATGGGATGAGATGGAGAAACCAGGAGAAGACAGGAGGAGAAGGAGGAGGGGGGGGCGCCCTCCCATCCAAGACCCTGGAGTCCGTCCAGGATGGGTGGGAAAAGCAAGGGCGTCCAAACCGTGCCGGGACATCCTCTCGCGTCTCAAGGATGAGAATGCTCCTGGGGGATCTTGAGGGTGCTCAAGGCCTTTCGATGGGGGGGGGGGGGTCAAACCTCCCTGCCCTCGTCTACTCCTTTGTCCCCATTTCCGGAGGGTGGCCGGCTGGCTGGCTGTGTTCCTCTGCGGCCCCTTGCGGTCAAGCCAGCACAGGCGCCCGGTGTCCTCTCCAAGGCTGGCAAGGGTTGGTTTGGCTTCCCGTTTGGTCCGTGACTTGGGATGCACGGCGCATCCTGATAGCGGTTCCTTCCTAAGCCTGCCTCGGCCAATCCCGACCCCTCCCTGCGGAGGCTTTGCTCCTTCCCTGCTGGCTTCTGCCTCCCCCCCCCCCCCCCCAATTCGGGCTTCTTCTCCCTCCTGCTCTCTGGCAAAGGCTTCCCCAGCCAGGTTGGGAGGCAGCCAAAGGCCAACACCGGCCGAGAAAGTGTGAGAGAGAGAGAGAGAGAGAGAGAGAGAGAGAGAGAGAGGGCTGGCTGTTCTTCAGAGTTGGATGGAGAGCACGGGGGGTGGTTTTTTCTCCAGGAAGGTGGGGTACCCGCCATCATTGCGCCTGTTGCTTGGGGGTGTCCAAGATTCGGGATTCCACTAGAGGAGCTGCTTCGTTTCCTCACCTCTCTGGGCTGCTTCTTGCATTGGCTGAATGGAAGGATGGATGCAGGATTCTACCTTGGCCTTCCACTCTTCAGGGGCACGCTCTCTCTCTCTCTCTCTCCCTGTCTCTGTATCTATTCACCCACCCAGGCTGCAGAAGGCTGAACAAACTCCTCGGTTCAGTGGTGCAAGATCTATGGCTGTGTGAACGCTTCCTTGAGGGGATTTGAGGGGGGTTTCTCCTCCTCTCATAAGAACCTAAGAAGGCCAAAGACCCATCTAGTCCAGCTTCCTGGACCTCACCGCGGCCCCACCAGATGCCTCTGGGAGCATCCGAGACCACGAGAGACCGGTCTCCTGATCCCCCTCTTCCCCTGCATCTGGCATTTTGAAGTTCCTTCCTTCGAAGCCTGGAGATTATACATCCCCATCATCATGGCTTGTACCCTGCGATGAACTTTTCCTCCAGGAACCTGTCCCATCCCCTTTTCAAGGCATCTAGGCCAGCTGCCATCCCCACATCCTGTGGCAAGGAGTTCCACAGACTAACAACATGCTGGGTCAAGAAATATGTTCTTTGGTCTGTTCTCACTCTCCCAGCCCTCAGTTTGAGTGGATGTCCCCTGGTTCTGGTATTGCGTGAGAGGGAAAAGAGCTTCCCTCTATCCACTTTATCCCTGCATAATTTTATACGTCTCAATCATGTCGCCCGTCAGACACCTTTTCTCTAGACTCAAGAGCCCCAAACGCTCATCAGGGAGGTGCCCCAGCCCAGTCATCATTTGAGTCGCTCTCTCCAAACCTCTCCTGACTTTTGCCTCTGGAGAGAGAAGACAGCGACCATGGATTTCAAGAGAGACATTGGCACCGGGGCTGCGGCCAGTAAGTGGATTTCCAGTGACACCTGCTGCACATTTGTCTGCTCTGGGGAAGGACCGATGATCCATTGCGGCTGCCGTGGCTTCTGACTCCTTCAGCTGTAACCAGGAGAGCCCAGGCATCTCGTTCTCGGCACTGTCCTTCGTTTGGGAAGAAGAGACAGGCTGTTTTGGAAAAAACCTGGGGTGTGTCTGGTGTCCCGGACTCCGTGGAGTTCAGCTGGAGCAGCTTTCCTCAACCTGGTGCCCTTCCGACATTTGGGATGACGACTCCCGGCGGTTGTCGCTTGCTGGCTGCCCTGTTCCAGGGCTGGGGGGGACCTGACGTGGAAAACCTCCAGGGGGAACACGGAGACTAAGTGGAGTTACACTGGAATATGGTTGGGCCAACACAATAAAGTGAGCGTGGCTCTCCCTCACAATAAGAAACTGTGTGCGTTTTTATTTTCCAGTTACAAGACAAATTCTGCTTTCCCTAATATTCTTTCTCTGTCGTGCTTGTCTACTGCCTTTCCTCTCGAGGTGGCCTATTGGGTTCTCCCGTGTCCCAGTGGGATCCTCATGACTTCCCTCGCACACACACCGTGAGGTGGGTTTTGCTTAAGAGAGCCTGACAGGCCCCAGACTCGTCTTGTGAATGTCAACGGCTAGCTGGGCATTTGAACCCAGACCACGCAGACAGATGGGTGCCCAGAAATGCACCCATTAGCACCTTGCTAATAAGTGGGAGTTTCCCGCCATGACTTAACATGGTTTCCTTGATGCAAGAGTAAATTGGCAAGAAGATTCTGGCCCAGTGCTGTTACAGGAAGCCTTGTGTCTGTGAAGCGGCAGAAATGGGAAGCTTTCCCAGGCAGCTTTGCCAGATTAGAAGGAAAGAAAACAAACAAACCAGCAGACAGGAGTGCGCAGATCTCCGGATGCTCTCTCTGACCCCTATCAGACAACAACAGATGCAGGAGGTTGGTTACCCAGTTGCTAAAAGATCATCCTTATCTTGCCTCCGGTGCCAACGCTAGGGGTTACTTGCAGTCTGGCGTTTGTGCTTTGTCTGTTCCTCTGTCCCACCCGGCACCTACACGCTTCTCAGGGCCTAATGAAGATGAGTTGATTTGCTTCTGTTGTCATGGGATGTCACTTTGCTTCGGACTTCTGGTGATGAGCCTGTAAATGAGCCATCTCCAAAATGCCCTGTCCTCAGCGGCCCTGCTCAGCTCTTGCAAACTTCCTTGAGGGAGTTGATCCATCTCCCATTGGGTCTTCCTCTTTTCCTGTTGCCTCCCACCTTTCCCAGCATGATGGTCTTCTCCAGGGAATCCTACCTTCTCATGATGTGCCCGAAGCGGGACCGCCTCCGCTTCAACATTTCTGCCTTCAGAGAGAGTTCAGGCTTGGTTTGATCTAGGACCCACTGGTTGGTCTTTCTGGCAGTCCAGAGTGGATTGGCTAGCTTCTTTTAATTCTTCATCATTTCTCCAGGTCTTTCCAACGGCCCCAGAGCCATGGAGGCGGACAGCCTTCAGGAGGTGCCCCTCTGCAGCTGTCGGATGGAAACCCCCAAAAGCCGGGAGATCACCACGTTAGCCAACAACCAGTGCATGGCAACAGAGAGCGTGGACAAAGAGGTAGCATTGATTCCTTCTCAGCCTTCCTCTGTGGCACGTCGTGGGGAGCTGTAGGGAGGGGTGGAGCGCTGGGGGAAGGTAGGTAGATACCCGTGTCCCCTTCTTTGACCTTCTAGTGATTTCCAGGAAACTGGAAAAGATTTCTGATTATCCCTTTTTTTTTCATGGTAGCAACACCCCAGTTGCCCCTTCTTCTTCCTAAATCATAATAATCATCTTAGAACGGCAGAGCTGGAAGGGACCCTGTCAAGGAGGCCCCAGCGGGGGAATCGAACTCCCAACCTCTGGCTCCGCAGCCAGGGGGACCTAAGCCACCAAGCGATCCAGCAGTTCTTTGTTACTCCTGAAAGGAGAAAATCCAAGGAGACCGGGATTGGGTTCCTTAGGCAGAAGGATGGTGAGCTGAATTCATTCCTGGGACTCAGAATGAATTTCTGGGCTCAGAATTGAAGCCATATGTAGCTTTTGCACCAGGCTCTGGGTCATGAATCTTGCTTGGGGTTGTAGTGAATAGTGGCCAGAATCCTCTTGTCACTTTACGCTGGCATAACACAAATGGTGTAACTTTGGCGGGGCAGTGAATTGCCCCAAGTTAAGGAATTAGCATAGATATGACCTGGTGGATGCCCAGCGATACATCATGTCTATGCTGACTCCTTAACTTAGGGCAGTCCTCTGACCAAATTTACACTGTTTGCGTTATGCTCACTGGTGTGACGAATAGGAACTGCTGAGTAGCCGTGGAGCCAGAGGTTGGGAGTTCGATTCCCCCCACGCGGCCTCTTTGACAGGGGCTGGACTTGATGATCCGCAGGGTCCCCTTCCATCTCTGCACTTCAGTGAGGATGCTGATGCTGATTTTGGCCAATTATAATAATAACAGCAACATAAATCTTGGAAACCTGGTGCGAGTTGATTGTGACTCAAGCTGTGCAGGCAACCTCTGTTTAAGGTAGCGCTTGTAGGCAGGGACCCAGGGAGAGGGCGTACAGTGAAATCACAATATGGAAACAATATTCCTCGGGGGAAATCCCATTTTAAAAGCCCAAGGCCTGATAAAGCAATGCTGTTTCAGCTGCTTTCTGAAATCTCAGTAGAGAGGGAAATCAAGCTTTCTTTTCTTTTCTCGGAAGGAGTCTCTGTGATCAAGGTGGAAAGGATACAGCACATGGTCCTCCATCGGTGATCTTAGATTTCAGAGAGACGACTCCTACAGAGGAGGAGGGAGGGGAGAAAAAGCCACCAGAAGAGCAGAATCGAGGGAGCCGAGCCAAGGCGCTGAAAACGGGAGGCGCAAAGCTAGCGGTGGCACCGTTAAATGGCAGGCGGCGAACATGGGGAAAGGGGGAACCCCCGGCAGAGCAGAGGGGGTTGGGGGGTGGGAGAGAGGGAAGGCGCCTGCCAGTCAGTGTTGGAAATATTGGCCCAGGGCTCTCTAACGGAGTGCTTCCCAGCCGGGGGACTCCAAATGCTCTTGAACTAAAACTGCCCCCAAAACGTCACCGCTGGGCTGGGCTGGCCAGGATTTCTGGAAGCTGCAGTCCAAGAGCACACCTGGCCTCTGTCCCCCTCCTCTTGGGGGCAGCACATCCATGGGGGGGCACCCAGCCAGCCCTTGCCAGACACCCCCCCCCCCACCGGGTCTGGACCCAGCAAAGCTCTCTGACCTTGCTGCAGCCCTGGCTTGCCACTGCCCTTGCCACCCCTGTCTTTTTTCAATTAACCAGTGCCGAAGAAGTAGCTGAGCTTTAATGAGCGAGCGCCTGTGATCAGGAGATAACAGGGAGATAGATTGTTGTTGTTTAGTCGTTAAGTCGACTCTTCGTGACCCCACGGACCAGAGCACGCCAGGCCCTCCTGTCTTCCACGGCCTCCCGAAGTTTGGTGCCAAATTCATGTTGGTCGCTTCGATGACCCTGTCCAACCATCTCGTCCTCTGTCGTCCCCTTCTCCTCTTGCCTTCACCCTTTCCCAACATCAGGGTCTTTTCCAGGGAGTCTTCTCTTCTCATGAGATGGCCAAAGGATTGGAGCCTCAGCTTCAGGATCTGTCCTTCCAGTGAGCACTCCGGGTTGATTTCCTTCAGAATGGATTGGTTTGTTCTCTTTGCAGTCCAGGGGACTCTCAAGAGTCTCCTCCAGCACCACAGTTCAAAAGCATCCATTCTTCCCCCGCCCCCTCAGACCATGCGGTCAGGAAGAGAGCTAATCTTTGGAAGTCCGCATTCAATTTTCCGTAACTTTCCCTATCTCCCTTGCATTTTGTTTCCCTTCTCTTCTCTGCTATTTGTAAGGCCTCGTTGGACAGCCACTTTGCTTTCTTGCATTTCCTTTTCTTTGGGATGGTTTTGTTGCTGCCTCCTGTACAATGTTTCGAGCCTCCATCCATAGTTCTTCAGGCACTCTGTCCACCAAATCGAGTTCTGTTCTTCACTTCCACTGTGTATTCATAAGGGATTTGGTTTAGATTATACCTGACTAGCCCAGTGGTTTTTCCTACTTTCTTCAGTTTAAGCTTGAGTTTTGCTATAAGAAGCTGATGATCAGAGCCACAATCATCTCCAGGTCTTGTTTTTGCTGACTGTATAGAGCTTCTCCATCTTTGGCTGCAGAGAACATAATCAATCTGATTTCGGTCTTGCCCATCTGGTGATGTCCATGTGTAGAGTCGCCTCTTGTGTTGTTGGAAAAGAGTGTTTGTGATGACCAGCTTGTTCTCTTGACAAAACTCTATTAGCCTTTGCCCTGCTTCATTTTGAACTCCAAGGCCAAACTTACCTGTTGTTCCTTTTATCTCTTGACTCCCTACTTTAGCATTCCAGTCCCCTATAATGAGAAGAACATCTTTCTTTGGTGTCAGTTCTAGAAGGTGTTGTAAGTCTTCATAGAATTGGTCAATTTCAGCCTCTTCAGCATTGGTGGTTGGTGCATAAACTTGGATGACTGTGATGTTGAAAGGTCTGCCTTGGATTCGTATTGAAATCATTCTATCATTTTTGAGATTGTATCCCAGTACAGCTTTTCCCACTCTTTTGTTGACTATGAGGTCTACTCCATTTCTTCTACGGAATTCTTGCCCACAATAGTAGATATGATAATCGTCTGAATTGAATTCGCCCATTCCCGTCCATTTTAGTTCACTGACGCCCAGGATGTCAATGTTTTTTCTTGCCATCTCCTGTTTGACCACATCCAGCTTCCCAAGGTTCATAGATCTTACATTCCAGGTTCCTATGCAGTATTTTTCTTTGCAGCATCGGACTTTCCTTTCACTTCCAGGTGCGTCCACAGCTGAGCGTCCTTTCGGCTTTGGCCCAACCACTTCATTAGCTCTGGAACTACTTGTACTTGTCCTCCGCTCTTCCTCAGTAGCATGTTGGACGCCTTCCGACCTGAGGGGCTCATCTTCCAGCGTCATACCTTTTAGCCTTTTGTTTCTGTTCATGGGGTTTTCTTGGCAAAGATACTGGAGTGGCTTGCCAGTTCCTGCTCCAGGTGGATCGCGTTTAGTCAGAACTCTCCACTATGACCTGTCCGTCTTGGGTGTCCCTGCATGGCATAGCCCATCGCTTCTCTGAATGACTCAAGCCCCTTCACCACGACAAGGCAGCAATCCGTGAAGGGGAGATAGATAGATAGATATATTTAGCTCCCCCTCTTCCACCCAGAATGGAATTCTGTCTCTTTGGGATGATAGAGGAGGGTCATCAAGTCAGCCTGGGTGGTTTTGGGGCTGATTCCCTCTTCCTTTCCCCCCCCCCCTTCCTTTTTATAACATCCATCTTGATTCTCATTCACGGCGGACGAGGTCCAGGCGGGTGGGTTTCCCATACTTAGGAAGGGGAAAGAGGAAAGTAATCCTGAGTTTGGTAAAGAAGGTCGGCATGGTTGGCTGTTGTTGTTACTTCTGTGACTTGCTTGTTTCTTGTTACTTAGCTCTGTCGTCCACTTTAAAGACAGGACTTGGGCTTTTATTTATTTGCTTGCTTGCTTGCTTGATAAGGATTGAGAGGAGCGGATGAGGAAAGGTGCCACCCTGCACCACTGTGGAGTGTGTTCATATTTCAGGAATAAAGGGAGTCTGGGTTGATTTTATGTATTTCTTTAAACATTTATTTGATTTTTTTATCCAGCCTGGCTTCCCTTGTGGGAACCCAAGGCAGCATATCAAAAATTTAAAATCAACAATTAATTGAGACTTGATTAAGACTTAAAACTGTAGTATATGCATATTTAAAACGTTATTGAAAAGTGAATGGGTCTGAGTTGATTTGTCGGAGCTCGCCCGTCCTTTGATGGCGGCCACCAGGAGGGAGAGAGGGAGGGCTGGTAGGAGCGCCCTCCGTTCTCTTCGCCTCTCTCTTCCCAAGCCCACTGGGCTTTGTTTTAAGTCCACCCCTTCAGCTGCTGCCTCTGGCAAAGGTCGGGAAAGGCAGCGCTGTCCAAATAGGTGTCTGAAAGAAGCTTTAGGGATCCTTGCACTTTCAAAGTAAGGCAGATGAGAAGGCATGGGGGGGGGGGAGACACTTCAGAGTCCCCGGGGCAGGGAAATTAAGGCTTTTTCTAAAGCAGCTTTTCACGGGAGTGTTGGGGAGCCTGGCCTTCTCCCCCCCCCCCGGAAAAACCCCAGGGGTCTTCTCCTTGATGAACGAACCTCTTCCGCAACCGGAAGCAAACCCTGCCTTGCTGGTGGACGTCACAGAGTGGGCACAATCCTTTTGCCATCCACTGTGCTGGGCCTGAAGGCTTAGATTCGGTGCAAGACTTGCTGGATCTCTGGAGGCGTGGGGCTTGCCTCCGATCCAGCGTTGTCCGGAGTCCTCCTTTCCAGCCGCCAAGCGTCGCGGAAGCTGCCGAGGAGTGGGAGGTGGACACCACGCCTGAAGGGCTGCCAGAAAGCTCTCCGAGCGCCGCGTGTGGACGTGCGCTCAGCGCAGCTTCGCAGGGGAGCCAAGAAGGCTTTCCTCTCCCTCTTCCTGGCCCCTTAATTTCCCCGTCTTCTCTTCCCAGCTCAGCCGATGCACAAACCGTGTCCTGAAGTACGAGCTGATGCGACCCTCAAACAAAGTCCAGCTTGTGGTGCTGTGCGAAGACCACCGAGGAAGGATGGTGAAGCATCAGTGCTGTCCGGGCTGCGGCTTCTTTTGCACGGCGGTAAGCCTGTCGGGAAGCGACCAGCGTGCGTGCGGCGTTTCGGTGACCTCCGGGTGGGAGAAAAGACCAACGGCTGCCTGTCAGGGAGAGGAGCAGCCGGAGGGTTCTGACCCTTCTCCCTGAGCACTCGGGGAAATATCCTGTCGGGGGCAAAGGGTCGCATCCACCTGTTCTGGAAGCTGCGTGGTCTGCGTCTCGGTGCAAAACCGCTTTTCGCATGGCTGTCTGCTGGCCCTGTTTTATGGCTCTGCGCTTTGAACCCTTGCCTGCTGCGGCAGAAGAAGTGATTTTTTTTTTAAGTCTTCTGCTTCAGGATGTGGAGTTTTTGAGGAGACACGTTGCGTTGGAGTCTGGATCATGCCCACAACTTGTCTAGCTGGACCAAAGATACGTAGTAAAGCCCAGGTTATTAGTTCATATGTTACACACAGGACAGGAGGAGAATGCAGCGGGGGCCGCAAGAGCCAGGTTTTCCCACCTCCCAGACCCACTGCAAGGTTCATCATCATTCCCTTCCCCCCCCCCCCCCCCCGGTGAATGGTTGAAAGTCTAACGCTGAGTGTGGAGGGACTCAGGTGCCCTGTGCTTCCTTTTCGTGCAAAAACACCCCTCCTGGATGTTCTCAAGGGCAGAAAAGGACCTCCTGTGCCTTTGGCGTCCTTGCGGCTCCTCCTGCCAAGGGATGAAGCCTGTGACCAGGGGTTGCTGCCTCATGGTTAAACTGCAGTCCTGCAGCCAGCACTCTGCTCACCCCCCCGGGGTCCCATCCCAGGCAGCCAGCTCAAGGTCGACTCAGCCTTCTATCCTTCTGGGGTCAGTAAAATGCTTGCTGGGGGGCTGAGGGCAATGTGTGGGCTGCAGAATGAAACTGTAAACCGCCCAGAGAGTGCCGTAAGCGCTGGGGGTGGGGGTGGGGTGTATAAGCAGCATGTTTTCCTGCATGGGAGATTGGGGGTCCCGACCCAGAGCCTCTGGCCTTCAGGAATAGGGTGCCTCTGGAGCATCAGTGGATTGGCTCATAAGGACATAAAGCAGGGCTTTGGAGCTTGATCCGATGACAGAGTTCTCTAATCAATGGCCCTTTTTTTACACAGCATCTGTTTGCTTATTTATCTATTTAGCATGCCCTCCCTTCTAGCCTAAGGCCACTGTGGACAGTTCACAACACAATCAAACAATAAAGCATCACTACCAATATAAAATGAATTCAACCTATAAACACCCTAAAATATTACTGCAATTAAAGAATTACACATTAACACATAAAAAAAATTTAAATGGCGGTACGATGGTCTTGATGGCTGATAATTTCATCGGGTTCCCGTTGATGGAAAGGCCTTTCTAAACAGCCAGGTTTTTAGACGTTTTCTAAAAGTTATCTATCGGGGGGGTCAGGGAGCGGAGGTCCGGGGCCTGTCGGTTCCAGAGCTGGGGTGTGACTGCCTAGAAGGCCCCGCTGCTGGCCCTTCTTCGCCCTCTGGGCTTCTCTCGGGCTCAGCCACCCTCGGACATCCCGCCCAGGACGAACGAGCCGGCTGGGAGAACTGGCCCTCTGCCAGGTCCCGAAGCATTCAGCGGAGCCGGAATGGTGGGCCGGGTGGATCTTTCACTCGCTAAAGGAGCACCTGCAGCTACGGTGCCTTTTTTCCTTCTTCTTTTGCAAAGCCTTCCTTCCTTCCTTCCTTCCATTCATCATCAGCTCCTTCCTTCCTTCCTTCCTTCCTTCCTTCCTTCCTTCCTTCCTTCCTTCCTTCCTTCCTTCCTTCCTTCCTTCCTTCCTTCCTTCCTTCCTTCCTTCCTTCCTTCCTTCCTTCCTTCCTTCCTCCCTCCCTCCCTCCCTCCCTCCCTCCCTCCCTCCCTCCCTCCCCTCTTTCCCCCCCTATAATATTCCAGGCAAGGGGGAGGACTTGAACGATGCTGCCTTCTATCTCTTGCATCTGGTGAGCTCCTGCCCTTTACTCTCACCTTTCCCCATTTTTTCCCCATCTCCTTTTCATACACCGCTTTTCAAGAGGGTGCACCGTAGGGCTTTCATCAGAGGAAGACTGAGAATCGGGTTTCCTTTTCCGTCTTCTGCACATGTGGTTTCTGTCCAGGGCCTTGGTTTACAGCCGGTGGCGGGGGTGCCGAAGCCCGGCTCCGTTGTCCAGGGCGATCCCCCAAGGCGCGTTGCTTGCTTCTGAGGATGGCAGAGAGAACGCTTTTTTTGGCACTGACGTGCCTCTCCTCTCTGGCTTTCCCTGGGATTGGCACAAGCGGCTCCTGTCCTGCAGGGCCCCTTCACAGACTCCCATGCCCTTGCCTCTCCCCGCAAGAGCCCCTGAATCCAGGGAGCGTTGCTTTTCTGATTCAGTGAACCGACTCCCGTCGGGATTAGCGCCTGGGCTTGAGCTCCTGACGTCTGAAACCCATGTAAGGAAGCCGCCTGTGGATCCAGGGGACACGGGCTGGCTGTGGGGGAATTGAACTCCCGACCTCTGGCGTCCAGCGCCCACCTGGCTGAGCTCTCCCAGAGAACCAATGGCCAAGTCTGGGCCGGAGCGAGAGGTGGTTTGGCTCCTTCAAGGGAGGAAAAGCTTGAAAGAGAGAATCAGAATGAGTAAGACATGTCGGGCATTCTCTGCGCTGCACATTCTTCAGAATGGGTCTGGCGGTGGCCAGGTGGCGCGTGGCCGTGTTTGTGGCTTGAAAGCCAGGGTGAGCTGTGACGCTGGATGGTGGCGCGTCGAGAAACTGCTCGCTTGGCTGAAGCTTCCTTGGGAGCATCCCAACGCTTCCTACCTGATGGGGAAATGCCACGCTGTGCCTCTTTTCGTGTGGCACTCGGCAAGCCCATTGTAGTAGAACCGAACAAAGAGCGAGTCTTGTGAAAATGTAAAGGTGGTCGCTTGTTGTTTGGCATCGGTTTTGACAGAGCGCCTCCGACGGTGGGGTGGAGTTCATGTGAAATGCAACTGGCTAGTCTCTCAGATCCCTCCCACAAGCGTCTCTGGTGGGTGTTGTGAAATTGATGACCATTTAACCCTTCCAGAAATGTTCTGTGCCATGTGGCTGGTCCTGCTCTCCCGATCCGGCTGTTGCAGTTGGACAGGAGCACCAGTTGATGCCACAAAGAGAGGGAGCGGGTGGTCCCTCGAGGTGGCGTGAAGATGGCATTGCCCCTTGGTCCTTGTCCGCATACCAGGGAGGAGGGGTTGATGGGGTGGATGCCCAGAGACCTCCAGGGAACAAGGTCTTTTCCCCGTCTCTGCTGCAAGGTGTACACATTGCCCTCTCGGGTTCTCTCTGTCCAGGGAACGTTCATGGAGTGCCAGCCAGAAAGCAGCATCTCCCACAGGTTCCACCAGGACTGTGCCTCCCAGGTCAAAGGCCTGAGCTACTGCCCGCACTGTGGGGAGGAGGCCTCCAAGGCCAGAGAAGTGACCGTCGCCAAGGCAGACACCACCTCCACCCTTTCGCTGACCTACGAGCCGAAGAAGCCGAGCACCTCGGAAGGGAGGGCGGACACGACCACGGGAAGGCAAGTCCCGCCTGGGCAGCCGGGGAGGGGACGTCACTCCAGTTGGTGGTGAGGCGTTCCGCCCTGCATGGGTTTGTCATTGCCTGGTTCCACACACACACACTTCAAATCGGAGTGGTGGCACGGGTATCTTGTTCTATGTTCCCACAGAGAACTAGCACAGATTGGCCGTGAGGGGTAGTGAATGCTAAAGGAAAGGTGAGTGAGGGAAAGTCAAGAATGAGTGAGGGCAAGTCAAGGACGAGTGAGGGCAAGTCAAGGATGAGTGAGGACAAGTGAACAGTCACTTGGAGTGGCGAGAATAGCAAGGAGAAGGCATGGCTCCACACGCACATACACACATAACAGCCTAAATCTGGAGCTGATTGGGGCGAGTCCATCTTTGGCTTTGCCAGGTGCAACATTCCTTGAACCTTTGGTTAACGGCCTTGTGCCTACCCACGTTCCTTTGCCAAGAAGGTGCAATGACAATAACGGGCGAGGGGAGGGGAGGCTCCCATGGGAGGAAGTTTTGTTTGTGCGGGAATGAAGTGGAGAATGCCTTTTTTGGCAGATTCTCATTAGAAGCCTGTCCGGGTTTTCGGAAACGCTGCCGCCTACCAAGGCAGAGCGCGCTCCAGCCGTGACTGCAAGGAATGGCCTCGAACGTGGGAGATTGAGGGTACTAACGTGTGTGTTGAAGTTTGGGAAGGCTCCAGGAAAGCAGCTCCCCTGCTGGCAGTTTTCCAGCAAGGGTCCTTTTTTCCATTGAAACATCTCTGCCGGCCGTGGCAGGCGTTGGGTCGCAGCGTTTCAGAGGAGGAGAGCACGCCACCCCATCTGATCCTTGCGCGGAGCGAATACCGGGGTGACGTTTGACTGTTTCTGGGGTTTGGACTTACCTCTCTTCCTGTTTTGTCCCCCTGCCTCCTCTCCCCCCCCCCCCCCCGTTGAACAGCGGGACGGGAGCCCCGGCGTCCGAAGAGGGGAGATCCGAGAGTTCTTCTGCCGAGGGTTTTGACTTGGCTGGGACGTTGGCCTTTTCCAAAGCAGCCCCAGCCGGTGTGTCCCAGGGACCTGTGAAAGAAACCCTAGAAAGCGCTTTGATTGCCCTGGACTCTGAAAAGTAAGAAGTGGGTTGCCCGGGGGGAGGGGAAGGGGAAGGGGGGCAGGAAACACATCACAACGCTCTCGGAAGTGGGTTTGGAAGCTGGCGGTTCTGTTGTTTGTGTGGTCTGTCATCTTCCCTGCAGCTCCCCAGCCCTGACGTGGCCACGCTTTGGGGCTCGCTCGCTCCAAAGATCGTTTCCCATCTGTGGGCAGGGGCCGGCTCTGCTGTTAGACAGGGCGAAATGATCCCTGCGCTATGGGCTGACACGAAAGGGCAGCGAGATATAACTTATTTTGTTTAGTACAACCTTCTTTTTAATGAGGGATTTGAAAACAAAACAAAAAACTTCTGAGATGATGGACGTAACAGCACAACCATTCTTCTCCCACCAAGCCCTGATTTTGATAGCATGGAAGGAAATCATGTGCTTTCTTACCAGGTTTTTGGCCTCGGTTGCAAAAATAACTGAGGTGGCTTATGGTACTGCATGCCTTGAAGCACAGGCATCGTGTTCTGCTGTGACTCAGGCAGCAAAATAAATGTCTGGGGTTGGCCCCAGATTCAGCGGATGGTGGCTGTGGTTTTACCAAGCTCCCTTTGGATGGTTTCATGGAAGGAGGCCGTAGGAGACGGATGAATGAAGGCCAGCTGGGATCTGGGAAGAGAATCTGGGGTTGAATTGCAGACAGACATTCAGTGCCTATTGCTCAGTAACTGTGACGCCCAGATGGACCTTGAGGAGCCACAACTTTCATTGTTACGACCCCCCCCCCCCGCCGCCCCCGATGCAGGTTACAAAGCTTCTGAGCCTGCTGAGGTGCGCTCTGCCTTTGTGCCCAGATGGTACCGTTTTGGTTGTATTTGACTCCGCACTCGTGGGCGCAGAAAGTTAAAGATGGGACTCATCCACATTTTTGCATGTTTGTTGGGATGCTGTGACAGAAGGGGTGGAATGTGATGCTGATCACTTTGCTGATACATGTGATTTTGTGATTCTTATTTTGGGGTGTGTGTATGTGTGTGTAGTTGTTCCAAGTCTAGGGAAATGGATCAGTGCCTTCTAGTTAGGAAGGAACGGCTGTGTAAGGGCAGGGCAGGGCTCCCTGCCGTTAAGGATCCCTGCCTCCCTCCCTCGCCCAGCAAATCATCTTGTCTTTTGACAGACCCAAGAAATTACGGTTTCACTCCAAGCAGTTGTACTTCTCCGCCAGGCAAGGGGAACTGCAGAAGGTTCTTCTTATGCTGGGTAAGTCGCCTTGATCCTCCCCCCATCCATCAAAAGGTCTCCCCGTTGCAGAGGAGTTTCTGTTCGCAGGTAGCCTTGATTGACCCTGTTGCCTCGAGCGGGGCAGCGTCTCTGCTGTGTGCAAGAGAGGGGTTTGGGCCAAATCCCCCTCGCAAGCTCCTTGAAAGGAGAGGGTTGGCCCCTCTCTTCTGGTTTCCTCCCAGGAATCAGGAGGCTTCCAGGACGGCAGGGCTCGCAGTAGGTTTGGTGCCACCCTAACAGTGAAGAGACGGCTCCGTCCTTTGGAATCCGGGGTGGCGAGCGAATCCTCGGTTCTCGCTCAGTGGGGCGACCCAGGGCTCTCGGTCTCTTCTCTTTGGCAACGTGGTGCCATTTCTAGCCGTGGTTTCCTTACGTCTCTCGGGACCTGCTTGGCTTTATTCATGAGCGGGCAAGTGGCTGGAGTTAAGTGCAGCACTGATGGAGAGGAAGAGAGAGATTTCCCTGGCAAGCGCTCATCAGCCGTCGAGGGCCTCAGAGCAAACTCCCAGCGCCAACCGTCTTAAGGGGCTGCTTCCCCCTTAACGGGTAGTGAAAAGCTCACCCGCTCATCGCACCTGTCTCTCCACCGCAGTCAGTTCTCATAGGGCAAGATCCTGGTGCGATCTTGGGAACACCCATGGAGGAACGGGTGTGTGGCAGAGCCACACTCTTGGTCCATGATCTGGGGAACCCGTCCAAAAGGCGGCTATGGTTAGCAGTGTCAGAAGCTGCTAAAGACCCAAACGAATCATTTCCGGGCACAATTCAGAGTGCTGCTTTGTTTGAACCTATAGAGCCCTCGACGGCTTGGGCCCAAGCGGTCTCCAGGACCGCATCTCCCCTTAGGAGCCTGCCCAGGTCTTAAGATCACCAGGGGAGGCCCTTCTCTCAGTCCCATCATCCTCGCAGGTGTTCTTGGTGGGAATATGGCAGAGGGCCTTCTCTGCTGCTGCTGCTGCTCCCAGACTTTGGAACTCCCTCCCACTGGAAGCCAGGCTGGGGCCCCATCTTTGCTGAGACCTTTCTCTTCAGGCAAGCCTTCTCTGAGTGACCGGCTGTCTGAGAGGTGTTTTTTTAGGAAAAAAGGTGGGGTAAAGAGATTATCAGTCAAGCCACCAACCAAGCAATTAATGGCCAGAAGCCCGGGGTGTGTGTGTGACTTGCACATAGAGGAGATAAACCACACAACTCACTGCGGCACATCGTTGTTGAGGGGCCAGTTGTGTTCTGAGGCCCATGCCTGGTGTACAGATGGGAGCGGACCTTCTATGACCACGGCCTCCTAAGTTAACCTCGGTTCACCGGGGTGAGTCGTGTTGCTGACTTCCAAACATGGAAAACCCAAAATCGGATGGCGGCCAGGGGGATTCGCTGGAGACGCCCAAAGCCGAGACCTGAACCAGACCGCCCTTCCACCTCTCTTTTTGGAGGGACCCAAAGCAGGGGAGCCTCTTGATGAACGCGGGCGCTCTTGTTGTGTCCAGCCTGGGAGCAAACAGGGACTTGGAAACAAGCCCGAGTAGAAAAATGTTTTGAGCCATCCAGGATCATCTCGCGACTTGTTCCAAAGCTGTGGTCCATCATGGTCCTGGTTTGGGAAGTCGCCCTTCTTAGAAGACTTCCCAGTAGGTTTGGGAGCTCTTGTATCCGTGACAGGATGAGTCTAGCCAGGAAGAGTCACTCGGCTGAGGTCAGGACCAGGGAAGGGAGGTCTCTTCCGCTTGTGTCGGCCACCTTGCAATCGTAGCGGAGTGGAGTGAGAGGGAAAGTCTGCTGAGGATGGGACCGTCATCCGAAGGCCCCTGGATATCGGTGCTGTCTGACAGCACAATCTCTGTCTGCAGAGGTTGCCTGATAAGTCCCTCAAGTGAGCAAGGATGATCAAGGAGCTAGATCAAATCTTGCTCCCAGGAATGTGTCGGGAAAAGAACCGTCGCCTCGCCGCCTTGGCTTCCCACTGTGAGCTGCCAGCCCCCCCCCCCCCCTCTCTCTGTTTCTCTCTCAGCTGGAAAAGCCCCCTGATATTTTTAACTTTTTCAGTGGATGGGATTGATCCCAACTTCAAAATGGAACACCAGAATAAGAGGACCCCTCTTCACGCTGCGGCAGAGTCGGGACACGTGGACATCTGCCACATGCTGATTCAGGTTCGCCCTATTCCCCCTCCTCCTCCTCCTCCTTTTCCAAATGTGGGGCGGAGGGGGGGCAATGCTGGTCCCTCTCTACTGGCCAGGCACCCGTTGGCCGGCTTCCCCCAGGCAGCCACACCTGATCCACCAGCGAGATGGCTTGGTTTTTACCCTTCTGTTAAACCAGTGGTTCCAACTTTGGGTCGCCCCGGTGCTCTTGGACTGGGGTTCACCCCCAGCTGTGCTCACTGAGGTTTCTGGGAGTTGCAGTCCAAGAACCCCCGGGCGACCCGAGGTTGGGGGCCACTGTGTTCAACAGATCTTGATCGGCTTGTAAGTGAACAATAATGGATCCTGCAAGATCTATATCCCTGCTAGACGTAATATCGATTTAGGAGTCTCATTAAGTGCACATTGATGCAGTAGACAAGGTAGGTACGTAGGGGAACCGCTCTATGCCATTCTGGCTGGCTCGGTTTCGTCTCTGTCGTAGATTCTCCGACGCCAACTCCAGAGATCCCTGAGTGGCGGCCGGAGAATTGCAACGTTGGGGCGGAGACGCTGCCTCCGCCCTGGCGTTTGGCCTGAGCTGTGACTGGGCTCTCCAGGGTGCTGCCCCCTGTTTCTGGGAAAGGGTTTGGCGTCTTCGCAGCAGTTATAAAGTTCAGACCAAAAGCTGACCGGACTCGGGGCTTCTACAAGCAGTTGGAGCCACCATCCTTGATTGAGCTGAGGACCACCACACAAAGGTTCATAACCACAAATCCACACCGCTCATTCCCAAGCCAATGCCGTCTGGATTTGCCAAGCCAGCTGAGGATGATGGGGACAACAACGAAATAGCGAAAGGGGACCGGGCTGCATGTTCCTTTTCCGAGGGCTTCTAGCTACAGCATGTTTAGCCTGCTTGGGACAGAAGCAAAGTGGGCTGCTTCTATACTGCCCCATAGCGCTTAGAGCTGTCTCTGGGCCGTGTAGTTTAATTATGCATGCTACGCCTTGACCCCACCCCACCCTAAGCAAGCCAGGTAGTCAGTTTACCAGCCTCAGAAGGATGGAAGGCTGAGTCAACCTTCAACCGGCTACCTGAGCCCATCGGGATTGAACTCAGTCATGAGTAGAGACTCGACTGCAGTACTGCAGTTTAATCACTGTGCCACAAGGCACAGTGTTACTGTTGGAAATCCTTCCCAGCACAGGTTAAACCCAAGCCCCCTTCCAAAAATTAAATCTGGAAATGCATGTCCAGTCGCATGTGAGTTTGCTTGGTTGTTTTTTTTGGGGGGGGGGGGGAGAAGCTACATTTCTGGGCCTGATGCAGTTGATGGCAGCAAAATCCTCCCTCTGCCCCCCACCCTGTCGGCTCACCAAAGTTGCGCACCCCTGATCTTGCCGGATGCAAAGAGGGTGGCGGCCGCTGGGGTGATGGTGGCACCACAGAGAACGCGATTTTCCTCAGAGCCCGTGCTGTGGGCTGCCAAGAAGAGCCTGCGGGAGGGATCTGAGCTGCGGAAAAGGCCATGAACAGACATTAAGCCTTGGCTTTGCTTCTCTCTCTCTCTCTCTGTGTGTGTGTGTACACAGGCCGGTGCTAACATCGATACCTGCTCTCAGGATCAGAGGACCCCCCTTATGGAAGCTGCGGAGAATAACCACCTGGAGACGGTGAAATACCTCATCAAGGCGGGGGCTTTAGTCGACCCCAAGGTACCGCGGGCGCCTGGGTTTCCCCCTTGTTCCCCCGAGAGGCACAGGGGGCAGTCGTGGCCCCTTGCTCGAAATGGACCAGCGGTTGTGAGGGTTGGGAGGTTCTCAGAGCAGAGTCAGGGATTTTTATCCCAAGGTGGGGAGTGAAAAGAGGATCTCTCCCTCCCCCCCCCCATCCTTCATCCCAGGCCCACAGAGGAGCCCCTGGCTCCCCCCCCCCCCCCGGCTCCTCTCTTGCTTGGGCCCCAGGATCATAGCTCAGGTCAAGGTAGGAAAGCTTGGGATGAATTTGGCCTTCCTGAAGTTTTTGTCCGTCCCGTGGGGGTCCCTCAGTGCTGCCCTCGCTGGGAGGTTGCCCAGTTTTAAGGGACAGGTTTTTCTCCCCTTCTGTCCTAACAGAGTTGAAATGTCTCTTCAGGGGCTTATTCATTGCAAGCTGCAATCCGCTGCTGTTTTCAATCCCCTTTTCCACCCACCCTAGAACATGGCCCTTGGAAACGTCTCTAGAACAGGATCTTGCCCTCGGCTTGGAAGTTTTTTGCCTGCCCACCCGCAACTGACGCAGGAGCCTGCCGCCAGCAAAGAAGAGGGACATGCCAAGGGTGTGACCCCAGAGCTGGGAGGGTCTCTGGGTGATGGTTAGCTGCTGCCAAGGGGCCGTCGGCCGAGTGGGCGTTTTGCCTTCCGAGCAGGGTGTCCCACCGAGATCACCCACCTGAAGGGAGGGGATTTTCCGATGGCTTGGACATCAGATCCCATCATTTTCCATTCCGGGCCTTCTGTCTGAGCCACAGACACCTCAGCGTGGCTCACCTGGGAGGAACGGCCTCGGCCGGAAGGCTTTGAAGCGCGACTAGGCCTAGCTTCACCCAGACTTCCTGTTCCTGCCCCAGTGCTCGCTGGGAGCTTTCTTCTGAACAGGAAACTCGAACCCACGCCTTCCAGTTGGAGGCCTTCCTCCCAGGGGAGACATATTTAGGGGTCTCTAAGGGGTCTTTTAGGTAGAACTCCTGGAGTTGAGATTTGTCGTTCAAGAAGTCCAGAAATCCTATTCCTCCCTCCCGTCCCTTCCCATTCTTAGATGCTGTTAATTCAGCCTGTAAGGCAGCCGCCTTCTCTCGTGGTGCCTGCTCATCCTAGGAGCAGGCCTATATATTTCCAAAAAGCCCCAAGAGCGGTCCCCCAATTTGCAACCCAAGTCGCCGGCTGGTGCTAGGAAAGAGCCTTTCCGGCTTGGTGCCTCCTCGATGGATCGTCGCGAGGAGAGCGTGGACCATTTGGGTGCGGAGGCAGCATCGAGAGAAGGGCCGGGAGGGCATCGTCAAAACTCGGCAAATGCAGGCAGGGTTTCACAGCCGGCTCAGGCGGATTCAAGCGGCGCAGGTTGGGTTCGCTCTTCTTCGTGGCCTCTGTGAATCACACCCTGGGTGATCCGCGCCTGCGCGGAGCCTCATCGGAAAGTTCTAGAGCTTCTGCGGTAGCAAAAAACACATTAGAATAAGGCCCCTCCCCCATCGTATAAGTACCTTGGCACCAAGACTCCCCTTTCAGTTTTCTTTCAACCGCTGCATTGAGAGACTCATAGTTCTGCTTTTGTGAGTAAAAGAGAAAGAGAGTTTATTCTTGATTCCTTCCTGTTATCAACTTTTTTTCCTTTAAACTTTTAGATCAAATTCATTATCATCAGAGACTTTTTCTTTTCTACTTCGCTCGGCCTCCAGCCGCAGCCCCCCCCCCCCCAATCATAGTTTTTTATCCTCAAATTATTTTCTCCTATTCATGACCCCTTTTGGCCTGTTTAAACACTGCATGGTCTGTGATTACAAAATACCACTCTCCAACGGCCACGCCAAGTGTCTTTTTTGCTTGGGAGAGGCACACCAGACGTCCTCCTGCCAGCATTGTAAGAACTTCAAGCGCGGAGTCCTCCGTTCTCGCTTATCCAGATTAAAACTCCGTCTTTGGGAACAATCCCTCCAACCAACCAAAATGGCCCAACCTCCTTGTAAGGCCACCTCACAAACCAAAGCAATGGAGAAGGCTCTTTCTGAAGCCGCAAAACAACGTCCATCGACCACACCATCCCACTCCGACGCTCCATCCACTTCGTCTAAAACTGCAAAAACCCATAAATCGAAGCGCTCGATACTGAAATCCTCAATATCGAAGCCCTCCACTAAACGTCAAATGTCCACCGAAGCCTCTTCGGTTCCAGAGCCTTCTCCACCTAAATCAGCATAAATCTAAAGCTGCAGTCATTTCTCAGCAGCCTCAACAAACTGCTGAATCAATCTCTATTGGTTCGCCTTCTGACGATGACGGAATCCCCTCTCATCAACCCTGCTCCCAATCACCGGAATGGGATGACAGAGTCGATCGATTAACATCTTCTCCTCCCAGTCCTCAACACTCTGTTCTTTCGAGCAACCCTTCCGTAGTTGCTTCACCTGACAGGGTCGACTCCGAACAACAACTAGAGACCATACCTTATTCGGTAACATCTGATCATCCACCACGACCGCCTCAGAGACATCGGCCCCTGGAGCCGTCTATTTCATCACGCGTGGCTCAGACCCGCGTTCAGCACTCTCACCGGGTTGCCATTTGCCCCGACCAGTGCTCGACCGGACAAACCGCAACCACCAATCAGCCAGTTGCTCTATCCAGCTCGGCCATACCTTCTCATGGCAGGCCTCGATCTCGACAGCCATCGGTGTCGAAATGGCCATATCACCATGACCCACATCAACTCCAGCCTGCTCCCTACCTGGCACCTAAAAGACCCAGGACAGTCGAGCAATTTTCATCTACATGCGAGGCTTTTACAGCTCCAGCCTCCCGATATTTTCCCGCTAATCCAGACGAGGGAAATCATTCCTCTCGCTCGGCATCTCCAGCGTCTATATACTCCACTGCTTTACCAGCTCGTTAACAACCTCCGTTTCGACATCACCGAGACACAGGCTCTGATATCGATGATCCTCGATATCCATCCTGGTCCATGGACACTCGTTCTGTCCCTCTATCGACACACGTTTTCCGTCACCCGATAGAACCAAGCCATCAAACTCGACATCACTATGATCCTGAGTTCGACACTGACGTTCAACCATATCAAACGACGTCCATGGACACTCGGATGACATCTCTCGATATCGAAAATCCTCGACACCGACAAATGCCCGTGGACATGCCGCCTCCATCGACATCGAGCCACAAACGTCGATACTGACACTCAACCTATTGACACCGAAGTCGATCGACAATCCGTCAACTCCTGACGCGATCCCAATTATTCCGATCACGGATCCAGACCTCAGACGCCGTCAGTATTACTTACCTCACCGGAATCCGACCTTGTCGATGCCGACCCACCATCACCAGTGGAAGACTTCCAAACTTACGCCCAACTTATGTTCCGTATGGCTAAGTCTCTGATTCTCTAAATCCACCGTCCTTCGACAGAACCGGCCGATCATCTATACAACCCAATCTCTAAAGTTACAACTACTCCAGTACACATCTCGATGCTTCCGTCTCTACTCAGCACCGCTCAACGATCCTGGACAAAACCAGCCTCTTCCCATACCATGTCTAAACGAATCGATAACCTCTACAGAGTCTATGATCCTGGAGCTTTATTTCTTCAAAAACAACCAGCTCCAACCTCTGTTTTTGTCAAAGCCTCACAATCCAGATCTCGACATCAACAAACCCTCATACCACCAAATGAAGACAGTAGAAGGATTGACTCAATGGGAAGATGGCTTTATTCATCAGCAGCGTTCACCATGCGTGTCGCTAACTACCAGGGAGCCATGGGTGCATATCAACGTTTCCTTTGGGACAATATGTCAACCTTTGTCGAATCTTTACCAGAAGATAAAAAAGTAGTCGCCCAAACCTTTCAACAAGAATGTCTTTCCGTTGCCAAACAACAGATGCTTTCTGCTAGGCACACGGTAGACGCCACAGCAAAGTCAATGGCCACTTCAGTAGCCTTACGACGTTTCTCTTGGCTAAGGACAGCTGGCCTGGCTGAGGATGCCCGCGCACGTATCAAAGACCTTCCATTCGACGGGGCAGGCCTCTTTAATGCTGAAACTGATGATATTTTGGAAAACGTGCAAAAAAAAAAAAAAGATCAGCAGCTAGACGTTGGGGAGTTTATCCATCTTACCAACAACGCCCCCAACAAAATCAATGGAGACGACCGTACAACTCATCAAAAATTCCAACGTGATCCTCCAAAACAAACATCTTATACACCCTATTTCAGAAATCAAAGAAATAAACCCCAACAACAACCCATTACTAGGCACAACGACCGCAGGCCCATCACGTTTGACGCTCCCATGACCGAGATCGCACACCACTCCACCCATTCTGCCCTCTGGAAACACCTACCTGTCTGGGAATCCATCACTACAGATGCCTGGGTACTGTCCATCATCCGCGACAGCTACCGCATCCATTTCTTCCAACTTCCTCCGGCAACACACGTCATCACTCCATCTCCAACCCTACAAGAGGAAATAAAAAATTTACTCCTCAAAGACACCATACAACCCGTCTCACAACACAACAAAGGGTTTTTCTCTCGCTATTTCACCGTACCCAAAAAGGACTGAGGTCTTCGCCCTATCTTAGACCTACGAGAGTTAAACACATCATTACCACAAAGTTCCGTATGGTTACCCTTGAATCAGTTCTCCCTTTACTCCGCAAAAACGACTGGTTCGCTGTCATAGATCTCAATGACGCATACTTCCATATTTCCATACATCCTTCACACAGAAAATTCCTTCAATTTCAGCTAGGATCACAAGCCTACCAATTCAAAAGGCTTCCTTTCGGCCTTGCAACAGCTCCAAGAGTATTCACCAAGTGCATGGCACCAGTAGCTACTTACCTCAGGTTGCAAAAAATTCTCATATTTCCATATATCGACGATTGGCTCCTCGTAGCTCATTCCCGTCACAAGGCCCAACGAGACACTCACTTCACCCTTACCCTCCTTCGTGATCTCGGTCTCACTGTCAACGAACAAAAATCAATTTTGAAACCTACAAAGATTATTATTCTATTATATAGGCGCATGCATAGATTCCATACAAGCTCGCGCCTTTCTTCCTCCAGACAAGAGAGAAAATCTCATCGCATTACTTCAAGTTTTCACCCCTCGTGCTATGGTACCCCGCCTTGACTGTGCAACGTGTACTAGGCACCATGGCCTCTATGACTTCAGCAGTGCAGCATGTACGTCTCAAGATGAGATCTCTTCAGTCATGGTTTCTCGCCCTCTTCGACCCGCTCACAGACCCTCCTCACACTCTTTTAAGGGTCACCCCAGAACTCGCCTCCCAACTTCAGTGGTGGCGTTTTCCTCCCAACCTATCCATCAGGCGGCCGTTCCAACAACCACAACCACAAATGCAGGTCACCACCGACGCCAGCCTTACAGGCTGGGGAGCTCACTGCAAATCTCTCAAAATCTACACCAAGTGGTCTTCCAGAGAGAAATTGCTTCACATCAACAAATTAGAGCTGTTGGCGGTTATAAAAGCTTGCAAAGCTTTCAGAAATCTCCTTGCTGGCAAGATGGTACAAATTGCCACCGAGAACACCACGGCGATGTACTATATTCTGAAACAAGGTGGCACCCACTCTCCAAGTTTCCTCTATTTAGCAGTCGACCTCTGGGAGTGGTGCCTAGCACATCATATCAGCCTCACGGCTTTACACATTGCCGGCCACGACAACGACTTGGCCGATCTACTCAGCCGCACAAACTCTCAAGCTCATGAATGGGAGTTAGACCAATCAGTTTTTCTTCGCCTATGCGAACGATGGGGCAAACCAACTCTCGACCTCTACGCCTCCCGTGTGAATCGGAAGTGCAAACGATACCGCTCCCGAGCCGGCATTGGCAAACACTCCCAAGGAGATGCATTCGTCGGCCGATGGCCCAAGACCCTCACTTACCTTTTTCTGCCATTCCCGCTTCTCCACAAGGTCGTGGTTCGCCTACAACAAGACAAACCTGATGCCATCGTTATAGCCCCTTGGTGGCAGAGACAACCCTGGTTTCCAGTCCTTCACCATCTCTCATCAGACATTCACTACCTCCCTCGCCTGCCCCACCTCCTCACGCAGAACAACGCCCAAGTACTCCACCCAGAGTTACCTGTTCTGCACCTGGCAGCGTGGAGGATTCCGCCTCGCTAATGAACGTCCTCCGTCAATCGAAGAAGCCCTCCACTAGAAAGGCTTACCTGTATAAATGGAAGAGATTCAAATCTTTCACTGAAGCTTCTTCATTGCCTTCTGTCAGCCCATCACTTGCTACTGTTCTACGTTTTTTGCTTCATCTCAAGTCTAGCGGCCTTTCTCTCTCTTCCTTGAGAGTTTACCTCTCCACCATAGTTTCTTATCAGCCCCCTAACTCTCCGGCAGCTGATTTCTTCAAACATCCAACATTGAAACATTTTCTTAAAGGTCTATCTCATATCGACCCAGATACCCGCCTGCCTTCCCCACAATGGTCACTAACACTAGTACTACAACAACTTACTCAAGCTCCTTTTGAACCTTTAGCTTCAACTGATTTACGGCTACTTACCTTTAAAACAGTTTTCCTCGTCGCCATCACCTCAGCTCAACAAGCTAGTGATTTAGCGGCCTTACGTCACGACTATCCTTATTTACAGTTTTTTCCGGACAAAGTCAAACTATCCATGGATATTTCTTTCCTCCCCAAAGTCGTATCTCAATTCCATCTCTCTCAGCCGTTTATCCTTCCTTCCTTCTTCCCGTCACCGTCCACAACTCAAGAAAGAATCCTCCACGCTTTAGACGTTAGGCGAGCCCTTGCCTTTTACGTCCAACGCACCCAACCTTTCAGGCATTCACCTCGACTTTTCATAAGTCACCAACCGCCTACTAAAGGTCGCCAGGTGAGGTCTCAAACTATATCTAGATGGGTCGCTTCAACCATTCACCTCGTGTATCAGCTGGCACGCAAACCGGTCCTGAAGGTGATTCGCCCTCACTCCACCAGAGCAGTGGCGAGCTCTGCGGCATTCCTACGCGATGTACCTCTTCCAGACGTCTGCGCCTCTGCCACCTGGGCACAGCCGTCCACTTTCATCCGGCATTATAGACTTGATCTCCGGCAGAAGTCTGATGCGGCCTTTGGGCGTGCTGTTCTAGCCTCTACCTTGGCGTGACGCCCTGCCTCCGGGTAAGACCGCTTTTTAGTCACCCAGGGTGTGATTCACAGAGGCCACGAAGAAGAACGACAGGTTACCCACCTGTAATTGTAGTTCTTCGAGTGGACCTCTGTGATTCACACATCCCGCCCGTCCTCCCCACTATCACGCCATTCTGCTTAATGTAGCGGCGGTTGACACAACTGAAAGGGGAGCCTTGGCGCCAAGGTACTTATACGAGGGGGGAGGGGCCTTATTCTAATGTGCTTTTTGCTACCGCAGAAGCTCTAGAACTTTCCGATGAGTCTCCGCGCAGGCGCAGATCACCCAGGGTGTGAATCACAGAGGTCCCCTCGAAGAACTACAATTACAGGTGGGTAACCTGTCTTTCCTCCGGGGAAGTGCGTGTAGGATCGTTTGTTAGCCAGATAAGGCGGGAGGAAGCACTCCAGAGAGAGAGGGCAGCTGCCGTTGGCCGGGCTGAGCGGCGGGGCCAGGCTGCAGGTGCATCAAAAGATTTCCCTGCCAGCTCTGCCCCGAGCAGCCGAGGGCCCTGCCTGCGCCCGAGGTCTCGCCTACGTGGGCAGGAGCACCCGCTTGCCCCCTGTCCCGGGGCCTGAACAGATCTCAGTATGAAACCAGGGCTTGTTTTTATCTTGGCTTTAAAAAAAAAAGTTGATTGGTTTCTTGAGAATATTAATAGCCAACAAGGAAAACAGCAGCCGCGACTTGCTTTTTTTTTTTTTTTTTTTTTTAAGGCATGACAAAAGCAGTGGCAGCTGTCTCTCCTTCCCATCCTCATCTTTCTTTCGGGGAGCCTTGGGAAACCCTGGTTAATGTTGGGTTTATCAGATGATTAGTGTTGCCCATAATAAAGCCTGAAGTCTAGACTGATTGATGAGTGTAGTTAATCCCCCCCGCCCCCCGCCACACTTTCGGAGGGGATCAATCGTCTCCGAAGAGCAGCTGAGCAGAGGCTTCTCCGTCGTGCAGCCCCCCACGTCAGGTGGAAAAGCCGTGTCTGGGGAAGCGTGGGCTTGTGGCTGGTGGGCCCCATCCAGTCAGGCACAGGCCACGGGGCTGGGGACCTGAGAGCTTCCTCGGAGCCTCCCAGCGTCCACATGCGAAGCTTGACGGTGGCTCAGTCCTGGCCTGATGGTGCGCTTCTGTGTTCAGGATGCAGAGGGTTCCACGTGCTTGCACCTGGCAGCCAAGAAAGGTCATTACGACGTGGTGCAGTATCTCCTGTCCAACGAACAGACGGACGTCAACTGCCAGGTAGGGCCCTACGCTTCTCTTCCAAATCCTGAGAAAGGAAAAGCCTTGTTATAAGCACATGCCCTAATAGGCACATCCCGAGAACCCCCTCCTTCCTTTGGCGGTTCCGTTGGGTTCAGTCCACCCCATCTGGGTCCTGCAGCCCCTGCTCTCTGTTGCAGAGTTTTGCATTTCTCGGAAAATTCCGTGTGCTATGCAGAAAAAGTACAGAGACTCGCAGAGGAGAATTGGGTTCAGGTTCCCCAAATATAGTCCACCCCTTTCTCATTAACTGGAACTTTAGGTCTCAGTCACTTACTCTGAGACATTTGTAGGAGAGAGAAGAAAAACACTTGATTACTTACAGTTGGGCACAGGATCAACAGCAAACAAACACGGCTTCCAGCAGAGTAAAGCCTTGTTGCTTTGAACCTGGTTTTGCTGTTGATTTTCTTTACCATTTTTAGTGTGACATTGATTCTTTTCAAGTATTTGTACACTTATTGTTTTTATTTTTTAAATATTATCTTTTAATGATGCCAGTTGCCTTGGGTCCTCTTTAAGGAGAAAAGAAGGGTAAAAATAGTTAAAATAAAAAAATAAGTGAAGCAGATGGTGATGGTCAGTACCTACTTTGAGGGGGTAAAAACAAAGTCCGAGAGAGGGGGGGCCCTTGCCCTTTTGCCTTGATTTTTGGAGGGGTCGAACGTCCCACGGCTAGAAACAGGATGGCAGGGCCCAGTGAGCCTCTGGGTTGTCTAGTCTTCCCACGGTTCCTCTTGCGTTCTCAGGACGACGGAGGCTGGACGCCGATGATCTGGGCTACCGAGTACAAGCACGTGGAGCTGGTGAAGCTGCTGCTGGCCAAAGGGTCGGACATCAACATCCGGGACAACGTAAGCCGGCCCTTTGGAGGGGTTGGGAGCAGTCAGTTGAGGGGGACTTTGAAAACCCTACGAGGGTCACGCTTAGTCACTTCCGACTTGAGGGCACAGAAGACGGACACACAGCAATTAAGGGCCGGGGGGGGGGGATGATTAAAAGAGTCGGGCCTAATCATCTTTCAATGGGTGGGGGGAGGAAACCGAACGAAGCCGTTCTCCCCAGCTCTTCAGGGAGTGAAATGCAGACCTGTCGGTTGGACAGATCTGATTGCACGGTGCAAGTGGTTTAATGGGTAAGAACGGCGTCCTTCTCCACGGGATCCACCAAGGTGTTGAACTGAAAGGAAGACCCACCGTATTTATCCCATTGTCTTTTGGACAAAGGCAGCGGGTCTGTTGGAACAAGCGGTCTTGGTTAAAGCGTCCTGTTTGGATTTTTCTTCTGTCTTTTCCGTCCCTTTCTTTTCTCCGTGACCCTCAGGAAACCCCTAGGCTAGGGACTCCCAGCCAAGGGTCCTCAGGCCTTCCTGGACGATAAGTCTCAGAAATCCTGGCTAGCACCGTGAGGGGGGAAGGACCTCTGGGAGTTGTAGTCCAAGAGCACCTGCCCCCCCCCCCTGCTTTAGAGATGAGGGAGAGCATAGAAATGATTTAAGAAGAGAGAGAAGGGAGGGCATGTAAATAACATTTAAAAAAACCCAAAAACTGAGCTGTGGGGAACCCTACCCTTGGATAATCTTTGCCCACTCCTGTGCCAATGAAGAGCATCTTCTGGATCTCATTGGGATTTGGGCCTGGGTGGATCAGACTCTGGTGGCTCTGAAGCGGCTGTGAAGAAGCTGGGTCTGCCTGGGCGTTGGGGGCCAAGCCGTGTCTCCTTCCTCCCCCCACCCGCCTCAGAAAGGCCACTTGCCGCCATAGCCCCTCCCCCAGTCTCTGGGAGATGATCTAGAAGGCACTTCCGCTCGGGTCGTGGGAGAACACCTTTTTCTCTCCCGGGGTGATCCCTCGGCAGCTGCCCCCTTGGCCTCCCATTGGGGGCTGAGCCAGACGTGGCCGGGGAAGGGGCACCAGGCCCCTCCCTCCCTGCCCTTCCCCTCCAGAGGGGTGCCCGCTTCGAGTTCCCCTTCTGGGCATCGGTTTGGAAAGAGACGACAGGCAGTTTGCACACCTCCTCGGTCAGACTGCCGGTCTGCAAAGGCTTCTCTTCGTATCGGCAGCATCTCTCCCGACGGACGCGTCCCCGTCAGGGCATGGCTGCAAACCAACAGCGCGTCTGTCCGTATAAGGTGAGGGGGGCAGCCCTCGCTCACAGCCCACCCTCAGCCCCAGCCCCGCAGGGAGCGCGGAGGCGGCCGGCAGGCAGGTAGGCAGGCAGGCCGGCAGAGTGATCTGGAGAAGGCATCCCACACGTTTCCTGCAGGAGGGGAGGGCTAGCAGGCAGGGGAGTCCCTGGCCCTCGCGGGCCTGCGTGTGTGCTAAGTCGCCGTGGTTTCATTTTCTTCTGTGTTTCTTTCCCCTCGCTCTTCCCCGTCTGCGACCACCGCTCGCCCTCCCTTTCAGGAGGAGAACATTTGCTTACACTGGGCTGCCTTCTCGGGGTGCGTGGACATCGCCGAGATTTTGCTGGCAGCCAAGTGTGACCTGCATGCGGTGAACATCCATGGAGATTCTCCGTTGCACATCGCGGCCCGAGAGAACCGCTACGAGTGTGTGGTGTAAGTATGGCTCCTGCGGGTGCCCCCCCCCGCCCTGCCCTGCAAGGGGGGAAATATGGTGCTTTCACGGTGTCCCTAGAAATAAAAGGGGCCCTCCATTTAATGTCCCCCAAACAGCGTTTCTGGTGCTTTGCCTTTCTCTTCTGTGAAAATCTTTGGCACGGAGGCAGTCCGTTTCTCATTCTTGAAGAGGTTCTGTTTGTTGACAGCTCCATCTCTGGTGTTGGCATGGAGGCTTTGCCCCATAACCTGGGTGGGAGATTAGGGGAACTCATCAAAAACAAGGCTGTCAAAAGCTCTGACCCGCCCGAGCGCCTGCTTTGCCTCCAGGGCTTACGTGATTTTCCTTATGCGAGTGCAAATTGCCAGTTAGGATTCTGGTCATATCTTTCAGAAATCACAACTGAATAAATAGGTGTTTCTGATTAATAATGGTGTGCCATCAAGCCAATTCCAACTTACGATGACTCTTTTCCAGGGTTTTCCAGGCGAAGAGTACTTAGTTCTGGCTTCCCCTTCCCTCCTTCTGGGGGCTCCCTGGGACCACCGTGCAGCTTTGGCCCAAGGCCACCCAAGCCGGTTCTGCTTGCAGGAGGCACACAATGGGGGGAATCGAACTCCCAACCCCTGGCTCCACAGCCAGAGACCCCAACCCCTGAGCTCTCCAGCCAGCTAGGGGCTTCTTAGTTACTTCTGAAAACATACCTGAGCACCACAAGCCGCTCAGCTGTAGCACAAAATTCACACTCATCTGCAACGCTCACAATGGACACAAGGGCAGTCGTTCGAAGCCTGGTGGGATGTTCCTCCTTTCCCAGTTCATGATGCCCCACCCAGGAACTACAAAAGTAGCTGAACCGTTGAGGTTATAATACAGAAGGCATGATGCTGCCCTTCGGCCAGTCAGCGTGCCGTCCCTTCGTTGTGCCTCTCTTATTCAGGGAGGAGGCGAGGCTTCTTCTACCCCCCGTCTCTTCTGTTCCGAATGTCCGTCGTCTTGTCTCAGCCGGTGTTCCTTTTGCTGGAGCTCTTTCGAGACTGAGCCTGGGCGTCCTCGGCAAGCAAACCCTCTCGGGCTCTGCCCACGGCCTCAGAGGGAAAAGAGTTGCCGGCTGGAGCCATGGTGGCTTGACTCCTCTGCCTTCTTTCTGTCTGGCAGCCTCTTCCTCTCCCGTGGCTCGGATGTCGCCCTGAAAAACAAGGAAGGAGAGACCCCCCTCCAGTGCTCCAGCCTCAACTCGCAAGTTTGGGTCGCGCTGCAGATGAACAAGACACTCAAGGAATCGTCTCCCGAGAAACCCGTGCCGCTGGAGAAGGTCCTCAGCAGGTATGCTAGCCTGCCTCCCCTGGCCCCGAGCCATCCTGGCTTGTCCGGGCGGACCTTTCTCTCCCCTCTGCCCCATCCCATCCTCATGTCTTCTGGAAAACCTCACCGAAAGAGGTGTAAGGAGCCTTGTGGCACAGGGGTTAAAGGTCAGTACTGGGGCTAAGACTCTACTCACGAACTGACTTTGATCCCATTCGCCTCAGGTAGCTGGCTCAAGGCGGACTCGGCTTTCCGTCTTCCCAAGGTTGGTAAACTGAGTATTCAGCTCTCTGGGGGGAAACAATGTGTAGCCGTATAATTACGTTGTAAGCCACTCGGAGAATGCTTTAACCGCCGTGGGGCGGTCTGTGAGCCGTCCCCTTTGCAGTGCCAAGACCTGGGATCCAGCATCAGGTGGATCCCGTATTTCTGCCTCAATCTGGGGCCCCTTTTCCTCCTGTAGGCCTTAGAAACCTGCTGGGTTAAGAAACCCTCCTCAAGCTGGTTTTGAAGGTGCAGGGAGGGGAAACTCCTGCAGTGGGAGCAGAGGAAAGTCCTAATCCAGCCACAGCTGCTTTGCAGAAAGGAGAAGATCAGTAACAGTAGACAAGAGGAGGAGCTGATGGGCCTCTGGACGACGGAGTTTGGGTTTCGAAAGGCTTAAGACGAGAGGCAGAGTGGGTCTCATTTCTGCCGATGCGATGTTGCAGCAATAATAATATTAATAAATAATTAATAATAATAATAATACCACCACCCTCCATGGGCACAGGCCTTGTTGAGGCGGAGGGGCTTGCGTGCTTCAGTGAGGTTGAGAGCTATGCAGAAGGGTCTCCCCAGCCAGACAGGTCTCAGCCGAGAAGCCAGACCCACTGTGTCCACCAACCATCCATTAGGATGAGAAGGAATAAAGAGAAATCCATACCGGATCGGCCGTCGCCCGGGTCAACAAGGACCGCATCAGAAGCTATAGCCTCTGGGCATCTGGTGACAAAATGGGCTCCAGGGCTCAGCAGACCCTGTTGAGAGAGCAGGACAGGCTGCTGCAAAGCGCCTGGAACAACGTAAACGCAAAATCGAGAAACTGTCAAATGTTATTGCGAGGCAAACCCAACAGCCCGTGGTTTTCAAAAAAGAATGATGGAAATTTGGGAAAGGAAACACCCAAGTACGTAGTGACATAACTGAAGAACAATTAAAGGACCAGAGAAAGTTTATCATCCGGAGTAAAGTGTTTTCAGGACTGGAATTGCAAGAACTAGAAAAGGTGGCAAAATCAACACAGAACAAGGACCATAATAGGGAAGACAAATGGAGGGCAGAGGTAGACACAATAGTGGAAGAAAACAGATCAATAGAGGAACAACCCAGAAATTATGAGTTGACAGAACGGCAAACATCACTGAGGGGAAAAATTAGTAACCCATATTAGCCAGAACACAGAAAGACAAAGGTTCCCCACTTTGCGCCCATTACAAAGTAAACCAGTAAAAGGTCTACTGCATGATGCAAATGTTGTCATCAGAACAATCCCAACCAACACGCTAAAGGAAACAAACCAGCTCATGTGTAGCACAGCTACCATAATAACCATGGAACTTGGTTACAAGCTGCAAAAACCCCAGAAAACTCCTGGCACTCCAAAACGGAAAATTCGGTTGGAATGAAAAATAAACAAATTACGTGCAGACATTAGCAACCTAAAACACTTCAAAGATTCAAAACTTAAAAATGAAAAAGTAAAAGCCAGACTATGCAAAATATAAGACCTAGAAAGGAAAATGATTGTTGGAACTATGGAAGAATTAAAACAGCGGGTAACAGCTACAGCAAAGAAAACTGAAAGATATGATGGGCGCTTAAAACAATATAGAGAAAACACGCAATTTTCAAATAACCAACTATTGTTCTATACGTCACTAGGAGAAAATGCAGAGCAAAAGAAATTAGGCCCATATAGAGATCATGACCTAAAATGTTGGAAAGAAATGTGGGAAAGCCCAACCAGACAGAACAAAAATGCCTCGTGGATTAAAGACATTTGTAAAGAAACTCAAGGGAAACAATTGGATGATATTGTAATAGCAACTGGAATAATTACGAGGCAAGTAAAGACTGTGAAAAATTGGAGTGCACCTGGACCAGATGAGCTGCATGGATTTTGGTTAAAGCATTTAAGGAGTCTCCATCAACGCATTGCAGTGCAATTTAACCACTTACTACAAAATTCTACAACCGAAGATAGGCTGCACATTTCTGATAATAAAAGATCATGAAAAGGTCAATGAACCCAGTAATTATCAACCAATTACACGCCTTACAACAATGTTCAAGCTGCTCACAGGAGTACCTACAAGATCAATATATAATTACTTAACTGAAAACTCTCTATACCCAACTGAACAGAAAGGGAACTTTAAAAAGTCAAGAGGCACAAAATATCAGCTGCTTATTGATAAAACGATAGTGAAGAATGCTAAAGAAAAAAAAACACCTTAACCTGACCTGGATAGACTATAAAAAGGCATTTGACTCATTGCCACACAGCTGGAATAATCCCTGCCTAAAAATTTGGGGGATTAGTAAAAACATTCAGAAGTTCCTCAAGAAAAACATGGAAAAAAGGAAAACTGTCTTAATGGCCCATGGTGAAGAACTTGTGGAAGTTAGCATCAAAAGAGGAATATTTCAAGGGGTCTCTTTGTCACCACTGCTGTTTAACATCTCACTAATCCCCATGTCAATAATTTTAAATAAAACTGGATTGGGCTACGAGATTTCAGTTCCAGTAATTAGATACCTAGCAGGAATAATAGATTGGACTCAAAACAAATTAGAAGAATTGGATCAAAAAACACAGAAACTAATGAACATGCATCACGCACTACATCCAAAAAGTGATGTGGACAGATTATATTTGCCATGAAAAATTGGAGGCTGTGGATTACTGCAAATACAGCAGGTAGAAGAGGAGGAAAAAATGAGCCTAAATGATTATATCAGTACAAGCAGAGAAAAATTACAGAAAGCAGTGAAAATGGAGAATATTTTGAAAATGACAGAAACAAAGGTTCAATATAGGAAACTACAATTTGAAAATAAATTAAACAGCTGGAAAAATAAACCACTAACTGAGTAATATTGATGGAAAGCATGATCATAATTCAACATGGGCATGGCTAAAACTGGGGACCCTTAAGAAAGAAATCGAAGGCTTGATTTTTGCTGCACAAGAACAAGCACTCCAAACCAACGTGATGAAAGCGAAGATCCAAGGAATTAGTGCTAACAGCAAATGTTGACTCTCCCAACGAAAAGATGAAACTGTGTCTCACCTCGTCTGCGAATGTCCAAAGATGGCACAAACAGATTACAAAGTTAGACATGACAGAGTGGCAAAGTTAGTGCACTGGGCATTATGCCAAAAATATAACCTGCCAGCCTCCAAAAACCCATAGGAACATCAGGTAGAGAAGGTGTCAGAAAATGAGGAAGTCAAGATCTTGTGGGATTTCTGGATCCAAACGGATAGACACCTTGAACACAACACACCAGACATAGTAGTGATAGAATGAAGAAAAGTCCGGATCATTGACCTTGAAATTCCAGGGGATGCCAGAGTTGAAAATAAAGAATTGGAAAAACTAACCAAGGACAGAGAGCTGGCCATCAAAACATCTCCCTTGTGGATGAAACACCCTTCAGTGGTCCCCATTGTCATTGGGGCTTTGGGAACAATATTAAGAAATTTCACACAGTATTATAAGTAGTTGAAGATTCCAGAAAACATCATCAGAACTACAAAAAATGGCAATATTACGAACAGCATACATACTGTACTGTGCCAATATTTAACAGATAGGTTTTGGGTTAAAACCTGTATCTGTTATATAATACCAGTCAATGTTTTTATAATTTTGATTGACTGTG
The DNA here is from genome assembly GCA_037013535.1 of Intellagama lesueurii. Lineage (NCBI taxonomy): Eukaryota > Metazoa > Chordata > Lepidosauria > Squamata > Agamidae > Intellagama > Intellagama lesueurii. The sequence goes on along the minus strand of JBAJHW010000017.1, from coordinate 12,285,499 downwards.
CCTGGTGTTTTTGAAGAATAATAATAATAATAATAATAATAATAATAATAGTAATAATAATAATAATAATAATATTTTTACCATGCCTTTCTCCTAAAAAAGGATCCAAGGTAGCTTACATACTATAAACAGAATATTAAAAGCTAGAAACAGGAAATAATTCAAATATTAAAGATTTAATAACAATATGTTAAAAATGTACGGTAAACAGATTATGAAAAACAGATTTAGAAGCAACCAAAGAGAAACCATCCTGCTTATTGTCTCCCCGACAGTCAGTCACTAAGAAGAAGCCTGCATGGCTTGTTGGAAAAGACATTTCTCCCCCCCCCCCCTCTCTCTCTCTCTCTCTCTCTGTGTGTGTGTGTGGTTGTGTGTGTGTGTGTGTGTGTACTGCTTTGGGATGTGCCTGGCTCGAGCAGTCTTACGTTGATGTCGATGATGATGCTTTTGTCCTCCCTGCTGTGACAGAGACATCGCCCGGGGTTACGAGCGGATCCCGATCCCGTGTGTCAATTCCGTGGACGGCGAGCCTTGTCCTGGAAACTACAAATACATTTCCCAGAACTGCGTGACGTCGCCGATGCACATCGACAGAAACATCACTCATCTGCAGGTGAGTGGAGACCCGTCGCCTCCGGCTTGGCTTCCCTTCCTCTTTTCCTCCGCCTTCTCAGGGCGGAGGGAGGGCGTCCTCTGCTCCACGGACACCCATGTGCTCAGGTGGACGAGAGCGTGTTGCAAGGCGGATGTCATCGGCCTGAGGCACCTCTCCCTCCCCCTTGAGGGTGGGGTGGTAAAAATGGTGTGTGTGTCTGTTTAATTTTAAATTTTGAGGCGTTGGGAGCTGTAGTTTGCTCTAAAAGGGAAACGGCAGTCCGGGAGTTGTGGCTTTAATGCATCTTGGTTTCCCCCCAAAATGACCCTGGGAACTACTGTGGCCCAGCCCTGTGTTGGGTAGGGATGCACTCCGAGTTTCATTTATATCCTCTGTCACAGGACTAGGGATTCAGATCTCCTCCAGAGTAAGTTATTATTATTATCATTATTAATAGTAAACTTACATTAATGATAATAATAAACTTAGAACAGCAGAACTGGAAGGGGACCTTATGGGTCATCCAGTCCAGCCCCTGTCAAAGGAGGCCGAGGGGGGGGAATCGAACTCCCAACCTCTGGCTCTGCAGCTGGAGCCCTCGATCTCTGCGCTATGTTTTGGCCTGCTGCCTACGATCATGGAGCCACACGCAAAAGGAATTAAAAACCAGACCAAAGGCTTCCTGTGCCATAATGAAAACAGAAATGAAATATGTGAAATGGTCTGAAGTACAGAAAGTGCAGGGATCCCTTTGGTGTGAAACTGACCCTTGTTACGCCTCAAAGTTAAGCCCACGCGGGAGGGAGTCAGCGGCTAGCAGTGCCTCGTGGCTCCGTGGTCCTGCCCCATGGAGCTTCCTGACCCCATGGTCGGTCTTGGGAGGCCTATCGGAATTGGAGTCGCCTTGGCAGAGAGTGTCTTGGTCGGTAGTTCCTGTATTCGTCCTTGCTTTTACAAGACTTTTTCTCCTAAGAGGAGATGGCTTTCTGCTCGCGGACGTTTGAGCGGGGTTGGATTGCCATGCCAGGGTTCTGTATCTGCTGAGGAGGACCCCAGTCAGCTCCTTGGCGCCGCCTTTTGTGCCAGAATCAAGAGCTGTCGAAGGCTTGGGAGCCTTCTCTCGCCTGAGACCCTTTTCGCCACAGGACTGACCCCTCTTTTATATCAATCATCCTGTCCTCCATCCTGTTTCAATGTAACGACTCCCCATGTGATATTTTCATCTCTCACCAGATGAGGTTCCTTTTGAGTTTCTGATTAAATTCCTCTAGCTGCGCAGCAGAAGTGCAGGGATTCACACAGCAGAATAGCTTTGAGAGTAGTCCACCCCTTTTCTCATTAAGCAGGTGATTAACAGTCTCAAAAACCCATTCTGAGACTTTAGTAAGAGAAAGAATAAAAACCATTTTTAAAACTTACAGTTGTGAACAAATCAAACAGCAAATAGACAAACATGACTGCTTTCAGCAGCAAATTTCCTCAGACTCAGTGCATAGACTCTGGAGAGGGAAAAATCGCACAGAACGGAGAATTCTTTGAAATCGGAGGCAGGAGGAAACGATTGGTTAACACTGGATAGACTGATAGTCATCCCAGCCCAAAAGGGTCCCTCCCAACCAAACCTACCGAAGGCAGCATGCGTGGTTGGAAAAAGCTCCCCATAGTTCCACCACCCTCTGGTGGACCACCTGCTGCTTGGATTGCATCTCTCTGCCAGCTTTGTGGGCAACATGCACCTGACCTTGGTTCTTCTTCCTCTCCCCACCTCCCTTCCCTTCCAGTACTGCGTGTGCATAGATGACTGCTCCTCCAGTAAATGCATGTGCGGACAACTCAGTATGCGGTGCTGGTACGACAAGGTGAGGACCTTACGTGATTGGTGGGTTCGAGGCATGAGGCGGGTGGCTGGGAGTGAGGGCCAGACAGTTTTTGTTTGGGGGGTAAGTCAAAGCGGAGCCTCTCCGGAGCCTTTTTTAAAACTTCAGCACATTATTTTTGTTATTGTGGACTCTCTACAAAAACCACGGACTGACCTCGAAGATGCCCCTTAAGCGTCAAGGCGTTCTGGTCCAGGAACATAGTCCTGGCTTTGGTGGGAAAAGTCCTAAATTTAATTCGCAGGGAAGCGTGCATCTCCTCCCGGGTGGGGCCACATCTCAGGGACTCATCGGGGTAGACCAAATTTCACAAACCTGCCGTTCCCTGTTATGGGCGTTGGGGTCCAGGTAATCAGTTATAAATATCCTCACTGGTTGCCATAATTCCCCCTATTTTGGTGACAGTTACACCTCAAAGATAATGTAACTGAGAACAAAGTTACTTTACTGGTGTAATAGGTAACATGTTATAGTTACTAGACATTCCATGGCATTCTTTTTTCAATTTGAATGCTTTTTGTTTTTTTTGAAGGGACAGGCAACTGAAGGAAAAAGAGTGCAAGAGATTTGGCTTTCTCATCATTAGGAATGTAGGCAAGCTGCCTTATGCTGAATCAGTTCTTGGTCCATCCTGACCAATATTGCCAGCTCTAGCCAGCAGGAACAGCTCTCCAGGGCTTTGGACAGGATTGAACCCTGAGCAGCCAGTGCTTCTGTGAACAACTTCTCACACACTGTGCCAAGTATGTGGACCGAATTACGCTTGTAATGTAACTTTCCAAGTTACAGTCCAACACGTCTGGAAACCATCATCTTGGAACAGGGGTTCCCAACCTTGAGTCTCCAGATGTTCTTGGACTACAACTCCCAAAAGCCTTCACCACTAGCTCTGCTGGCCAGGATTTCTGGGAATCGGAGTCCAAGAACATCTGGGGACCCAAGGTTGGAAGAAGGGTAAGAAAGGCCTGGATGAACCAATTGTTTGAGCAGATCTAAAGCAGCTTCTTCTGTGCCTGACCTCAGACTCTTCTCCTCTTTGGAAGCAAATGGCTTTGCTGGACCAGATATAACCTTTTTACCTTGGAGGTGTGAACCACAACGGGGGCACTTGCTTTGGTTTCTCTTGAAAAAATATATAGAGCACTCTGTCACAAGCATGTGCAGCTAACCCTCCCTCCCTCCCTCCCTCCCTTCCTTCCTTCCTTCCTTCCTTCCTTCCTTCCTTCCTTCCTTCCTTCCTTCCTTCCTTCCTCCCTCCCTCCCTCCCTCCCTCCCTCCCTCCCTTCCTTCCTTCCTTCCTTCCTCCCTCCCTCCCTCCCTCCCTTCCTTCCTTCCTTCCTTCCACCCTCCCTCCCTTCCTTCCACCCTTCCTTCCACCCTTCCTTCCTTCCACCCTCCCTCCCTCCCTTCCTTCCTTCCTTCCTCCCTCCCTCCCTCCCTCCCTCCCTCCCTCCCTCCCTTCCTTCCTTCCTTCCTTCCTTCCTCCCTCCCTCCCTTCCTTCCACCCTTCCTTCCACCCTTCCTTCCTTCCACCCTCCCTCCCTTCCTTCCACCCTTCCTTCCACCCTTCCTTCCTTCCTCCCTCCCTCCCTCCCTCCCTTCCTTCCTTCCTTCCTTCCTTCCTTCCTTCCTTCCTTCCACCCTCCCTCCCTTCCTTCCACCCTTCCTTCCACCCTTCCTTCCTTCCACCCACCCTCCCTCCCTTCCTTCCTTCCTCCCTCCCTCCCTCCCTCCCTTCCTTCCTTCCTTCCTTCCTTCCTCCCTCCCTCCCTCCCTCCCTCCCTCCCTTCCTTCCTTCCTTCCACCCTTCCTCCCTCCCTCCCTCCCTTCCTTCCTTCCTTCCTTCCTTCCTTCCTTCCTTCCTTCCTTTCTTTTTTTCTTTGCAGTATGGACGGCTCTTGCCGGAGTTCAACACGGTGGAGCCCCCGTTGATCTTTGAGTGTAACCACGCCTGCTCCTGTTGGAGGACTTGCCGGAACCGTGTGGTGCAAAACGGGCTCCGGTGAGACCCGTTGAGTGTCTTTCTTGTAACCCTGTTTGCTCAGGAGGGCCAGTGAGAGGCATGGAGGGTGTGTGTGTCTGTCGTGATAGGGGTCAGATGAGGACGAGGGAGGCCTGAGCTGTCATGGCCCACTCTGGAGGCCCTCTGGCTGTCTCACACCGCAGCCTACCTTTTAGGGGTGTTGCGCAGATTCAAGAGTAGGGAGGGAACGAACCCTATACACCGGTGCTGGCCAGGATTTCTGGGCATTGTAGTCCAAGAGGATCTGGGGAGCCAAGGTGGGGAAGCCCTGGTGTACCCTGTTAGGAGCTGGAAGGGGTACGCCGGCGGCCATGAGTGTGGGTCACATGCAACCTGTCCTGGCCAGCTTGGCCCCCGCCCTGCTGGACCGGCCGCCTGGTTCCCTAAAGCCCCTTCTGGCATGCTGACGCCATATCTCCACGGCCCCCTCTTTTCAAAGGGCACAGGTCTGCACCTACGAAGAAGGCACGCCGCACGCGTGTCAAGAAAGTAGGCTTCTCCCTCTTTTGCCTTCTCTTGACCGGCCGCGGAAAAAGGCCGTGCTGCCTTTGAAATGAAACGGGAGACGTCCGTGCTTCTTGCCGGGTGCTGACGGGGCGGCGGCCCTCCCTCCTGTCTTCCAGGGTTCGGTTGCAGCTTTTTCGGACGCAGACCATGGGCTGGGGCGTGCGGACGATGCAGGACATCCCGTTGGGGACCTTCGTGTGCGAGTGAGTGCCTCCTGTTTCAAAACTGTAGACCGTGAGCCCCGTGTGGGGAGGAAAGAGGGACCCCCGGCAAACGTTTGTAGGCAAAGTCCCAGTTATCGGGCCGAGAGATCCACAAGGCACCCTAGACCCAGAGCCAAACAGTATGTAGATGGAGAGCCTGCGGGATCCACTGGCGGGGCTTTCTCCAGGGGACCATTTAAAGAAAAAAAAGGTTAGGCTGCATTCATCCAGCCTCCAACTCTGCCAAGGCTGCGGGGCTGTTGGCCAGCAGTTCTCCCAGTGAACGCGAGAGCTTGTCCAGGAAGGCCGTAGCCTTTGCTGTGTGGTGGGGGGGGGGGGGGCTGATGACCCCTTCCTCTCTTCCCTCCTTTCTTCTGGTTCACCCCCAACAACATGTAGCCCCAGCCTTCCAGCGATGAGTGGCAATACGTTCAGTGCAGTCTCTACCTGAAGGACCTGGTCTTTCTCTGGCAGCATGCTTGGCGGGAGAAAGGAGGGGAGACTGTGAGAGAGAGAGAGGGAGGATTTAGATATAGGTATGTGCATGTATAGAGAGAGGGGGGGGAGGGTTTCTGTGTGTGTGTGTGTTTGTATACATATAGATACACACACATAGAGGAGGATTTAGATATTTAGTTAGACAGAGAGAGAGGGAGAGAGAAAAGGGGTGACAGAACTATACAGAGGGTACCCAAGGGAGAAAAGGGAGGGTGACCGAGAAGTCACAGACAGGAAGGACGAGGAAGAGCGACAGGCGAGGGAGAAAACCTTTGGCTGGAATCCTCCCAGAGGGTTTTTTGGCTCACTGGGTAAGACTGAACCTGGACTTCCAAAACTCCAGGGCAAGGCTCTAACCACTGAACGGCACTGCAAAAGGGAATCTCCGGTCCCTTCTGCCCCACTTACGGGCACCCGCAAAGTGGTCTGGCTTTCGAACTGAGGGCAGAGAAGGAGAGCCAGTCTGTCTGAAAACACAGGATGGCCGTTCCCTTTCTTCGTGTCCTTCTAAACTTTGCTTGCCGAGCTTCCCCCCCCCCCCCCGTGTTTTCTGAAGTGCTTCCGCCCATTTCTCGAGAACAAGATCTGCTGGATTAGGAGTTGGCGCGTTTTCATTGGGAGAACATCGGCTGCAAACCCTTCTCGGGAGCTGTTGTTTCTTTAGCCCTTTCAGGCAGAGCCGGAGGTTAATGGAGTCCGTGCTTTGAACTGGCGGGCGTCTGACAACGAGTCCTGCCCTTCGTCTTGGCGCAAGGGTGGCTTTGGCTTAGCGACTAATCTCTTGCACCCCCCCCCCCCTTTTCTTTTTTTTTTTGGCATCCTAATCTTCTGCGCGGCCTCAAAGGCAGGATTCTAGTCCAGTGGGAGGAGAAGCCGAGCATCTTCTCGACAAGTAACCCAGCAAACAAGCTGCTGTATTTCGGGAGCAAAAAGGGCTTTTTAGTTCAGGCGGGTGAGGCTGCAGAAAAGCGAAAAATGAACTTGCTTTAGTCTTTAACCTGTGAACGGAGAAAAAGTGCTTGCCGTGGCCAGTCTGAGTTCTGGGTGGGGCAAAGGAGAGTAATCCCCTTTATTCCTCCCTATCCTGTGCGGATCCAAGGTTTCTTTTCACCTTTTCCCTGGGAGTCAGGAGAGGCTGAAAAGACACGGCAGCAAAACCACCCCACCCCAGTAAGCGTGATTCCTTCCAAGAAACGAGAGCTGAATTCCGGAGGGGATCCAGGTTCCTAGAAGTTCCATTTCAGAGTTGAAAAGCTGAAGATGAAAACTTTTCAAGAATGACAGGCAGCACCCTAATGGGCTGTATCAAGCACGTTGCCCCGCAAAGGCCTTTTAGAGCCAGATGTGAAATAGGTTTTGCTTAGATTTCCAGGACGGCTGGGCGACCAGTATTGAATTTTTGTCTGGAAGCCGCAGGAACCCTCCATCTGTAAAATGCCGTAGCTTGAATGGCACTGTGGTGATCAGGGAAAGGATCATCACCCTCATGCCTTCCGGCTCTGCAGTTCTAAGATCATCATCATCATCTTAGAACTGCAAAGCCGGAAGGGACACAAGATTTATTTGTTTTCTGCATGTTATTTTATCCTGCCAAAAAGTAGGGAGAGGAGAACGAAAAGAAATAGAGTTGATTCTTAATAAATGTAGAGTCTCATACCTTGAACGCGTATATTTGTTGTTGTGTCTAAATAGAGTAGACTGCAATATATGTTTGAAGGGAAGATTGGGAGTCAACAGAGGAGAGGTAGAGGATGGATTTCTTGGGCGAGAACTGCAAGAGACGGGCTGGACCTTCAGGAAGAACAGCCAATCCACGCAGCAGGAGACAGCCAGCCTGCGCCCCTGAGGCAGCCCCCCCCCCCCCCCCGAGAGAGAGAGAGAGAGAGAGGATGCGTTGGGATGTGAAATCTGGCTTCTGTTGTTCTCGTGTGGGAGAACCAGAAACACCAACATGTTCCTCCAGGGTTTTTCCTCTTGATCTTGGCAAGAACGACGGTTGGGGAAAAATAATGTGCGTTACCCAAAAACGTGATAAACCCTGCTTAGTTACAGTGGGTGTCCCAGAGCAAGAGGCGTGGGATGGGTAGCGTCTAGGAGTCCTTTTAAACATGCATCTGGTCCTTCTGGGCATCAGCTTCGTTACTCAAACGGGTAGGGAAGACCCCCGTTTGGGTGCGCAGAGTCAGGTTGTAGGAATTGTCTTCCTTCCTTCGGTGGTGAGGACAGCGGTTGGACAGCTTGTCCTTCGGCACTGAGGACCACCACAGAGCGGTGCTAGATAGAGCGTAGCCCCTGCTGAGAAACTAAAGCTGATGGGCTCTGACTTCTTGGGGAATCGTTCTTTCGGAGAGAATGGGCCAAGGGCCGGTCCTTTAAGTCTACGTGGGCCACAGATATTCTCCCTGAGATTTCCTGCGTAGAAAGGCCAGATAGAAAGGCCAGATTTTATTGCACCCTAGAGCACCTGCGGGGTGTGTGTGCATGCTGCAACCTTTGAACCACTGGAGGCAGCCCATAACTCTTGCCCAGCAGCTCAGGTGGCCTTCTGCGGTCTGCAAGCCCTACAGATCAGGAGATGCAAAGCCGGGAGGAAGCTGTTTGTGATTCTTTCTCTGCCCCCAGAATTCTTCCTGCCTCCCTGCTCCTTGAAGAGGAGAAGCTCTTTGGCTTTCTAAGTGTGCCTCTTCATGTGTGTTGGGGAGAGCCCCTCACCCACCATCCTCCTAGCTAGCCCTTGGGCTCAATACAAGGGAAGCGTGGCCCACTTGAGGCTTTGGACGGAACCGGTGGGTGGCCTTCCACGGGCTGTTGGAAACACTCCTAACTGGGGAGTAATCTTCGCCGTTCCAACAGCGAAGCCACGGGCTTGAGTGGGCAAGAGCCAAAGGGATCTCTGGAGGGTCGCCTATTCATAGCGTCACCGTAAGCTGGGATCAACTTGACGGCACATCATCACAACAGAGTGGACTGCAGAGAGTACAGAGTGATAACACTAGAGGGGTCTTTGCTCCGTTCTTCTTGCATCTTACCTCCCGTTTTGCTTTCCTCTCGGTCCTCAGGTATGTCGGAGAGCTGATTTCTGATGCCGAGGCCAACGTACGGGAAGAAGACTGTTACCTTTTCGACCTTGGCAACAAGGTAGTGTTTTAGTAAAGCCTCATAATCATAATTGGAAAACTCCCCGGGCAAACTGAAGTGCTAAAATGAATTCCGTCCCTTCCTGGCGGCTCTGGATGGAGTCATCCGGCAAGCTGGTGCGATCAAAAGCTCTTCTCACCTTGAGGAGAAAGCAGCCCCTCAGTGGGAGGCAGCTGAGCAGGCTTTACAATATCTGTGTCTCTCTCAGAGACTGTTGAGGGCAACCCTGAGCCAAAAGGGGGAGGGAGAGAGGGAGAGCAAGACCCAAGTTTTCCTTCCTTGCGTTTTGTTTCCCCAAACTGCAAATAAAGATGCATGTCTTATGGAAACACCGTTACAAAAATGGGTGGGTTGCTATGCTCTGCTTTCTGTTGAATTCATACTGGACTGTGGTTCCTGTTTATTTGGTTGCTTGGTTGTCTAAGTTTCAAGTCACCTTACAATTTAAGCCATTTTAAAAACAAATCAAAAGGGAAACTAAAGCACAAGGAAATCAACAAATACAGTAGGTCTAGGATTGCTGGATGGCTCCAGGGGTCGAGGTCTCTGGCTGTGGAGCCAGAAGTTGGGAGTTCGATTCCCCCCACGGGGCCTCCTGGGCGGGGGGGCTGGGCTCCCTGATCCTTAAGGGGTCCCTTCCAGCTCTGCTGTTCTGAGATTATTATAAACCAGTCAAACAGAACTGGTCATGTGACTTCAGACTGTAGGATCTCACATACAAAATATACTTTCAGATTTCTTTTCTGTTCTTTTCTTCCGAGTGGCTATGGATGCATTTCCTTGCCCCCTCAAAAAAAGGCACACAAGTTAAATGAAAAGAACAGCAACAAAGTGTTGCAGTGCACATTGATCCTGTTCAGATTTCCTGGCCGCCAGGCGTGCTCTTGTCCAAGATACGCCCTTTCCATTCTGCTCCGGATGGATTTCCACACTTAACCCTCCACAGTCAGTTAGTACGGTGTGGTTCTTGAGTTTCCACAGTCCTTTATGGGTTTGGAAGGTTTTCCTGCCGCTCTAGGGATACACCACCCTTTTTCCTGCCCTTCTAGAAATCTTGGTGTTCTCACCAGCTTGCTTAATAAGTTCCTCCTTTGCACAGGCAGGGTCCCTTTGGCCACCTAAGAGTTTAGAAGCAGAATAATGCTGACTCTGAAGTGAGTTGTATTGTGGGGAGGAGGTCCGTACTGTTCGCATTACGTGGTTCAAGGGGTTGTAATAACTCCAGATGCTTTTGAGGCTGATGGAGCGCTGTGTGTTCCCTCCACCTCCTTCCCAGGACAGGGATGTGTACTGCATCGATGCCCGTTTCTATGGCAACATCAGCCGCTTCATCAACCATTTCTGCGAGCCAAACCTCATCGCCGTGCGAGTCTTCATGTCCCACCAGGACCTCCGCTTCCCCAGAATCGCTTTCTTCAGTAGCAGAAACATCCAGGCGGGAGAAGAGATCGGGTAAGCCTTGGCTGGGAAGGAAGGAGCGGGTGAAGAAGAAATCAGAGGAAGAGGGCACTGCAGGCGCGGATCGGCCCCTTCCCTTTTTAGAGCCCGGCCTAAGCCTTCTTTCAAGGGCCTCTCGAGAAGCAAACCAGGCCGGTCAGATTAGAAACGCATTCTGGTTTCATGTCTTGTCACGTCAGGTCCCTCTCTTTCACCCCTTAAGGAATTCCCCTCTTCGAGGGGTGTCTGTGACCCCCTCGTGCATCGTTGGGGTTGGAGTGTTGCCCTAAGGCCGTGCTTCCCAGCCCTGGGTCCCCCAGAGGCTCTTGGACTACAACTCCCAGCACAGCGGGTGGTGAAGGCTTCTGGGAGTTGTAGTCCAAGAACCTCTGGGGGACCCAAGGTGAGGAAGACCTGGGTTCAAATCCCCACTCAACCATCCAACCCATAAGCGCCCTTGGGCTGGAGTGTGACTTGCTTGGAGAGTTGTCGTGAGGGCAGAGAGGAGAGGGAGACAAACCGCGTCCGCCACCTTGATGTCACCAGGTGGAAATTGGGATAGAGATGTAACAAATAAATAAATGGCAGCCCAGGAAGCACAAACAAAGAAGAACACGGTGCTCATTTAGGCGCTCAGTAATACGTGCCGAAGTCGCTCTCAGTGAGGAGACTGGCCGAAATGGCTCTGGACCAGCGCTTGCCAGTGCTTGGGTCCCCCGAGGCTCTGGGACTGCAGCTCCCAGAAATCCTGTCTAGCACAGCGGGTGGTGAAGGCTTCTGGGAGTTGTAGTCCAAGAACCTCTGGGGCCCCAAGCCAGGGGCGGGAACCCCGGCTCTAGCCTGTAGGAGCACGGATGGACACAACGAATCAAAAGTTTAAGAAATCCCTGGAGCTTGCGGCTGATTCCTTTCCCTCTGGCTCCCTTTCATGGACTCTCCACATAGCCTTTGCGATCCGTCCCTTTCCTCCCTCCTCCCCGGCGACCCCCAGGGAACAAGGTGCCCCATGGAGACCTTTCTGGGTATTAAGCGCCGACTGAGACAAGCTGCTTCCTTCGTCTTTTGCTTCCCTCTGTCTCGGGCTGCTTACCCTGCGGAGGTTGACATACGTTTTTTTGAACAGCCACGTTCTGAAGTCATTTTATTTTGTGTTGTCCTGTTGGATTGCGCATGTTTTGTACATTCATAAAGCGGATAGTCCATCGTGCTCATCTTCATCATCATCATCATCATCATCAAAATGCGGTGCCTCCTTTTGCCTGCCGATTCAAGAGTGACTCCCTTGGATCCCCCCAGCAAACATCTCTCTCTTTCTCTCTCTCTCTCTCTTTCTGTCTGTCTCTCTCAGGTTTGATTATGGTGAGCGGTTCTGGAGCATCAAGGGCAAGTACTTCAGTTGCCTCTGTGGGTCCCCAAAGTGCAGGCACTCCAGCGCCGCCCTGACCCGCCGGCTGGCAAGCCCAGCCTCCTCCCAGGAGACGCCAGAGAACAGACTTCCCGACACCAGCTCTGGATTGGCCGTCTTGGTGGCCTCGGCAGCAGCGGCAACGGCAGCAGCAGCGGCAACGGCGGCAGCAACAACGGCGGTGGCGGCAGCGGCAGCTTCTGCCTTTTGAGGGCTCCCCTTCCCAGCCCCCTGCCCTCCCTCCCTCCCCCCCCAGCCCCCCCCCCCCCCAGATCCACCAACGTACAGATCTGTCCCTGATCTTTCTCCCGAGAAGAGCTCCGGCCGTCTGGGGGCGTTGCTGCCGCGACGGTGCTGCGGAGGAAGGCTCTTGCATGCCTGTGCCGGGAAACGGCTAGCTCGACCGCCCTGAATTTTGAGGGAGGGACGTCTGTGCGGCTGACCCCGCGGCGGCTTCCTGCCGAAGGACCCTCCCTGGTCTCTCATAATGTGATAGAAGTGTTCTCCGAGTGAAGGGGGAGAGGGGCGTTTCCCTCTCCGCCCTGCGTCCGTCTCCCCCTCGGAAGGTTTGAGAATCGCACGGACGGTTCGTACGCCGCATCTCTCCAGTTCACGTCTGAGAAAATTCTGAATACTTGACGGCGAAGCGTCTTTCTCCGAGCAGGCCCCCAACCCCCCCCCCCTTCTCTGGCGCAGGTTGGGAGCAGGCTTGGCTTTCGGCTGGACGTCTCGTTTCCCCTTTTCTGCCCACCGTCCGAGGACCTTCTGTCGAACTGGTGCCTGGCATTGACTTCATCCAGTGGGTTGCAAATTCAAGGTCCTTTCACCCCATGCCCTGCTTTCCTCTGAGCTTTAAAAAAAAATTGTCCAAGCCTAGCAGAAGTTTTCCCAAGTCTTACTAGGGCTTTTCTCCGTTACAGGCTGGGTCTTGGACAGAGATCTCCTCCCCCGGCCTCCGTCTTTGCTTTCCCTTCTTCACCCGTGGAGGTATAATCCACTCTTCCTTCATGCAAGGAAGTGGATAGGAACCCGTCTGACATGACACTAACGCCTAAAAAGACAAAACAGGAAAGGAAGCTTTGAGTAGATTTGTTGTTATTATTGTGAATATTCAGAAAACTGGTGTTTATGGAGACCCTTTTCTGGGCATTTCTTAAGCAAGGCTGAAACGAGGACGTGGCGTTGGGAGATGGTGGGTTCTTTCCCACCCCGACATTTCCAGGCAGTTCCTCTCCCACCCACCCCCCCTTTCCCCCCCCCCCCCCCGAACGACATATGATGAGGTTGATGTTGAATTGAACTGATCTTATTTTTTACCTTCGGGGAGGGGCTTGAAGGTCAGAGGGCCCTGAGGAGGAACCCTGGCCCTCCCCCCCACAAACACACCCCTCCACAATCCAAGCAACTAAACGGTGCTGATTCTAGTGTGATTTTTACTCACTGCGTGAATATAAATTTCAGTTGTATAATAAAAAAAAGGAGGAAAAAAAAAAGAACAAAATGATTTTAGTATAAAACGCAGGGACGAAAACCCACAAAACTTTTTTAAATATTGTTAGAATTGTAGTGAAAATAAATCTGCCATCATCTTTTGTGTGGTGGCAAAGGAGGTCATTTTGATCCCCCCCCCCTTTTTTTTTTTTTCCTTTTCATATATCTTTAAATACTGTAAATTAGTGCATTACCAGGTTTGGGGTCATTTTCCTTTTTTTCCCCCTCGTGCTTCCTTCCCTCTCCCCCCCCCCCCCCCAATCCTTCCTTCCTTCCTTCCTTTCGGGTGCATCTCTTCTAAACCGTTCATATTGCCGGGTGTTTTTCCATTTTGTTTCATTTGTTTGTTTTTCTGTTAAATATTTTTTGACCGTTTTAAAGGCGCCATCTATTGCTGCCTGTCATTTCCTTGTTCTGTTTTCAATGAGATCAATAAAAAGTGCTTTAAAAACATTTCTCTTTTTGTTCGATCTCTTCAGTCCGGACTCATTCTTGTAATCTTCTCCCCCATTGCAGTACCATTTGTATAAGGTCAGTTTTTATCCTAGCCCCTAACCCAGACAGACCAAAGGTGGGAGGGTTGTTCTTTATTATTCTTTTTTTATTATTTTTTTATTTTAACTACAACATAAACATAAAATACATCAACCAAAATACAAATTAACTGTGTTCCCCACCACCATAAACTACCATTCTTTATTATTCTTTATTTTATTATTATTTACATTGCCCCCTGTTGCCCCCTGTAGTGACATTTGTCACTACAACCGTGTCAGGAAAACAAAGGGAAATCCTCTCTAGATCCCTCTAGTGATCAGTTCTGATATTGCATCTCGAAAATAATCCTCTATAATCCCAGCCGTGTTTTGCACCACACAATTACAAAACAAAACAAAACAGAAAAAAGTGTGGGAAAATAAAAGCAAGCCTGTAGAACGTCACCATCATAATGCAGAGTTCAGCTTCTTGGCCATGTATATGGAGGGGGAGTGGGTGAATGTCCCAGAGAGAGAGAGAGAGAATGCACGAGGGTGCGTGTGAAAGGAGAAGAGGCTGAGACAGGAAGAGAGATTTCGGTCCCCAGATGTTCTTGGACTCCGACTCCCAGAAGTCGTGGCCAACACAGCAAGTGGTGAAGGCTTCTGGGAGTTTTAGTCCAAGAACCTTTGAGAGCCAACGTTGGGGACCACGAGAGAAATCAGAAGTGCTCTCCCTGGTTCTATGGGAGGTGGTTTCTCTGCCAAGGGAAGTGCTCACACAGGGACCTCCCCAGAGTTTGGATGCTTATCACCAAGCACAGACGCATCTTTCTTGCGAACAGCCACCTGGCGTTTCAGTCAGAAGAGACTCCGAGCAAGGCTGTTATCGGCCAGTCTCCCAACTTTGGGAAGTTCACTTGGTAGGGCAAGGGCTGTTTCATGAAGACATTTTTGGCCTCCAACTTTCTTATCATGCGCTCTCTGTTCAGTAGGGTTGTGGTTTGTCTATTTTAAAATGTTTGGTATGCACCCAGTGAACTTTTGTTGTTGGTGTGGGAAATTGAAAAATTTACTAAGTGAACAAATTGTCGTCCACCTTTGGCTATTTTTGGCTAGGGCGTATGGAAGAACTAACAGGAGAGCACAGTGGCTTAGGTCTCTGGTTACAAACCAACAGGTTTGGAGTTTGATTCCCCCCACGGGCCTCCTTGACGGGGGCTGGACTCATTGACCCCGAGGGTCCCTTCCAGCTCTGCCGTTCTGAGATTATGAGCTGGCTGGATCGCTCAGGGGTTGAGGTCTCTGGCTGCAGAGCCAGAGATTGGGAGTTCGATTCCCCCCATGGTGCCTCCTTGACGGGGACTGGACTCGATGATCCATCCTTTTCAGCTCTGCAGTTCTAAGGCAGTTCTAAGATGATGATGATGATGATGAAAGTGGAGTTTATTATTGATCAGTTTTTCTGCCTCTGGTTTAGAATCCATGGGCATTTATTTCCGGCTTCCCGGTATGAACGTTAAGCCTTAAAGATACAGCTCAAATCTAGAGGGGGGAAGAAACCTTGAATCAAACCAATCAGGAGGAACACGCTCTTCTTCCCACTCTGGGATCAAAAAGAAAAGCTGAACTGAACAGATGACCGCACAGCAGTAGGCTGTGAAACGAAAAAAAACTCAACACTTCTGTGCTGAAGCAGCAGCTCCATGGTGCAAGTTACTCCGTGTACAGAGAGCACTACATCTGGCCAGAGGTTGGGATTTTTGTGGCTATTTCTTCCTCAAGCCTCTACATCTTGTTCCACCTGGCATGTTGAAGAGTTCTGGAGAACCCCTAAACTTTTGGAAATCTCTGTGAAGTGACCGTACAAACCTGAAGGTTGTCTCCATGCAAATTGGCGCATGCAAAATGAATTGAAAAATGCCACAGCCAGCCGTTCACCATTACAGCTGCTCCTAATTTTTGTCAGCTTTTTGGGGGGCGGAGGGGGAAGGCTCTGAATTATTTCTCCAGCATGAGTACGAATCAATCCAGGTTCTCATTTCTATTCAGGCGGGAGGCTGGCTCTTTAGCCTCTGTTTACCGAACGAGTGTTTCCCCGGAGGACAAAAGACCAGCATCAATCCCAGTCCCAGGACTGCAAATGCAGAAGAGCAAGAAAAGCCTTTGCTCCCAGCTTGGGGTGGGATTCTCAAGAGGGGGAAAAAAAAAAACCAGATGCTGCCTCTAGGTATGGCCTTGCCATTCAGATAACATTTTTAGAGCCCGGCCTCGTTTTAGCAGTGCCTTTTCATGTGCATAAGGATTCCAGTGGGGATGGAGAAACAGGTGGCAAAGTGACTCACAGGCAAGCACCAGCCTCTTCAGGCAGTGCAAAGCAAGCCCGGGATATGAGAGAGAGAGAGAGAGAGAGAGAGAGAGAGAAAGGAGAACCTGCTGGGCTTCCATCTCCCATCAGGACCTCAGGCTCGGCTCGGCTCGGTCTTGAGCAGGGTTGGCCCTGCCCTCAGGCAGAAGGAGGTCCCCGTCTTGGGGAAGAGGGCTGGGGTGGAAGACCTATTGCATCGCCCCTTACGCTCGCCGGCACAGCTAAGGCAGGGGAAACAACCTTCCCCGGCACCACCACGGCCTCAGTCCCTGCCCATTCCCTCTGCTTCCGTAAGGAGAAGGGTGCTGAGCTCCGTGTTCACCTTCGTCTCAGACAGCAAAGCATCTGGAGACGGAGGCAAAGCAACGGGAGCTGAACTGGAAACGTGCGGGCTGGTCGCCCAGTGGCCTACTCCTTGCTCCAGGCAAAAGGGTGAGGAAAACTTCCCCTGTCGCCCCCCCCCCCCCGATCGGGCGGACTCCGCTTCCCAGCTGTCCTGGCCTCCATGGCCAACCAACAGGGATGCTGGGAGCTGTGGCCCAAGGCCGGTAGAAGGCGGCCGGCTCCCCGTCCGCTGGGTTAGAAGGAAGAGGCTACGGGCAGATCGAAGGAGGGGCGCAGCGGTTTTTCCAGGGCTTTCGAGACTGCAGGTGGCCAGATGTTGTGGTCAGCAGCAATGATGAAGTCCTACAGCCACCTTCTCCCTCTCTCTTTCCTTTATTATCGGCACCTTAGCCGATAAAGAATGGGTTTTAACGTGATCCATCGAGCACCCATTGAATGGCATGGTCTAGACTGGGCAAAGAGGACCTGAAGATCTGCTCCTGGTTCAGGGGGAAACTGTGATCAGAGGGTTGAAGAGCAGTGGGTGGGGGTTGCAGAACCAGGGGCTCCTTCCAGGGGGCTGTCAAACACTCAGGCGGACCTTGGCTAGTTCGTCTCTCCTCTCTCTTTCTCTCGCTCTCAGCTTGATCTACCTTGCCAGACAGCTGTGAAAGGAAAGTCGGGAGCAGGAGAACCATTCTGCTTTTTTTTGGAGTTTGCTGGAGAAAATATATCATTGTAACTCTACGTTGGCTCGGGCATGTCGTGAGAATGGCTGATGGTCGGATTCCAAAAGATCTCCTGTATGGAGAATGAGTGCAGGGAAAGCGCCCCAGAGGGAGACCACAGCTGCGATACAAGGAGATCTGAAGGCCTTAGGAATGGACCTCAACAGATGGGAAACCTTGACATCTGAGTGTTCAGCCTGGAGCGTTTGGCCTCTCCCAATTTGAAGAGGCCCTTGTCCAGCGGGCCGAGGCAAAGAGGCAGTCCCGAAAGCAGCAAAACCAGGGAGCTGGACAGGGGACAGATTGTATTTGTCTTCAGTGTGGTAGGAATTGTCACTCTCGAATTGGCCTCCTCAGCCACACGAGACACTGTTCTAAGTCCTCTCTATTCAGAGCATGTGACCCTCGTCTCTCGAGACTGAAGGATGTCTACATACTCTTAAAAAAAAAAAAGAAAAGAAAATATGTTTCCTGATTTGGGACTTGTACAGAAAGCATTGGTTCCCAAATTGAGGAACGTACTCTCCACGTTTCTGTGACAGTCAAAATTTCCAGAATTCTAAATTTCTCAAAAAGCAAACAAAACAACAACAACAAAAAACAGTTTGTTTCTTTCTAAGTTTAAAATTATTTTTCATTATGGTTTTGGTTCTGTTTTTAATTACATTATTCTTACAAAGTTGAAAGGGGGTTGGATTGGTAGGGATGGCAATGATGCAAAGGAGAGTCGAGGAGGAGGTGTACAGGTTTCCCAAAAATCAAAAAGGAGGCAGGTTGTTGGAAAAGGCTGGGATCAGCTGAACTCGAGTCCTTTCCGATCTTGGATTCTATGCATTCCACCACCACCCCCGCCCACGCATCCGTGTGCTCCCACAAAACAGGACCATAAAGACAGAGCTGTCTTATTTATTTGCACACCCCTTCAGGTGGGAGGCCTTGCTGGGAACTGAGCTTCTGAACTGGAGTCTTGTTAATGGATTTCCTAATGGCCTGGGTTAGATTAAGGCCTTGTCTGTCCTTAGTCTGCCTAATTATCATTCCGGCATTTGGGGATTTAGCAGAGGGAGGGAGGGTTGCTTGACAAAGGTCCATCCTTGCCGGCCCCCTTGGTGGAAAGACCCAGTCAGCCCTAGTTCTTGCAAAGGAAGGAGTCAGGCAGGGGGATGGCTGTGTGGGAGGAAGCTTAATAGCTGGGTAAAAGGGAGACAGGTGGGAGTCCAGCTATCCTTTTCCGTGTCTCCTTTTGGAGGAAGCAACCGCTGTGTCCTCCGCAAGCTGAGCCATCTCCCTTTGCTCGACAAGGTTAGGCTTTGCCCTCCGAGGAAGAAGTCTGGGGGACGCAGGTGGCTGATCCACCCTGCAGCCAATCCAGCATCATCAGCAGGAAGGCGTTGTTCATCTATGTGGTGCTTTTGCAATGTCAGCACAAATGAGAGGAGGGGACTGGAGAGGGAGCTGGTGGGTAACGTGTGCGCGCGCCCCTCTTGCCACTTGGACCAAGACAAGGAGTGAAGCATCAGCATTGTGACTTTGGAAACTTCTTTGTAGCCCATGAAGCAATGGTGAAAGGACCTGGGAAAAGCTCCCTGTAAGGTAGGGCAATTCTATGGAAAGCTGGACTAGATTCAGATAAAGAAAGCGTTCATCAGAATGATGGAGAACATCCGTCATTTAAGATACACTGAGGGACACGGTCTTACTGCAGGAAGCAGCAATGATTTGAAACAACTTAGAATGAAACTGAAAGAAGAAAGTGCCGAAGCCGGGATGTAGTTGAACATTAAGATGGGACCAAAATCATGACTACAGAAGTACGACACAACTTTAATGTTGGCAATGAAGAAATTTAAATTGTAAAAGATTCTGTATACCTCGGTTCAGTCATGAATCCGAATAGAGACGGCAGCCAAGAAATCAGAAGACGACAGAGACTCGGAAGGGCAGCAATGGAGGAATTAGAAAAGATTATGAAATGTGAGGTGGTGTCACTGGAGTCCAAGGCCAAGATCATCCACGCTCTTGTATTTCCAGTCGCCAAGTGTAAGTGTGAAAGCTGGACAGTTAAAAAAAGCAGACAGGGGGAAAAATAGCGTTCATTTGCAATGCGGAGCTGGAGGAGAGCTTTGCAGATACCCCGGACTGCCAGAAAGGCGAACAAGTGGGTCCTAGATCAAATCAAGCCTGAACTGTCTCTGGAGACCAAAAAAAAGGATGAAACTGAGGCTGTCCTTTTTGGGGCACATCCTGAGAAGGCAGGATCCTCTGGAAAAGACCATCATGCTGGGAAAGGTTGAAAGCAGCAGGAAAAGAGGAAGACCAAATACAAGATGGACTAACCCCCTAAAGGAATCCACAGGCTTGAGTCTACAAGAGCTGAGGAGGGCAATTGAGGACAGGACATTTTGGAGCTCTCTCATTCGTGGGGTCACCATAGGTCAGAGGCAACTCGATGGCACATAATAACGCCAAAAACAAGGTAGGACAGCAATACAGGATCTGGAGAAATGGGTTTGAGGAGTACTGTATCCTGCCCTTCTCCCAGAAGTGGGACTCGAGGTGTCTTACTGTGAGACGGGAGCAAATACAACGGAACCAGAAAATGGAGTTTGAAACCGTTTGAAAACACAAACAAAATGACTTTTGCACCATGAAAACCCTTTTCCTTTATTAGAAAAGAGGCTTCTTTTGACTCAGCCTTTCTCTTACCATAGCAGACTTCGAGACCCATATGGGAGGGGATAAGGCACTTCCCTTTCGGGAATTCCAAACAGGGGTCATTTGATCTTTTATTGAATGCCCTTTCACTTTCCGGGCCTTGCAGGGGAGAAGGGCTTCGGGGCAGGTCGGCACCGATGGAAGCGGAAATCCTGGCACAGGTTCCCTTATCCAAGGATGGCACCCGAGGAGAGCCTTGAGGTTGCCGGGGCGAGGGTGTTGGGCGAGGGAGGGGCCCGCCTGCGCACAGGAAGCCGGGACAAATCTCCATCCCACCTAGGTGGACGGACGGCAGCCGTGTCCGACTGCCGGAGCCCTTGTCAGGCCGTGCCGGAAATATTAGCTTGCGTCTCCGATAGCGTCTCCGAGGCCCACCCAAAGGAAGAAGACCGGCTATCGCCTTTTTAATTTCCTCTTGGTGGCTACGCAGGCTTATTGTCTGAGTGAAAACCCCAGGATCTGTATCTCCTACCTGAAAAGTACAAGCCCGACGGGAGATGCAGGGATGGGCCTCGTCGCTTCACTAGGAGGGAGGGCGACTGTGTGGTGCAGTGGTTACAGTGCTGGGTTTTTATCTTATTTTATTTTGTTACTTGGGAGATCAAATTTGGTCTCACTGCTGAACCGTGGAACTCACGGAGTAACCTTAAATGGGTCCTTCCCACCCCACAGGGGTGTCTTGAGGATAAATGGGAGAAGGGGGCAGCAATTGGAGGAAAGGTAGAATATAAATTGAACGAAT
Source organism: Intellagama lesueurii (assembly GCA_037013535.1). Lineage (NCBI taxonomy): Eukaryota > Metazoa > Chordata > Lepidosauria > Squamata > Agamidae > Intellagama > Intellagama lesueurii. Next base: position 12,264,969 of record JBAJHW010000017.1, on the reverse strand, counting down.
AAAGAGCGAAGCATGGGCAAAGCCAGACTCAGCCAGAAAAGGCAGCCCACCTGCCTTCTGGCCCATCAGCCCCTTCCGAGTCAATTTTAAAGGCTGCACTAGAACACATTTTCATGTGATTGGGGGTGTGTGCAGAGTGTGGGTTCTCAGGCGGCCATCCTTCCAGAGAAAGCAGGCAGACTGCCCCTTATTTTTTGCCTGTGAAATGCAAGTGATAAAGAACCAGAAAGATGTGTATGAAAGAATGCCTGGTGTGGAAATAATGGAAAGAGGTAAGTTTTTCTCCCTCTCTTACATTGCTGGAACTCACAGGTATTGAATGAATGGCTGGAAATTTGGACTAGGCAAAAGGATGGATTTCAGCAAGCCACACATAGTTTGGGCCTGTGGAACCCATTGCCACAAGGTGATATGATGGTCCCTGACAGCTGACTTGAAAGGGGGATTCAAGAAATTCACATAAGATAAGGCAAATGATAATGGGGAGGCATCGCTCCGTGTACTGAAGCAGCTGGCTGCGGAACCAGAGGCCAGGACCTTGAATCTTCATGGTGGTCTCCAGGAGAAGGGTTGCTTGGAGTATGTGTGGATGATGGGCTTAAGTGCCATGCCACCTGGACAACTGTGGGCAAGCTGCATAGAAGTCCCAGAGCACCATAAGAAGAGGGGATGGATGGATGGATGGATGGATGGATGGATGGATGGATGGATGGATGGATGGATGGATGGATGGATGGATGGATGGATGGATGGATGGATGAACTCTGAAATCAATTCTGAGGTCTTTAGACCTAGAAAACTCTGGGGAGAGCCACCATAAGTTGTAATAGACTTGACAACAGCACATCATTATGACTGTTCTCGCAGATATTATGACTCTATATTACCTCCAGTATCCAATGCAGTGTAATGGGAAGTTAATGACTGGGGCTGATGGTGCATCTGGATTTTCCATAGGGAACCCGTTGTGTGAACAGACCGCTGGACTACAGAGCCCTCGACTCTGATCTGGCCGTCCTTTGTTCTTCAGCTTGCTCTTTCTACTGGGTTGCTGTCGCCGGCTAGGGAGACCCATTCTACGGGGTGATGAAGATTTCAGTATATAATGCCACTGGGTTGGTATTGATCTTGGTGTAATCTCTTCCAATGGCCTTTTAACCTGTAGAGGAAAGGCAATATAAAAGAGCCAGGAGATGAAAACAAAGTCTCACTCTCTTTCTCTTTTGTAAATCTCATGGCTCAGGCAAGGTGCTCTGGAAGAAATGACGCCGAGAAAAGGTAAGAGCAGAAAATGCACCTTTCCCTTCATGTGAGTTGGTGGCTGAAAGGAGGCAGAGGAGGCTTGGCGGGAGGTGTCCTGGCCAGTCAACTCAAGGGCCACCGCTCGCAGGTTGCCACTTCTGCCCCCTGTAAGCCAGGTGTCAAGTGTGCCAGGGAGGGCGGTCCTATCGTCAGTATCTTCAGGCAGGTTGAACCGCAAGTCAAGGCAGATTCTGTAGGTAGAAGAAGAAGGGGAAGCATCTTGAGCTTTCCCTCAGGCAGCAAAACACCTTGCGCTGACCTCCCTGGAAGCAAATCTCGCTGCCTTCAGTTGGCCTTTCTTAGCTGAGATGATGGCATAGAAGCTGGCCACCGCCACCTCTTCCTCTCCGTTTTCGTCGTTCACTTTCATTAAGTGGCTTCCAACTTTTGCAGCCCTGCAAAGGTTTTTGAAGGATGTGGGATGTTCAAGGAGTGGCTTAGCATTGCCAGCCCTCCCCAGTGAATTTCCACAGCTGAGGAGAAATTTGAACCCAGATCGCCTGAGTTCGACAATGACCCTCTGCCCCTCTGCACAGGTTTTTTTACAGGATATTAGTGGCCTTAAAAGAAAAGCCTCATGTTTGCTGTTATCTCTTCTGTTCTTCTCTATATTTTCTTTCATCACCTGCAAAGCTGCTTTGGTGTGTTCAGAGAAGAAGATTTTTCAAATGATAATAATGAAGTATATTAAAAAATACCTCCCCAGCTCTCTCCTCTCCTACGCTCAGCTTCCTCTGGTTGAAAGCAACGAGGATGACTGTTTTCTGTCTCGCAGCCTGTAGCGTTATTGCAAACATAAATCTAGTTGCAAAACTGCCTGCCTGCCACAGTGCTGTGTTCTGGCCCCTCCGTTTGCAGCAGTTAAGCATGGGTGGATCGGCCTGGGTGGGCCAAAATGCCTGTAGGGAGGAAGGGAAGAGGGAAGGAGGAGACTGCGGAGCGGACGAGCGCTCTCCTATTAACCAAAGTGGAAGTAAACCAGAGGCAGCCTTTGAAAATGAAACAGAGGTCATAGAAAAGCCAGAGAAAAACAACTGGGAGAAGATTGGCTCCAAGCAGTGCAGTGCAGTGCAGTGGTTAGAGGAAAGGACTGGCATTTGGAGAATGAGATTCAAGCCCTTGTTCAGCCCTGAAGCTCACGGACTGTTCTTGGACCGGACTGGCCATTCTCTTTTCAGCCTGGCCTACCTCATAGGGTTGTGGTGAGGCAATCTCTGATCTTCTTGTTTTCTCAAAAAAAAAAAAAAAAGAAGTTTCAGTTGCGTATCTTTTTAACCTGGCCTTCTCTATTGCTTTTTATTAATTTTTTAAAATATTTTCCGTGTATTAATGGCTGGTTTTCCTGCTTTTTGTCAGAAGTGGAGAAAATGTGCCATTATGCACAAGCAACCAAGGGAGTCATGGTGACAGAGATGAGTAATTACTAATTAGGGTTCTCCAGGATATTCCCGGTGTGTCTTGCCTGATCTACTGCTTCTGATATCCTCAGTTTTTACACCACTTTCTCTCAGCCCCCCCCCCCCTTTCTGGCAGTTTTTGTCCAGGGCAGTTCCAGGTGAGGGTTTTTTTCCCCCCAGGGCCCCCTCCCCACCACCACTTTTCTATCACTTGACACCAAAGACATGCGAAGTTAATTGGGATTCACGTCCAAACGCCTCTTTAAGAATCGATCTCTTTTCTCTTTCAGAAAGCCACTTCCTTTAAAGAAATCTTTAGGAAATCTTTAGGAAATCTAGCTTTGTGCTGGAGTTTCTTTTATTTGTCCCCCACCCCCATTAGTTTCTTATGTCTGAGGAAGGGGACTTGTCCATGAAAGCTCACTTTAAAATACAACCGTCTTTAGGTGTCACGAAGTTTTTGTCTTGCTTTGTCTTGTCCTTGTTTTGGCCTGATATGTTTCCCTGAGTACTAATTCAAAGTTTTCATCTGGGAGGCTTTTATTGCTTCAGATGAGAAGTGCAAACTTTTCCAAACTTCAAAAGAGAAGTATTATATGCTAAACTTCACAAACATGTACAAAGCGACACTAAAAACAAAGTGTGGTTCGAAGAGAGATGAAAAAGGAGCAGAAAGCGGCGGGAGGGGAAAAAAGCAGTGCAAAAAAAGAGATCAACGTATGGATTTTAAACGGGTTGTTTTTTTCTGTTCGTTTTTATTAATTAATTTTCCTTTTATTTTTTAGTGAACACAAGGTGGTGCACATGGCCCTCTTCCTCTCTAGCATAATCTCACAACGATCCTGTGAGGGAGGTCAGACTGAGAGACAATTTGAGAGAGTCCGTTTCATGGGTCAGCAGCACTAATGGCTCAGTCACCTTGGGTCCTTTTAAGGAGAATGGTGAGGGAAAAATATTTTAAATTAGTAAATATATAAAATAAAACAGTGGTTCCCAACCTTGAGTCCCCAGATGTTCTTGGATGGCAACTCCCAGAAACCCAGGCTGGCACAGCTGGTGGTGAAGGCTTCTGGGACTTGTAGTCCAAGAACATATGGGGACTAAAACCTCTCTTATGATTTGTTATCTATATATATATCTTGAGGGTTTTCTGGTTGTCTCCCATGTTGGTGCTTCATGTTAATAGGAAAATGGCAAAAATCGGCAAAAAATTAAAAGGGTGGACCCAGCATGCTGTGGCGGCTGGAATGTTAGAAGAAGACTCCAGAGACTCGGGTGCAAACCCTCACTCAGCCATGCAAAGGAGCGGGGTAAACCTCTTGCCAGCCGCAGCCTCTCTGCCTGGCCTACCTCACAGGGTTGACATGAAGTGGGCAGGAAGGGATTCCTGTGCACACTCCTGAGCCCATGGGAGGAAGGAAGAATAAAACAGGTAACTTCAGGGGAAAATGCAAGTGGGCTGCTGTGGGGCTGGTGTGTCTCCCAAACCCCCGTGATTTATTCATGGCATATAAATATATCCCAGTTATTGTGCTCAGGGAAAGCACGGCCGATGGTTTTATTATCAAGGGCCCCTTTCTCCCTTTTTTTCCTCTGCCCAGTGAGCTTGGGGAGCGATAAACGGCGGCGGAAGAAGGATTCGGAGCCTTGGGGAAAGGGCTGGTTTTCTGAACCTCTCTTCCCTTATGAATGATGAGCTTTGGCTGCCTGGCCTGGCCTCGTTGTCTCGCGCCGGACCGTGAATCCGGGGAAATGGGATCAGGTTAGCCTGCAGGGCCGATTCCCCGGGAGAAGAACGGGGACGGTGGGCCTAGGCTCATTAACAGCTACTCCATCCGTGAGCCCCTTGGCCGACGGGGATGAACGAGAGCCGAACGGTTAGGTTTCAATGGAGCCGTCGGTGCCGCTGAAAGGGGAGGAATTCAATTGAGGGATATCTTATCCCTTGGCAGTGCCGGGGCGGCTCGCTGGCATGTCCGGGGAGAAGAAACATGGAACACCTTTGCGGAAAACGTTGGAACGAGGAGCCATGAGGATTGGGGCCATTGCATTCGATATTTTGACTCCAGCGGCAGCAGGCCTAAGGAGTCCCGTCCCCCCCACAAAAACAAAAGCAAGCAAACAAAAACTTGGGATGATGGGATTGATCCCAGGACCCTCCATTACCAAGTCATCTGGGAAACCCATTTTACCAACAAAGGGCTAATCCCCCCCCCCCAAGGGAAGGAAGCTGTTTATCAAGGGACAAATGGTTTATTTATTAAATTGTTAATTATTGCATTCTTATTCGTGTTGGTAGGGATTTGCTTGTGGGATTTTCTCATCCATTCAAGGCTGCTTTGCCTCAGGCAGCAAAATATGACGGGTCGGCCCCTGTGCATCCATGGCAAAAGGCCTATGGCCATCCCTCTCCACATTTTTTGGGCGACAAGAAGTCCGGCTGCTGCCACGTTATTAGTTTCAAAGGTTTGTAAGCTCCTTTCCCCACATAAACTCTTCCAAGGCAGCAGGTAAGGGTATGAAAGGGACGGCAAGGAGAAAAGGCAGCCGCGAAACTGATTAAGACCCAAATCAGGGAAGAACTCGACTCCATTCTTGGCCAACGTGAAGCAGGAAAGTCCTTCGGGGGAAGTGGCCTCTCTGCAGCCTCCTTTGTGTTCTTGGACTACAGTGGTCATTGTCCACCACGGGCGGTGATGGCTAAGGCTGATGGGAGTTGCAGTCCAACAACATCAGGAGGGCCAAAGAGGCACATCCCGTCTTAGGGCCTTCTTGAAGGTGGGCCTCTCTTGGAAAGGCATTCCAAAGAAGGGGAGCCATGACCGGAAAGGCCCCGTTCCTTGCACTCCGTGTCTTGAGGATTTCTCGCTTTGAGGGACCAAAGGCTGAAAGCAGCAAAATCCGACTGGGTTTCCCTCTTAGGACATTCCTGGGAAGCCTCTTCCCTTCTGCAAAAGATGAAAGAGCTGAGAGATCTCTGGGCAGCCCTCGCTCAAAGAAGGGCTCTTGGCCAGATCCCGTCATGGGCGGGACCGGCTGGATAGCCTCAGGGGTGCCCCCTCGGAGCCCGATCAGGGAGTAAAACAGCCGTCAGTGTGGGATTTCGCGCCCCAGGTCTTGTTCTTATCAGAAAGCACATTGGAGGGGGCTGGGGGTCAGCAATACTGACGTAAGGGAATCATCAGAAGGGAACCAATCAACCTCTATCCCTTCTTCCAAACCAGAATTAGCTTATTTTTTTCCTCCTCAGTTTTACTCCACTTTTGACCCAAGTTAAGCTGGCTTGTGAAGGGAAAGCACTTTTATACACTTTTTCAACCGTGCATTTTACACACACACACACACACACACACACACACACACACACACACACACACACACACACACACACACACACACACACACACACACACACACGGCCTAACTTTCCTAGTGAAAAGAGACTACAGTTCCATTTTGAACATTGCTTTGAAAATCATCATCATCGTGTTGTGTCAAGTCAATTCTGACTTCTGGTGACCCTTTCCAGAGTTTTCCAAGTAGAAGAATACTCAAAAGTGATTTCCCCTTCCCTTCTTCTGGGGGTAGCCCTCGGATCCCTCTGCAGCTTGCTCATTCATTCATTCATTCATTCATTCAATTTCACCACCAGCCTGAAACAGTATCTTGAGGTCTCTCTTTTTTATTTTTTAATTTTTTAAATGGAGCCCTCAGGAGCCCTCATCTTCTCGGCTTCATGGCCACATTTGAGAGGAAGCCCGAGAGGAGACGGGTGGGTGGTGGTGGAAAAATGTTTCTAATAAAAGGAAAAACCAGCAGCTGCCTGCTTTTGTGAGCAAAAAGTGGAGTTTGAAAGGAGGAACCGGGACAGAGGCGTGTGGGTGCTTTCCAAGCTGAAACAGAGGGCCCCAGAGCACCCCAAAAATTGCAAAGGGAGGGGAAAGCGGCTTCTCTCATGGCAAGGTGAAGACCGGCCAATAAACAAATTCACTCCCTGGACTTCTATCTTGTTTTATTTATTTTTAATTTTGCATCCTTCCCTTCTCTCTAATCAAAGCAAAGGCTTAAAAATAGTCAAGAATTTCAAAGGCACGTAGGAACGCAAAATCATTTTTTGCAAAAAGCTGAATCTTTTTTTTTTTAAATGAAGGTCCTCCTTGTTCCTAAATCATGAGTTTTCATAAACCACAAATAAATAGGATACGGCTGGTTTTAGACCAGTGGCTGGACCTCAAGGCAGCGTCAGGCCCCTTTGACCCAGGAGAACCATTTCATTTTCGTCTCCTACAGATGCATCAACCCACACCGTTCAACCCCAAAGTTTCTCCACCACCTTTTTTTTTACATCTTCATTTGCATCACATTGTTTATTTGCTCTAAAAACCTGTGGAAATACTTTTGGAAACCATGATGGCTGGTTTTCACTGGGAAGGCGGCCAGTTTGGAAGGGAACCCAAACAAACCAGTGATGGGTTTAACTGTTGTTGCTGTTGCTGTTCACTGATTCATTGTCTCTTCCTTGCAGTGGTTCTACGAGAACACAACTCTACAGGACTTAACATCTAACCCAACTGAACAATTGCACCTTGAGTTGGTTCAGTAGGGTTGACGCTGTGCTGGGGAGGGAAAGGTGTGGCCTCTTACCACACTTTCTAGCCAACTGGCCTGAAAGTGTGATAAGAGGCCACACCGGGGTCACCCCTGTGGTGCCTTATTTGCCCCAAAGGACCAGCTAGTGCTGGGCAGATGCCTGAGATCCTACAAGGAAAAAAGTTGGTAAAGGCAGAACATTTTGCAGGAGGAGGCTTGAGCAATTAGTAAATCGTATGAAATAAAAGTGGAAGGCAAGTCCAGCAGCCATTCCTTGTCAGCAGGTTTAAAATTCAGGTCCTCAGCCTTGCAGCCCTTTATATTTCTCTTCTTCTGCTCAAAACTGGTTCAGCATTCTCTCTTCCTGTTTGCTCTTGTTGTCTTTCGAATCTACAGACTCTTGGAAGGGAACTGTCTGGACTCCTTATCGGAGAGATGAATCCTCATTTCCCTGTGCTGTGTATTCGTGTGAACATGAACTGAGCAGAGCAGGTATGGGATTCTTATGTATTTTCCTATCCGTCAGTGGGATCAGCATGATGGTAAAAGTGCCGATTTCTCCCTTTGTAGTTTTGCACAGTGGCTTCAGAAGGACCCAGCTTTTGAACGGCAAAAGGACGATTCAATGCCATAAAATCCATTTAATGCATTTATGCTCTGCCATTCCTCCCACAAAGGCAGAGTGCGCCGTTTTCCAGACCTCTATCTTTAGAACAGCTCTAGGAGTAGTTCTGCGATGATTCTCAGTCCTCCAGGTGAGGTTATCTGGACGTTGAGTCATGGCACCAGGACTTCTTGCTTATTAGCTTGAAATGTTTCGCTCCTCATCCAAGTAGCTTCTTGAGTCTTTGAGGAGAGTTGGTAGGAGACCCTGATAGATCTTCCAAATTAGTTTCACTTCCCCCTGGTCTGAATAGGCTCCTTAGATGGACAAAGGACTGGAGCTATGATGAGTGAAAATCCCACCTATTGTCATGGGTCGTTAACAGTGGTCTTTCTGGTGGGTGTGGTCCTGATCTTCCTGGGGACTGATGAAAGGGCAACCTGATAAACAGGAGGTGCCGTAGGAGGTGAGCTGGGCTGGGCCCCAGAGAACAATTCAGCTTGGTGGGAACTGAATCTGGCTCTCCTTGTTAACTAGTCCAACCCTGTAACCACTACCCCACATTTGAACACCAGATCCGGCAAGGGTTTAGTTTAGTAGATTTGAAACATCCAGGTCATGGTTTTCCTTCCATCAGCTCTCTTTTGCCCAGTAATTGTACTGTTAACATTGTAAGCATGGAATATTCTGTGCCACCTCCTGTGATATTTCACTGGATCCCTTGGTTTCAGCTACATAAGCACTGGTGCTGGCAGTCGGAATAAGGGGAATGGGGATGATATGAGCTACTTGAGCATTATCATGAAGGAACCATCGGCTTGGACATCTCACGGCTCACCTGATAATAGCGATTAGGTTTTAGACTCTCAGATCAGTGAAGCAGGTAGTCCACTTTGGCTTTTAGCCAAAACTTTATAGGACCTGTCAAAGGCATTGGACTCTATTCCCCAAATATAGTTCAGCACCTTGGATAGCAACTTTTAGGTTCAGGATAAAATGAGAGCAAATTCGCCACCCCACCAATATCAGAGCCATCAAGCCTCCATGGATGGGGTTTAGCTATCAGGTTTCCAGGTGAGAGAAGAAATGGCCAAAGAGCCAAGAAAACGGGGAAATGAATCTTGCCTTCATTTTCAGCCTGTTCTGCATATTTTGGACTTCAGAGGTTAAGAGATATCAATCTGCGCTGATGAAGCACACTCTAATCCAAGCTGGTTCTTAGGTGAAGAATGGACGCCCCAGGGTTAGATGCTTGTTTAACAGACGTATTTGGTGTGCTAGCAATTAGCTGTTGCATGGCAAGGAAATAACTAAAACTGTAGATGTACACAAAAGACAATCTTGTCTGAAGAGCTATAGTCCATTTTTCGAGGTTAATGACTAAACACAAAAACACGAACCAACAGCAAATGCAGTGAATTGAGAAAAAACACATTTTCATATGTAGGGTTAAGAAGAATTAAAACCTGTAAAAACATAATGACCAAGTATGAAAGAAGAAGATGGGGTGGGGGAAGAATCCTTTTCTGAAAGGGAGAAAATTGATCTGCTTCTATGTTTGCTTTCATTTACAACCTGTAACTGACAACCTGCAAGGCAATTAAAATATTTGATCCCTTTCTAGCTTGTGTGTTCTGTAAACAAATAGAGTCAGGTACTAAGTTCTCGTCGTCATATGAGATAATCTTTGAATATGTACATAAAATTGCAGAGATGTTCTGATACTGTTGACTGGTGGGGATGCGTCTATTGATCTCTGATATTAAAAATTGCACTGTTATTTATTTTGGTTGTTTTTCTTTCCCCTCTGCAAGAAAACTTTGTTTATTGTTGGGATATTGTCAGATGTTAAGACAGGACATTTCAGGTCAACACAAGGAGATGTCGGAAGAGAATGTCCTGTGATGTAGATTTTGCATATGGATTCTTGAGTCCAGGGATATTGGTAGAATAAGACATGGTCTTCCAGATTGCTTCTGCCCACTTGAAGACAGATCCTTTAACAAATCTTTCAGATTGGCGATCACCAATTATAAGATGAGTCAAGGAAGAAGTTAATTCGTAATCTTTCAGCGACAGCAAAATTAGCTTTGATTTTCCTTGGAAATCAATTTCTGGACCAACTCAAAAGGAATGGCTTTTCTTTATTTTTGTATATGTTTTGTTTTCGACAGGTTTCAAGAAACCACAATGAAGAACAGAGAGATGATGAGATTAACGCAGACAAAGATGACATGAGCCGACAATAGACTGACTTTGAAAGGCTCTTGAAATCAAGCAGACGGACGAAGCTACGGATTTAGTTCATCAAAGAAATGGACATGCAGGAGAAGGCAAGTATTTTTATGAAATGACATTCAGGCAGGCGTATGTTATTGAGAGGTATAATCTTTTAGTTTTTTCTTTGAAAATGATATGGGAAGTAGCATTACACATAATATAATGGGCCGGTAAAAATGATTTCTGGCCACCAAGAAAACACACAACTCCTTTGTGCATTATGAACAAACGTCAGAAATTTAATGAATAAAGCCTCTCCTATTAAACAAGGCACCATTTTATCCCTTTTAAAGCATCAGTATGTATGTATGTTCCTGCCAACCTAGCAGTTCGAAAGCGTGTAAAAATGCGAGTTGATAAATAGGTACCAACTCGGTGGGAAGGTAATGGCGTTCTGTGTCTAGTCATGCTGGCCACGTGACCACGGAAGATTGTCTTCAGACAAACGCTGGCTCTACGGCTTGGAAACAGGGATGAGCACCACACCCTAGAGTCGGATATGACTGGACTAAATGTCAAGGGGAACCTTTACCTTTATGTATGTATGTATGTACCGTTTTCCCGAAAGTAAGACCGACCCTGAAAATAAGCCCTAGTGTGATTTTTCAAGATGCTCGTCATGTAAGCCCTACCCCCAAAATAAGCCCCAGTGAAGTGAAACCCTGCCCTCTGCCATTGTGCACAAACCAGATGACATGACTGTATTTGAATAAATGTACAGTAGTACCTCAGTTTGCGAAATGGATCCGTTCTACGCGACGTTACGTAGTACAGAAATTTTGCAAACTGAAACGCCAATTGTGCTATGAAAGGGGCGGCGCTATAGGCACCATGTGCCCTGGGAAAACCTTTTTGTAGTGCGAAAAAAAAGAAAAGAAAACAACGTAAACCGGGGCTTTATTCCTTATGGATTTCGGTTTGTAAATCGAAAAATACGTAAACTGAGGCGTTTGCAGACTGAAGTACTACTGTAGATGGTTGTACATGAAAACAATAAAACATCCCCTGAAAATAAGCCCTAATGCATTTTTTGGAGCAAAAATTAATAAAAGACCCTGTCTTGTTTTCGGGGAAACACACTCCGTGTGCATGTATGCACCCGGCTGGCTGGCTAGCTCAGTGGTTTCCTTCTCTCTGGATTTGCTGCCCCGGCTGTGCTTCCTGCCAAGTGGAGCCAGCCTGGGTGGCGGCCTTGGGCAAAAGCTGCCCAGCGATGGTCCCAGAGGAAGGGGACCGGGGGGGGGGGGGGGAAGCGCTTCTGAGCTACTCTCCACCTGGGAAACCCTGGATTACGGGTGGCCGAAGGTCAGAAATGGCTTGAGGTCACCCGGTTGCCATGTATGTGATGTTTGTGGCCGCTTTCTCCCCTCGTGGGCGGGCGGGGGGGGCGCGCTACAATCCTCGGCTCCGGGGACATGCTTTATTTCCCCCCCCCCTTTGTTTTTTAAACAGGAAAGGCCTTGCAGCGGCCTCCGTGAGGCGGGGCAGGATTGTGCCCAAATCCTCCAAGGAGGCGCCCCTTTCACTCCCCGGCCCGAGCCCGCGGGGCCTCTTGTAGCCGCTGGTCTCCCCCGCGACGGGCCGAGGTCTCCTCGCCTCTCCGTGGATCCTGTCCACGTCCTCGGGGTCCGCAAAGGGAAAGGCGCCCCCTCGAACTGGGCGGGCAAGGGCCAAGGAGGCGGGCGTTCGAGCTCCCCTGAGCCGGACGTGGCTTCCTTCCGAGTAGACACCGGCCGGCCGGGCAGAGGCCGCCTGAACCCCGCCGAGGGGACGCGGGGGAGCTGCCCGCCCCCCGCCCAGACACGGCGGGGACGGCCGGCGGGCGGGGGTCCCGGTTGAAATCGGGGGGGGGGGCCTCCCCGGAGGGACCGGAAACATTTCCACCTCCGTGGTTGCCCCCAGCAACGCGGCTGCCCGGGTCTGCCGACTTTTCTCGAGTCGTTTCTACACATGCGTGTTCACGTGTGCGTGTGCATGCACAGACACACTTCGTAAGAGGAGGGCGGATAAGTCAGCCCGCCCTTTTGGAGTGCAGGCACGGATCCTGCTCCGCAAGGAGAGGCGTTTGGGTCTTGGATGCGAGAATTGGGGGGGGGGGGGCTGGACGAGGCAGGGGGGCGCCCTCACGTGGCTGGGGCTCAAAGCGGAGGCCCCTCCCCCCACCGGTTTTAAAAAATGTGGTCTCCTTTCCCCCCCCCCCCGCCCCGGGGCTCCGGGGAGGCTCCCCGCAGGAGGTCCCAGGGCGCCTGGTGGGGCGTGGGAAACCCCCCCCCCCCACTCCGTGGTTGAGGGAGCGGCAGCCGCGGGAGAGGCGCACCTCCGGGGGGGGGGGTCGCCCACCGGCCCCGCTTCCCCTGCCCGCTCTGCCGAGGGGGGGGGGGCGGGCCGGCCCTCCTGGCCGCGCGGGGGTGGGGGCGCCCCTTCCCGGCCTGTCCCGCTCAGCTCCGGAGATGCTCAGCAGGGGCGCCAGGGCGGGGCCCGCCAGCAGCGGCGCGGGAGGGGGTGGGTGGGGGAGCCCCGGGGGGGGGGGCTGCTCGTCTCGCCCTCCCCTCCCCCCCTCCCCTCCCGCGCGTTCCGCAGGTGGGGCGGGGGTAGGTCGCGGGGCTCGGAGGGCTGGGTGGGGCCGGCGGCGCCCATTGGCTGCCGGGCGGTCAGCTGCCCCCCCCCCCCCGTCTCCTTTTTTGGGAAGGGCCGGGCGGCTTGCCTTGCCTCTGGGCGGGAGGGCGGAGCCGGCCCTTGCCTTCGGCTCCCCCACCTGTGCCCGGCGCCTCCGCCTTCCTCCTCCTCCTCCTCCTCGCCCCCGCCCCCGCGCGCTTGACGCCCCGCGCCCTGCCGCGCCCTGCCGCGCCCCGGCTCGGCTGGAGGAGCGGCGGCGGCGGCGGCTTCTCTTCCTCCTCCTCCTCCTCCTCCTCCTCTCGCTCCTCCTCCTCCTCCTTTTCCTCCGGCTCCCGCTGCCGCCGCCGCCGCCGCCGCCTTCAAGGTCCAGCCGCAGCCAAGGCAGCCGCCGGTCGCCAGGCTCCCGGGCTGAGCCGCGAGGAGGAGCCCCCGCCGCCCCCGCGACCGCCGCCGCCGCCTCGCTCGGCTCCCCTCCCCTCCCCTGGGCGCGGGGATGCGTCTTCCTCCCGTCGGCTGGGCGCCTAGCTTGGGGGGCAAGCCGGCTTTCGGGCGCGCAGCATCCCTCCCGCCTCCCCCCCCGGCAGCCGCCGCCGCCGCCGCCGCCCCGGCCCGGGCCTCCGGGAGAGCGCCATGGCTCGCTTTGGCGACGAGCTGCCCAGCCGCTATGGAGGGGTCGGGGTCGGGGTCGGCGGGGGCGTCGGGGGCCCGGGGGGCTCGGGCGGCTCGGGCTCGGGCGGCTCCGGCGGCGGGGGCGGGGGCCGGGGGGTCGGCAGCCGCCCGGTCCCTCCGGGGCCCCCCGGCCCGCGGCACCCGGTCTACAAGCAGTCCAAGGCCCAGCGGGCCCGGACGATGGCCCTCTACAACCCCATCCCGGTCAAGCAGAACTGCCTCACCGTCAACCGCTCCCTCTTCGTCTTCAGCGAGGACAACGTGATACGCAAATACGCCAAACGGATCACGGAGTGGCCATATCCTTCCTTCCTTCCTTGCTGGCGGGGGGGTGGGGGGTGGGGGTGAGGGGTGCGGGGGAGGGCCGCTCGGGATTCGGAGGAGGGGGCTCTCGGGAAAGAGGGGCGACACCTCCCGGGCCCCCTGGGGGGGGGGGGAAAGAAGGCGCCCTCGCCCTTCCCGGAGACAGACCCGCGATGGCCTCTTCCCCCGCCCGGCTGTGGGCATTCACACCAACACGTGAATCGGCCCAGCGCCCCTCTCCAGAAGGGAGATGGCCAGTGAAGAGGGGGAGAAGGGGGAGGGAGCGCCCTCCCCAGCGGGCTGCAGGAAGCGTCGAGCCCCCCAAAACCCAGCCAGAACACCCTTTAAACCCCCAGCATGGTTTCCTGGCCCCCCCGCCCCCCCCCCCCCCCGGCCAGACAATGGTGCAGAGCTTTCTTCCGAGGTTGGGGAGGGGGTTGGATTCCGAGTAGGCTCCCCTGCATGTGTGAAGGGGTGTGTGTTTCCAAGTGGGAGAAAGCCGCCCTGGGTCCTTCCAGGCCAGAGAAGCCTGGGCGTGTCCAGCAGGCACTCTGGGTGGGCCCCGGCTGGGCGCTGCTTCCAAGCGGGCACCTTTCCGGATGGCAGCCACAGGCTGGAGCCCAGAGTGGGGAGCGGACAAGAAGCCAAGGGGCCCCCTGCTCCTGGCTGTCATGGCTTGGGTGCGTGTGTCTGTGTGCGTCTGTGCGCTAACCCGTTGGGACCTTTTCTCTTTTTCTGGGGCCAGTCGGATGCCCGGAGTTGTTGTCTTTAAGTTCTCCCTAATAGACCTCTCTTCCCTCCCCCCCCCAAAAAAAAAACCCCACCTCTGTAAACATTGGCACACAGGATTGTGCTCTTCATTTTGTGAGAAGGAGTGTGTGCTTTTTTGGTGAGAAGGAGTGTGTCCTTAACTTCAGGGTGTGTGTGTGTGGAGTTGGGGGTCACCTATAGATCGATTGCCCAGCTGTCCTTTAGATCCAGCAAGCTGTTGGATCTTTTGCTGCTAGCCAGAAAATGTCAGGTCTTGATTGTCAGACGTTCGTTGATTTGAGAAGTCTGGCTTTTGTCCTCTGTGATCCTCAGTTTGTCATAAAAGTGTGTTGAGAGCACAAGGTGTCTGTCTGCATCTGGGACAGGGCAACAAAGTGTGGGTCGCAGCAGGATAAGCGGAGCAACTGTTTTGCTGTTGAGGGTGGGAAGTGTTTATGATTTTTTCCTTGGGTGAGACTCTGCTTTTATTTCGCACATTAGGCTGTGGCTTTGCAGAAACATTTGGCTGGTTGTCTGCTATGGATGATTTTATCTTATCCCCACCAAGCCCTGCTTTGTTGTTATTGTTAATGTTCTGTCCAAATTATCAGGACCTGGTAGCATTTTTGAGGTGTATGAGAGAAGTGATCCCCTACTCTCATTTCCCCACCCCTGTACGTTTCTGTGGCCAAGCAAGGATTTGAAACCATGTCTCCTGAGTTCAGATCCAAATCTCTGTTCACTACACCACACCATATGTCTGTCCCCCATTCTTGAGCTCTGTGTAACATGAAAAGTCAGGATAACCCATCCAGTGTTCGTCAAGCTTTTAGGTCCTAGCTCTGATCATCTAATGAGGTCGGGTAGCGCAGCGGTTGGGGTCTGGTCGTTTGGGAATTCAATGCCCTGCTGTGCCTCCTGGGAGGAGAGCCAGCCTGGGTGGCCTTGGGCAAAAGCTGTCCAGCCATGATCCCAGGGCTACTCCCCAGATGAAGGGAAGGGGAAACCACTTCTGAGCACTCTCTACCTGGAAAACCCTGCAAAGTCAGAATTCACTTGATGGCATGCACTTATTATTATTAATGAGGCTGTGGAAGGCTCTTGAAGGTGGATCAAACCTTTGTTCTTTGCTGCCGAAGCTTGTGATGTCAGGCCAGGTGAAAGAAGTGGCATTTGGGCAAAATCAAAAGCAACGCCCAAACCCCATCACTCAGTGGTAGAACTCAGGCTCTGAAGGTTGTAGGTTTAATTCCTTGTGTAGGGCTGGGAGAGCCAGTGGTCAAGGGACCAGAGGAAGGCCGTCCCTTCTCCTCCTCCCCCCTCCCCCACCCATAGAGCTTGCACAGGTGTGTTTGACCTCCAGCCTGCCTCTGTGACTCGCTCGCTCGCTCTTTGTGTGTACAAAAACGGAGCTAGGGAGCACCTCCCTTCCTCTCTAAGTGCCTTGTCAGTTATGTGGGCCTCTGTGGCACTCGTAAGCCAAGGATCTCTTCTTGCTTCCCACCCCCTTTGCATCAAAGGCGTCGGTCAGTGTTGTTGTGGATCTTGCAGTTGTGTGGACCTTTGTTACAGCGGACTGTACCAACGCCATGAAGGGGGAAGGGGGAAGCTAACTCCAGGGCCGGCCCTGTCGTCAGGCGAAGCCAGGCAGCCGTTGCCTCGGGCGGCGGGTTCTGGGAGGTGGCAGCAAGGGGTTGGAGGAGAAAGCGCTGGGCCTGGATCCCTTGGGGGATGGGGGACTGGTATCTTCTTCTTGTTGGTTTGTTTGTTTATTTGCTGAAAGTGACAGAATAGCTATGGCCACTCACTTTCCACCTGGTGATGTTACCCCTTCTCTCCTAGCAGGGGTAGGATGTTTTTTTCAGCCCCAGACTGGCTCTGCCCAGGTTTCCTAGTATATTGGAGCAAAGGTGCCTCTCTGTGGGCGTTTGAGGAAAGGGGAGGAACTGGTGGCTCAAGGATGCAGTTGTTCTGTGCCAGCCGATGTCTGGAGGAGTTCCCTCCTGGCCTGGAGAAGCAAACCCTAAACCGAGTGGCCTGGCAGCGGCAGTGTAATTGGGCAGGATGAGTGTTCCCGACGGCTCTTCCCACCTGAGCTTAGGGTTAGGTTGCTAAGCAGTCTCTCCCTCTCTCTCCCTCTCGTTCTCTGCAAGCCTAAATGTGCATTAGCTGATCGACACCACTATCGGGAACACACCACACACAGCGAGCCTCCCCGGGGGCCCCCCTTGTTGTTTTCTTTTTATCTGAAATCACGTAGCTCATAACCCTTGCAGAACCAGGAGCTAGACCTGCTCTTAGCAACACAGCAGAGCAGCGATTCCAAGCAGCCCCCACCCTGCGGGCCTGATTCCCCGATGAAATAATGTGTGTGCAGAGCAAAAAAGGAAAAGGAAAAAAAAGGTGGTGGTGGTGCATCGATCAGGCGGATAGAATCCCTCAGTCGCTCGCTGTGCTAGCATGGCAAAGTCCAAAGGGAGCCGTCTGTATCTGGGTGCTTAACGAGATCGCTACAGCCGGGGCTTGGATAAACAAGCAGAGGAAAACTCTTGGACCAATAAAAGGGTTGCCTTGTGCAGCCTTGTAGAGGCAGGGTGGAAACAATCTTGATTTTACACACATAGAGAGAGACTGTCTCATTTGCAAGGGATGCTTTATTTGGGCTTTTGGGTGGGCGGAAAGGAAAGGAGGTTCCAGTGCAGCATTTGCTCTGAAGCCCGGGTGTGGGCTAGTGCGGATCCATGTGCCAACGGGAGTGACTGGCGCAAGATTTTAAACCAAGCCTCTGTCTGGGGCCCAGGGGAGCTCTCCATGGTGCTGAAGCACTTCCACGCCATCTGGGCTCTGCTTGGAAGCGGGCAGGGATCCAGCGCGGGGCCGGTGCTGCAGAAAAAGGAAAGGTTGACCGGACACCCTAAGTGGGAGCTTTTCTTTTGTGGAAATCCAAAGCGCAAAAGCCTGTGCCTTCAGGCACCGGGCACCTGGCTCCAGAGGGTGGACTTGGCTGCCTGGCTGAGCCGAGCAGTTCACAGGGTGATCTGGGAGCCCTCCGCTCTCCCGTTTCAGGGCAACCCAGAACTGGTCGCCTGGTCTCTCAGGCCATCTTCTCCTGGACTGAAATCCAGCGCTTTCTCTTTCCATCTTGCCTACCTGGCCGGGCTTTGGGTTCAAGTTAAGAACAGCCGCGCTACCTCAGACTAAAAACGATCAGCTCCACTCTTGTGTTCATACACTGTCCGACCAGTTAATGTAATATTTGTAACTGTTAGGGTAAGTGCCCATAGATAATCTTCTGGTGTATTAATTTGGCTAATTCCGTCTTTAAATCATCCAAAGGGATTGTTTTTATCAAGTCACTTCTTCGTTAAGGTGGCCCTTTCTAGGATTTTCTGGCTAGAAAGGACTCAGAAGTGGTTTACCCTTCCCTTCTTCTGGAGGGATGCTCTGGGACAGTACGAGTAAATTTCACAGTTTCACTATGTGCTCGCAGAAAAGGCATCTTATTTTTTTAAAAAATTAAGGGTTACCTAAACAGAGTGCTTTTACAAAACCTTCCTTCCTTCCTCTTCTTTTCTTTATCATTATTGTGGTTTTTACTCAGACGCAGAGCAAGAACCTTGTGGAAACTGAAAACTCAAACAAAAATTACATTTGGGATCAACGTCCTAAACCTTGTGGCTAGTCCCAGACTGAAATCACATAGCTGATAACCTTCGCTGCCCTGGATAGTTCAGTGGGCTTCGTATCTGGCTGCAGAGCCTGGCATTCAGAGAAGAGCCAGCCTGTGTGGCCTCGGGCAAGCTGCACCATCCCAGGATAACCCCAGAAGAAGGGGGCATCTCTACCGTGCCATGCCTGGACAGGGTTGCTATCCATCAGAATTGACTTGAGGACGCATCATTCCCCAAAGTAGCCAGAGCAGATCCATTGAATCAGTGGGGCATATCTATGTGATGACTTAACAAATCCCACTAATTCAGGCTAACGATTGGGATTTAGCCTTATACTTCCCAGAGTGACCAGAAGGAAACAATTATAAAGAACGTCCCATGCCAGTCTCCAATTTTCTGAAACCTTTAAAATATTCATGGCTCCCTTTTAAATTAATAATTCAGAAAAAACATATCCCTGCCTGATTAATCAAAGACATATTTTTAGTCAGTCTGAAGAGTTTTCCTCCAACTGATTATTCAACTAAAGTCTGAAGCCCAGATTTCTTACAAACTGTAAATGTGCTTGTGGTTGAACAGAGAGAATGATGTATGATCCTGGGAGATTAATGGTATCTGAAAAGAGAGGAAGCTCATAAAATGTGTATCAGTCTGAGCAGTTGCTGACGTTGCTGGTGCCCCCACCCCACCCCCTTTTCTGTGGATGAGCCTTTTTTTCTTTAACCATTTCCTCCACTCCATTTGAATATATGATTCTGGCTACAATTATCGCTAATTGTATTGTTCTGGCCCTGGAGCAACATTTACCAGATGGAGACAAGACTCCCATGTCTGAGAGGCTGGTGAGTATCCCTAATTCGGTGGGGTTGCTGGAGGAGGGTAGCATATTTTCGGGCTGTTTTTTTCTTTAATCTTTTGGACTACAGATCCCACCATTCTCTATGCTGGGAGCGTGGAGAAGTCCATGCTTCCTTTCCCCTGCCTCAATGCTAGCCGGGAGCTTTCTTTCTGAATGAGATGCCAGCAGGGTCTTGGCCTTAACTCACTTTCTGGTGGAGGCTGAGCCGCGTGCAGGTGTCTCTTTAAGACGTAGGTCTGCCAGGTAAAACTCCCAGCAGGGAACATGGTGGGATTTTTGAGTCCCATCCCTAACATTCTCTCTCTCTCTCTCTTTTAAAAAAACCTCATTTATTACATACGGTCATTTATTCATTAGAAATACTTCTAAAGACACACACTGACCTGTGTGATTGCTGGTGGTGGTGGTGGTGGTGATGGGGGGGAGGGAGGGAAGGAGTGAGACTTGAAATGATGCCTTAAGAACATGACACCGTTGCTCTATATCTGGCATTTTACCTTGCTTTGTAGGAGAACTCCAGCAGGGGAGGGGAGGGGAGGGGAGGGAGAGGGGGGCTTTTGCTGGAAACCCTCTGACTTTGATGCCTCGTGTTACCCTGGAAAGAAGGTGTGGGATTGGGGCCTGCTCTGAACATGGAATTCACCTGCCCGTATGGATTGAATCCGGTTAAGGTTTTGGCATGTATCCCTCTGCCTCCTGCAATGCATTGGGGATAAAATATCTCAGCTTTTCAGGAGCTATTGGAAAAATGAATGTTAAGGACCATGTAGTTTCATTATTTTATGGGCCTTGTGGGCGTGTAACAATGCAGGATGTGTGCTGCGGATTGGCTGCAGTCTGTGCTAGAAGGAAATTTCACAACGGGAATGCACGTGGTTGTTTTTAGGGTGTTGGTTTTGCTCGGCCTTCAGGGTTTGTGGGTTGTCCTGTGCAGTCAAGTAACTGCTCATGTGAATTGTTATAATAAATTGTTATAATATTTGTCACTGTTAAGAGTACATACAGAAAGGTTAAAAAAAGGAGAGAAATAAAGAAAAATCTAAGAGACAAAACAAATATACATTGATAGACACACACTAAGCAAAGTATAAATTTAATTTTATGACCATATATATATATATATATACATACCAGGCAGGACAAATATTTAAATGTTTCTTTCTTTTTTTAAATTTTTTATTTTTTATTTATTTTTTTCTTAAACTACAGTACAACATAAGCACAAACATAAAATACATAAACCAAAATACAAATCGACTGTGTTCCCCACCACCCTAGTCGGGACCTCTTGCAGTAATCCTCTTCTTCCTCTATCTTTATTCTTCTTCTTCCTTTACTGTCGTCTTCTCCAGAACTGCATTGATTCTTGATTTGGAGCTTTCCTTTTTCCTCTTGTTAGCACATATTCAAGAAATCTGCCCCATATATCATAGAAATTATTCTTTTTCATCTCTCCTTTCTTAACCTTTAAGTTACATGTTTCTTTCATAATAGATTTCACAGTGGAGAAAAAAAAGTTTGTCCAAATCTAGATACTACTTTTTTGGGCAAGCTTCCAAGTGAAATTTGGAGGAATGTGATCACTTTTACAGTTGAGAGGTCTGCCTTTTATTTTTTAAACCTTGTTGAATAACTTTGTTGATACAGTCAGAAGTTGAGAAAATTTGGGCAGTCCTTGTTGCTGGCTGCTCAGTACCTTTTTCAACTTTGTGGTGGGTGTGGCCCTGCACAGGCCTGTCTTTGGCCATGACCTTAAACCCAATATAAAAGTAATATAGGCCAAATCAGGATTGTATAAGTCACATAACGAACCTTATACGGTGGTGTGTGAAGAATTGTTTCCAGTCTGTAGCCCCCTTCAAACATGCCAGCCAGCCACCCCCCTCGAGGACCATACGGCCCCCATTGAGAATGGCTGTTCCACGTGCACCTTAACATCTAGAAAGGAACTCTAGTTAGTGGCAATCTGTCACTGCCAGTGACATCATTCACACAGTGCAGGTGGGGCTCTGCAAGGTGGTACTGGCCAAAAAATGACATTATTGATGGGTGAAGGCCTTTCAGGCCTGTTTCTGATCCAGATTTTCCAAAAATTTGCAAAAATCGGAATGTCAGAGAACGTGCTTCTTGCCAGATCTGCCCATTCTGAGTATCATTCCAGGAGTTCTGGCTCGTGCTTCTCCTGACTGTGTAGATTAGTCATCAGTTCCATGTTTAGGTCAATACCCAATCTGCCAGGGTCTGAGAGTGCCACGAATATCCAAGTGAGACTGGAACTGCAAAGCAGCATCTGCTATTACCCATGCAAAACCTTTCTTGGCAAAGGAAAGTCAGGAGTCAGGCATAGCGAGGAAATGGCGCTTGATTCACAACCAGGACCAGGCCTGTTTATACTCAAAGCTTTTCCTCCCTTCCTTCCTTCCTCCCTCCCTCACTCTTTTTAAAAAAAGTCTAACTTGCTAGAGCAGCAGAATCAAGTTCGCTCAGAGAACTAGTTATGCAAACAAGATACATTAGCAGTTTTGCCTATTTTGCAGAATTATAGCGAGGGACACGCACAGCACCCTGAAAATCAGATATTACACAGATCAGTTGGGGTTTTTTTTAAGTTGCTGCTTCTTCCGTCTCTTCCTTTTTTTAAAAAAAAAAAAAGCAAAGCTGTCCCTTCCCACCGCCTCCTTGGGAGGCAAAGCTGCCCAGAAGTTGGGATCCGCAACAGCAGCTGTGTGTCGCTTGTCCTCATCACCTGAAGAAGGCAGATCGGTTGTGACCCAAGTCAACCTTTCTTTGTAAGCAGTGGCACCTTGATTTTGGGAAACCAGAATCCTTCTCAAAAGAAGCCAGCCTGGCTCTACCAGGAGCTTTTGATGGGCTTTTGGCAGCCAGCAAAGACCGACTTGTTTTGTTTAGCTTTTGGTTCTGAAAATGATTGATCTTAAAAATAAATCTTTTCCTTTAAACAAATGTTGGCATTTAAAACACATTTTTAAAAAACTTATTTTTATCAAACAGATCTGTTCTCAGAGGAAGTTTTTAATCTTTTTTGTTTGTTTGCTTTCATGTCTATGTTCTTGGCGGTTGCATGCATTGCTTTGCTTTTAAGGGCTGAGGAGAGGAATAAATTTCAAAGATCTACACCAATACCCCACTATGCCACCAATAAAAGTCCTCGGGGTAGCTAACAACAATGATTTAAAAAAAATACAAATTAAGCATGACATTAAAATAATGAGAGCAAAACATAACAGAAAAACAAATAAATGAACATTAAAATAATAAATTAAAGTGTGGATTGAGGGATAACATAAAAACAAAGAATCACACATTAAAACAACACAGCAGTAAAAAAATGTAGCCAGCCACCCCCACCCCCGCCGCCATTTTACTTGCTCAAGGCCTCTTTCAGTAAAAAAAAAAGATGTTTACCTGCCAGTGGGAAACCAGCAGAGAAGAAGCGAACCTCTCCCTCAACAGTTGCAGAATTTGAGGGTCTCGGAATATTCCTTTTCATGTCCCTGTCTGGCATATTGCCCAGAAGAAGAGTTTTCTCCGAAGGCCTGACAGCCCAGGAAGGACTATATTGGATGGAGGAGCCTTTCTATTAACCTGGTCCAATGTAGTCTATGGGGTGTTGTAAGGTAAATCGACAGGGTGCCAGCTCCAGATGCTGCCAGGGGGTCCCTCCTCTCTGAGTGGGCTCTCTCCTCTCTCACACCAGGGAGCATTTCCTTGCCACCTCCTTCTAAGCCAGTGGTTCCTAACCTTGGGTTCCCAGATGTTCATAGAATCATTGTGTTGGAAGGGGCCTCTAAGGCCATCGAGTCCAACCCCCTGGCTCAAGGCAGGAATCCAGCTCAAAGCAGATCGGAGAGGCGGTGGTCTCAGTTTTCTTTGGAAGGCCTCCAGCGTTGGCGCACTCACCACCTCCTGAGGTCATGGGTTCAGTTGTCATACTCTCTACCCTGTTTCCCCGAAAATAAGACCTACCCTGAAAATAAGCCCTAGTAGGATTTTTCAGGAGGCTCGTCATAGAAGCCCTACCCCAAAAATAAGCCCCAGTGAAGTGAAACCCCGCCCTCCACCCTTGTGCAGCAACCAGAAGAAGATGACAGGACTGTCTTTGAATAAATGTCGATGGTTGTACATGAAAACAATAAAACATCCCCTGAAAATAAGCCCTAATGCGTTTTTTGGGGGCAAAAATTAATATAAGACCCTGTCTTATTTTTGGGGAAACACGGTAATAGTTAGGAAGTTTCTTCTGATATTCAGCCGAAATCTGGCTTCCTGGAGTTTGAGCCCATGGTTGTGTGTCCTGCACTCTGGGATGATGGAGGACAGATCCTGCCCCTCCTCTGTAGGACAGCCCTTCAAGGATCTGATGAGTGCTCTCCTCTCTCCCCTCTGTCTTCTTTTCTCAAGGCTAAACGTGCCCAGTTCTTTCTGTCTTTCCTCCCAAGACTTGGTTTCCAGCCCCCTGATCCTCCTTGTTGCCCTTCTCTGAATGTGCTCCAGTTTGTCGGCCTCCTTCTTCAAGGGTGGTGTCCAGAAATGGACACAGTCCTCTAGATGAGACCTAACCAGTGCTGAATAGAAGGGGACTAGTACCTCATGGGACTAGACTAGACTTCCGTTAATGCAGCCTAAAATCACATTGGCTTTTTTGCAGCCACATCACACTGTTGGCTCATATTCAGTTTGTGATTTACAACAATTCCAAGATCATTCTCGCTCATAGTATTGCTGAGCGAGGTATCCCCCATCTTGTAACTGTGCGTTTGTCCCCCCCCCCCCCCCCCGGTGTAGAAGTTTGCGCTGATCCCTGTTGAATTTCATTCTGTTCTTTTCAGCCCAGTGCTTAAGATATTTTTCAATTTTGTTCCTGTCTTCCAAGGTATTAGCTATTCCACCCAATTTTGTGTCATCTACAAATTTGATTAGCACTCCCTGCAACCCCTGATGCAGATCATTCATAAAAATGTTGAAGAGAACGGGGCCCAGGACTGAGCCTTGGGGTACCCCGCTTGTGACCTCCTCCCAGTTGGAGAAGGAGCCATTAATCATCACCCTCTGAGTATGATTCTGTAGCCAATTGTATATCCACCTGACCATTGTTCTATCCAGCCCACACCTAGTTAGCTTGCTAATAAGAATATCATGGGGCACTTTGTCAAAAGCTTTGGTAAAGTCAAGATATGCCATGTCTACAGTGTTCCCACCATCTAGCAGGGAGATTTAAAAAATGAGATAAGTAGTCTGGCACGATTTGTTCTTGACAAATCCATGTCGGCTTCTAATTATTACTGCATTGTTTTCAAGGTGCTTGCAGAGTGACCGTTTTACAATCAGTCCCAAAATTTTACCTGGGATGGCTGACTGGTTTGTTGTTCCCTGGTTCCTCGTTTTTGCCCTTTTTGAAAATTGGGATGTTAGCTCTCCTCCAGTCATCTGGGACGTTGCCCATCCTCCACGATTCCAAGACAATAATAGACGGTGCTTCTGCGATCTCTTCAGCCAGTTCCTCTAAGATCCTTGGATGCAGTTTGTCTGGCCCCGGGGATTTGAACTCATTTAAAGGAGCGAGGTACTCCTTCAGTATTTGTTTATCAGCCTCAAGCGGCAGTCCTGTTCCCTCCCTTTGTACTTCACATTTGCGTGGAGGAGCATAAGCTGAAGTAGGAATTGAGCCCTTCTGCCTTTTCTTGATGTCGTCTGTTATCCTGTTTGCACCCCCATTGAGTCGCTGAGCCACTGTTTCTTTTTCTGTCTGAAGAATGCCTTTTTGTTGCTTTTAGCATCTTTTGCTAACCTCAGCTCAATCTCAGTTTTTGCCTTCCTAAGGTCATCCCTGCAGTTCTTTGCTCCTTGTTTCTACTCTTCCTTTGTCGCCTGGCCTTCCTTCCACTTCCCGTATGTGTCCTTTTTGTTTTTAGGTCCTCTCTGAGCTTATTGTGAAGCCACATTGGCCTTTTCTTTTTCTTTTCTTTCTTTCTTTCTTTCTTTCTTTCTTTCTTTCTTTCTTTCTTTCTTTCTTTCTTTCTTTCTTTCTTTCTTTCTTTCTTTCTTTCTTTCTTATTGGAATTGTTTGCAATTGTGCCTTTAGAATTTGTTGGGGTTTTTTTTGCTTGTTTGTTTTTTTAGACACTCCCACCCATTTTGGACTCCTTTTCCTTTTAACATTTCCTGCTGTGGGACCTTACCTGTCATTGTTCTGAGTTCATTAAAATTGGCTTTTTAAAAATCCAGCATAGACGCGTGGCTAAAACTCTGCTTTGGTTCCCTTTGAAATCAAGAATTCTAGCAGAAGATGGTCCCTCTCGCCCAGAGTTCCCCTTCCTGCCACTTCCTCCACCACGTCATCTCTGTGGGTTAGGATCTAGTCCACGAGAGCGACTCCTCCGGTTTCTTTCACCGCTTTTGGATCAGCCACACAAGCCAGGAATTTCTAGGAAGGGCCATATTTGGCAGAATTTGTTTCCCAGCGAAGATCAGGGTCACTGAAATCTCCCATCACGACTCCATCGTGTCTTTTTGAAATGCTTGCAATTTGTTTCTCTGTGATTTCATCGGCCTCTTCTTCTTCACTGGCTGGTCGGTAGTAGACTCCAACGACCATGTGTTGCTGTTGTTGTTGTTGTTTGCCCCAATTATATGAAGCAAAAAATGCTCTCGATGGGACACCCAAGCTCATCCTCCTGTATTTCTGGGCAGGAATGTGGATTTTTGACATATACTGTGACTCCACCTCCCTTTCTATTCTTTCTGTTCTTTTTGAATAATTTATATCCTTCAATTGCTGAATTCCAGTCATGGGAGTCATCTCACCAAGTTTCAGTTTTTCCTGTCAAGTCATATTTATCCTCCTGAACTAGGATTTCCAGATCTTTTTGTTTGTTTCCCATATTCCTGGCACTCATTTACAGGCACTGGAGATGGTGTGATTTGTTGCTTGCTTTATTTCCTACATTGTTTTGAAGATGATTATTAGGTCCCATTAGAGGTGCTTGGTCTGTTCCTCTTTTCGCACATGAGCCTTCCTCTCTCTCTGCTTCTGAGCTTGCTTCTCCCTCCCCCTTCTAATTCAACCCATCTTCCAAAAAGCTTAGCCCGTGGTGCCAAAATCCAAATCCTTTCGTAGCCAGCCATTCAAGCTAAGTATTTCCCTTTCTATTCCTCTTCTGAGCACTGGTAGGGATGGGCAAGCAGGCTCTCTGGGCCTCTCCAAAATCCTTGAGTTTCCTTCCTGGAGCTTCAAAGTCTGATGTGATTTCTTCCTAGCTCCTCTTGGCTGTATCCTTTCTTCCCACGTGGAGGAGAAGAAAGGGATATATCTTTGTAGGTTTTGTGAGTGCTGGCAATCCTTCCGTTACATCCCTCATCTGTCCTCCAGGGAGACAGTATCGCTGGCGGGTCCCTGGATCTTCCTGGCATATTTCAGTTCCAGTCCCATACAGTAGGGAGTCAGTTTCCGACTACAACTCCTCCTCCTCCTCCTCCTTCTTCTTTGGTAGGGTGTGGGTTCAGCAACTGTACTTTGCTGAGCTTCAGCCTTACTCATGTCCTCCTGTGGGGTCCTGCTGTCTGGCAGAATCTGAAAGCGGTTTTGCCGTTCCACTGTTGAAGAGTGTCTCCTTTTTTTGCTCCTAACGGCGAGCCTTTCCCAGGGTGCCTCCTGCGCTCTGCGTGTTCTCTCCTCCACATTCTTCCTCCACTGCTTTCTCTTGCGGTTCTTCCACCTCCAGTGCTCCCCCCGCCCCCTTGAGTGTTGCTGCTGCTGAAGAGTTCTGTGTATGCCCTTTCATCTTCTCCTAGAGCCTTAAGCCTGGCCACTTGCTCCCCCCAGGTGTTCTTGGACTACCACTCCCAGAAGCCTCCACCACGAGCTGTGCTGGCCAGGATTCCTGGGAGTTGCAGTCCAAGAACACGCCTGGGGACCCCAGGTTGGGATCTCCTGCTCTAAGCCCAGTCTGCACCGCTGCCCAGAAGTGCCAGGGGAAGCTTATCTTCCTTGTTCTTGCATGGTGTTTTGCTCATGGAGCTTTAAGCTGTCCTTCACAGATAGAGCCAGGTCAGGAGCATACGGATATACTGGTGGTGAGGGAGTATAGCACAGGTAGAAATGTTTTTGCATTGTACCAGGGAGCCCTGGCATCAGCTGGACAGGTTGGAGATGGCAACCTCTTCCTTCCTCCTCTTCTGTCACCTCTTTTTTTCTTTCTTTCATGCCCACGATGCTCGTGGTGGCAGGATGGGCATAGCTCACTCAGCGCAAAGGTCCAAACTGGTTCCGTGCGGAATTTGGCCATTTGGATTGTGGTGGAAATCTTTCACTTCCCATGTTGCTGCATTTCTTCACATCCTACACGCATCTTCTCCCCATTCTTGTTTGGTAATCAGGTCACAAGACTTCCATGTTTTCTTTCCTGCTTTCACATTTTTGCACAAACTTGAAGGCATTTTTTTTTCTGAATGGGTTTACTAGTTTTGCACCTTTGTAGTTTTGGAAGATTTAGCTGTGTTAGCTTGTGCAAGCATATCCGGCAAAATCCAAAGGAGGGGGGGGAAGAGAAACAGGAAAAAAAGAGAGACAAAAACGTGGCACCTTAAAGACTAATTATTCTATTTTAATTATATTATAATTAAAAATGTTTTACTTTTGGCAATTTTACCTCATTTGTGCTATTTCCCCCACCTGGCTTGAAAAGTGTTTGTGTGCATTTTTAAAAAATTGTGTGAATGGCATGTTAGTCATTCCTGTTTACAACGGTGTGTCTTCTTTTCTGCACACTCTGGAATGCTCTTAAAATTTCTCCCAGATGTGCAAATTCATGAGGTGTGTTGCGTCTCTCAGCAAGTCTCAAGAGGTGCAAAAACTATCACGGCTGCTGAGGCCAACCCAAGCGTGTGGCTCTGCCTGTTTGGCAATTCCACTACCAGCGGCCGCCGTCCTCGTCGGCTTCCGCACTCGCTACTCGGGCCTAGAGTGCTCCGTCCTCCGCTCTTGCCTCGGAAGGGCTGCCACGCCAAAGGACCTGCTCCCCTCCAAGCAGGTCCTCGAGGGAAACAGCTGCTTGGTCCACGTTTGATTTTTATGGTTGTGAAGCACAAAAGGGAAGAGCGGGGGTTTCAACATTGCCTCTCCACACACTGGACGCCTGGGCCGTCCAACTTTGCAGCTACACAGGTCTCTTGGTCGTAGGCTTTTCCACTCCAGTGAGAGACTCCAGAATATGTTTATGTGTTTTTTTCATTTAAAGTATTCCCCCCCCCACCCTTCTCCTTAAAAAGGACCCATTAAAAGATGATATATACAAGATGAAAACAGATATTTAAAAAGCATCAGACAAATACCACCCTAAAAAGGGTAAACAAAACCAACACCAAAACACATTCAGAGCAACAAGGCTAAAAATCCCTAATCACGAAGGGAAAGCCTGTCTGAAGAGACAGGACTTGGTTCGGTTGCAGAAGGACAGCCAACAGGGGGCCCCAGCCGGGCTTCCAGTGGGAGGGAGTTCCACCGTCTGGATGCTGCTTAAAAATTAAGAAAATCATTTCCAGCTTTGCATCTGAGTATATAAGACTCTTCTCTTCAGCAAGGCTTTTTCTCAGTCACTGGCTGCCTAAGGAGAAGGGGGTGGCTGCCTTTCCCTTCTGCTCTTCCAGTTTTTGTATCTCTGGTTTTAATATTGTAAGCCTCCTTGGGCCCTCTTGCGGCAAACGGCCGGGTATAAATATTTGCAATCAATCATGAAGTAAATGCAGAGACCCGGACATGCAAGCCAGTGTTCTCTTTTCTCCCCGGCTCCCCTGTCAACGGGCTGCCTCTTTTAAGCTGGCGTTCATGTGTCACCCTGCAGGTGACGCCCCACCTGCCTCTGTGCCTCATGCGTCTGCCTGCTCTGCTCCGCGCCAGAGGAGGAGAAGGAGCACATGGCCCCTGGTGGAACTAATTTCCGCAGATGGTTTCTCGTTTGCAGGGGATGCGTGGCTTGTCAT
Source organism: Intellagama lesueurii (assembly GCA_037013535.1). Lineage (NCBI taxonomy): Eukaryota > Metazoa > Chordata > Lepidosauria > Squamata > Agamidae > Intellagama > Intellagama lesueurii. The sequence goes on along the minus strand of JBAJHW010000017.1, from coordinate 12,235,929 downwards.
GCTCAGACTTAACTTGCCCAGTTTTTGCAGATGCTTCTGACATGGCGGCAGCGCATAGCGGATCTCTGCCTTATTTAACATGACAGCTTTTTCACTCAGCTAATGGATCTCGGTTTTTTTTTTTTTTTGCCTAACCACAGGTTCTCCCTTCAGCCATGCATGAGCCACTCACATTAACCTCTGTTAAAAAGCAGGTCTTGCTTTCTTTTCTTTTTCTGGCACACCTACATTTTTATCAGGGCAGTATTTTAGAGAGAGCGCAGTTAGGGAATGTGTTACAATGAATGCTAAAGATTTTATAGACTCTTAAGTTGCTTTCCAACACCAAGATATTCTGTGTAGAATTGTAACACCACGGCTTGGTGGGTGCGATTAATTCGCCCTCCCGAGACCCGAAAAAATGATACATTTCGGGGTCATTCCTGAGCTCAACCCAGTATGTGGATGATGTGGCTCTGTGTCACCCCGAACGCACCCAATCTGTGTCGATTGTGGAAGCTAACCGAGAGTTGTTCCTGGTTAAGACCTAGAAGGACAACCACAGAGATCTCCAGGTAGAGCTAGACAAGAATTCTGCCCCAAAGCCCTGCGGCTGCCAGTCAGAGCCAAAACCATTGCCTTCATTACAGATGTGTAAAAGAGGGCATTTCTGCAGGTGTAGCTTGTGAGACGAACGATCACAGCCCCAAACAACTGTTTTGTTCACCTCCTGAAGAGATGTGGCTTCTTCTCATAAAGCTCCTCTTTGGCCACAGGCTGAGTTCACCATCAGCCAAAGAACGATCCACCGGTGGAACAAGACTCCTTCTGAGTCAAGGGCTGCTTGAGAGTAGACAAGAGACAGCCTGCAGGTGTGTTCTTCTGGGTGGGGCTCCAAGCCTCAGCCTTCTGGGCAAGATGCACCCGCTGTTTACCCAAAGGGGCGGAGGGAGGTGCTTCAGTGCCACGGAGAGACTTCCTTGAGCTTTGGTCCCCCTCCATGGGGGACTTGGTTTGTGGTGGGTTCTGCCCCATCAAACCCCTTTCTGACAGTTAGGTGGCCAGCTCTCTCTACGTGAAGAAACCTCTCCCAGCATATAGATAGAAACGTTGAGCTGGAAGGGGGCCCTCGAAGGCCATCAAGTCCAGCCCCCTGCTCAGGGAAGGGATCCAAGTCAAAGCAGGTCTGACGGAGGGTGGTCCAATGTTCTCCAGTGCTGGAGCGCTCACCGTGAGGTCATGGCTTCCATTGTCGTACTGCTCTAACAGTTAGGAAGTTTTACATTTTCTTTTCCTTCCAACTTTGATTTTATTATATATGCCATTTTCTTTTAATGCCATCCCCCCCCCCCCCCCCCAGTTTGGGATTTGGCTTGTTCTTAGCTGTTCCCCTCTGAACCGTGGTTGCAAAGCCAAACTCTGCCTTTACGAACTGAACTCTCCTTTGATCCTGAATGGTACGTCCTTTGGGGCAAACCTCACTGAAAGGATGTCCAGTCCGGAACGGCAGCCGAGAGATGACAACGTTGAACCGACAAGTGAGACAACCTTCTTCTTTTTCAGGATGATACTGAACCGTATTTCATTGGAATATTTTGCTTTGAAGCTGGCATAAAAATCATGGCGCTGGGGTTTGTTTTCCACAAAGGCTCTTATCTTCGAAACGGCTGGAACGTGATGGATTTTGTTGTCGTCCTTACTGGGTAAGTAACTTTTTCTTTTTTTTCCCCTCGTGGCCCTGTGCTCATGACCTCTCTCAATCCTTGTGTGTCTTTAATAAATCGGAGGAGAGTTCAGCGCCTCTGTTAGTATGCTTATTCTTATCAGAGAGGTGAAGGAGAGGGTAGGTGGTTAAGGACTTAGAGCAAAGCTGCATTGAAAGACACGTACCGTATGCTTAAAAGAAAAGCTGTGGTGGAGAATTTTTAGCCTATTTTGTTCAGAATGGGCTTATGGGCCCCTTTCCCCCCCCCCCCTTTTTGGTGAACAGTGGATGGCAAGTTTTTTCTTTTTTGTTTTTATTCCACAAAAGCTTTCTTTTGAAAACCACAGAATTGTTTTAATGCAAGATATGTTTTTAGAAAAAGAGAATGTTAGACAATGGGTAGAAAAGGCTGGTGTGATGTTTTGCAGAGAGCAAAGGGACACAAGATCATGGAAAGCTGGTTAGAAAATCATCAGTGTACTTATGCATGCGAGTAAATCCATTCTGAATAAGGCGTTCTTGGTTTTCTCTTAAATCGTTTTGGGTTTATTGTGAATTGAACTCTACCTCCTGCTTATCTGTATCAATGTGTGTTTTTCTTGCTGGAACTGAATAAAAGAGGACATTTTAAAATTAAAGAAAGCAATCCAGAGTTTTGATAGCGGGAGCAATAGAAAACATGTTTGGTTTTCTGAGGAGAAAGAAATGAGTAATGAGTTTTATAATGCCTGCTTGTTGTATCCACTTTGGGCTTCTGGAAGTGTGTGTTTGTGAAAAATCATGTGAAGTTACCATTGCATCTCTTGTAAAATTCTATCAGTGAGGCAAAGTGACTGCATGAAAGAGGTTGTGGGTTCTCCAAAATGCTGGGACTTCCTTTTGAAGAACACAAGATTGGCTTGCACCCCTGATGTCCTTCTGCCACCCGACAGCGTCCTTTGGAAACGGGTTTTCAGAATGGGATTTTAACTGTATTTTCCTTTAGTAGTCTGGTGTATATTTAAAAATGGAGTGTGCTTTAAAGTTTTCTGCCTTTCATTCATGCCAGCCTATATGCATTGGTCTATGCCTACTGGGCTCTCCTTTCTTCCGTCAGAATCATTAATCCCATTTCCTTTTATAGCTCTTCCCCGTGTACTTGGGCAACTCTCTGCAGCAGGAATTTTGGGGTCATGGAAGGCTGGAACCCTTCAGCAAACTTTTAAAAAGCTCAGTCACAACTCTTTGAATCTTCCGTGTCTATGATTTTGCCGGTGGATTGGGTGGGGAGAGAGGCTGAGGAACATGGGTGGGCCACAATAGAGGTGTGGCTTGCATGTGATGCCAGGGCCGCATCTCCCCTGCTCCCAGATTTTCCCCACTGTGCTTGCATGTACATGTCACACACGGTCACGTGGAAATGTAGTTGTCTGGTTGACATGTTGATCTACTAGGGACTTTTTTGTGCCTTGTGGAGAAGGGGTCCTTGGAAGGTGGTGCGCGAAGAATTGTCTCCAGTTGGTGGCCTCCTTCGAAGGTGCCAGCCCCCCCCCCCCCAAGAGGCTGTATAGCCTCTGAAGAAGGGCTGCTGGAGATGGGGGGGGGGAAAGAAAAAAGAAGAGAACCAGAAACTTGGCAGGCGGGCAGGCGGGGGCTTGTTTCCTTCTCCCTCCTTTGGATGACGTTGATTCTTCTTGTTGGTACTACTGGTGGTTGAGTCCAGATTTTGTAGCATGTTCTTTCTGAGCACTGTCACTATTGTGTGTGTGTGTCTGTGTGTCTGGAGGGGATCGGACGTAAAGGCGCAGTGTTCCCCGTGCGAGACAGGCACTTGCATTGCCAGCTTCTCCTTGCCTGTAGTCTCAAGTGCTGTTTGATCTTCGGAATATAATTGCACAATAGCAGTTTTGATTAGACATCTGTAATAAGGCGCCTTGTCGTTGTCATCAAACACGAGCATTCTTTTGAGGTACATGACAGCTAATGTCGTTGGCTTCTGACTTTGCTGGCGATCCTAGCTGGATGGTATTGAAACTGTCTTGTACATGAGCTTCCCACCAGGCAGGCAGCAGGAAAAGACTTTGCATATCCTCGGTGACATTTCTTCACAGAGGCCCGCTGCAGGGAAGAGGTTGCCGGCTGCTTTAGAGGCTGCCATTTCGACCCAGAGTACAAGCAGGGGGCTTATTCCATGCGCCCTTTCAAAAGATCTAGTGGTAGTATTTGTGCACCTGATAATCATGAACAAAGATGGAGTGATCATTTCGGCCAGTTCCTTCTACTGACAGCATCCTGGAGTTTTCAAATGTCTTCACAAATATGCTGGAAAAACGTGAAATCAAAAATATTTGAATGTGGGTGAAAGTAACAAATTTGCTAATCGAGATTGCTCACCTCATCTGATTTTGAAGACCTGTGTTGATGCTGCTGAATTGGAGTTGACACCCTCCCCCCCCTTTTCTTTTTTAAATTTTGAGGGGTTATCTGTAATTACATGCATAGTAGGAAAGTACAACACGATCTTCTCAATGCTGGGAAGGGCTGCACCACTTTAATTTGGCGGTACAAATGTATAATTTCATTTCAGTTTGATTTTTTTGGAGGAATTACTCAGTATTTGCAGAGTAAATGGAAAGAACTTGAGGTTTAAGATATTTAAATATGAGTGGAAGTGAAGTGAAGGGGCAGAAACAGATGAGAGGGTCACTTCAGAGCTAAAAGATGATAAGACATTATTTCTCCAAAACCAGTTTTTTTTTGGGGGGGGGAGTGGGGAGCTGCAGAGGTCACATAATCAACTTGCAATGGATGTCTTTGCTGATATTTTCATGAACAGCCACAAAAGCACATTGATTTATAGCTGGAAAAAGAAAAAAAAATGATAGAGAAAAAACCAACGATCTTTAACTTGTAAGGGAGCGCAGCTTCTAATTGCGAAGCTAGTGTCTCCTCTGTTTCTGCCTTGACAGATTCTTCCATTTCACAGCTGGGAGGAATTTCTCAATTCGGCTGAAGATCAAATCAGCAGCTTGCTAAGTCTGTCACTAACGTGTTCTGCAGAATTGTGGGCCTTTTGTCAGGTAGCATCTTTTAGGCCCTTCTTCATTTCACCTCTAAAGCAAACGGGAAGCCTCTTCTCTGTAGAGGGCCTCTCTGAACTGATGGATCTCTCTGTGCTTTAGGTCTCTGGCTGCTCCTTGTCAGGGGCTGGACTTGATGACCCCGAGGGTCCCTTCCAGCTCTGCAATTCTAAGGTTATTACTGTAGTTGGCTGGATTGCTTAGCGGTTCAGGTCTCTGGCTGCAGAACCAGAGGTTGGGAGTGGGAGTTCGATTCCCCCATCGGGCCTCCTTGACTGAGGTTGGACTGGATGATCCAGAGGGTCCCTTCCAGCTCTGCAGTTGTTGTTTTTAACAAAATAAAAACTACAATTAAAATTAAAACTTTGCGTGTGGACTTAGCAGCTCCATCCTCCCCACCTTCTTCCCCACCTCGCCTGAAAATCCTTCCTCAAGGATCTAAGATTATTATTATCATTATAATTATCTGAGATTATTTCAAGAAAGGAAACAGTTTTGTGGAAAGTCCTTACGTTCAACTGTCTCATCTTCCTAATATTTCCTTTCTGGGGAGAATTCTTATCTAGGAGACTAGGTTAGAAAATTAGCTGAGGCTCCAATACTTTGGCCATCTCATGAGAAGAGAAGACTCCCTGGGAAAGACCCTGATGTTGGGAAAGTGTGAGGGCAAGAGGAGAAGGGGACGACAGAGGACGAGATGGCTGGACAGGGTCATCGAAGCGACCAACATGAATTTGACCCAACTCCAGGAGGCCGTGGAAGACAGGAGGGCCTGGCGTGCTCTGGTCCATGGGGTCATGAAGAGTCGGACACGACTTAACGACTAAACAACAACAACAAAGGTTAGAAAGAGGTCAAGGAGAGAATGGACACAACAAGTTGGATAATGCTTTGAGGGGATGTGATTCGTTTTGTTTTCTGCTCTGCTCATAAGATGTATTCAGTTTTGATTGCCTTTGGAAGGCAGGGTGGCATTAAACCAATTTTTCCCCAGCTTCTCCAGCTGTGAGCAATAAAAATGGCAAAATGATCTATAGTAGTAAGTTTGCTGCTGAGATAGCATTTAATGCAGGTAGCTCTTAGGACTCATTTCTTCCTATCCATTTCTCGGCCTCACTTTGAATGCCATCCTGCCTGAATTGCTTCCAAGGTTACTCAAATTCTGGATGAAACCACAGCTTTAATATATACAGACTGAGCATGAGTTGAGAAGCAGGGTGCTTGTGAACCAGTCTAGGTTGGTGGTTCGAGTGCTGGATTGGGGAGACCCACGACTCACTAACAGAACAAAAAGTGCAGCCAGTGCACAAAAGTAGTAGAATACGAACCAACCAACCAACAATAAAATATATATATAACAAAGACCCAGCCTTGTGCTATGTACATGAGTATGCTGCGCCACTGAGGAGAATCTATGAGATTAGCCAAGATGTTAAGACAAGTACTAATTACTGTAACACGCTCTATGTGGGCTGCCTCTGGGAAGAGTCTGGAAATTTCAGCAGGTCCAAAACATGGAGCCAGATTGCTAACTGGGGCTGGACATGGATCACACACACACACCCCTGTTTGAGCAGCTCCACTGGCTGCTGATCTGGTTCGGGGCACAATTCAGAGGTGCTGGTTTGAGCCTATAGAGCCCTCGACGGCTTGGGCCCAAGCGGTCTCAAGGCGCGCGTCTGCCTTTAGGAGCCTGCCCAGGTCTTGAGATCACCAGGGGAGGCTTTTCTCTCGGTCCCATCATCCTCACAGGTGCTCTTGGTGGGGATATGGCAGAGGGCCTTCTCTGCTGCTGCTAGCTAGATAGATAGATAGATAGATAGATAGATAGATAGATAGATAGATAGATAGATAGATAGATAGATAGATAGGAAGGAAGGAAGGAAGGAAGGAAGGAAGGAAGGAAGGAAGGAAGGAAGGAAGGAAGGAAGGAAGGAAGGAAGGAAGGAAGGAAGGGAGGAAGGAAGGAAAGGAAGGAAAGGAAGGAAAGAAGGAAGGAAGGAAGGAAGGCAGAGAGAGAGAGAGAGAGATATGTGGGTATATCCCTTTTTTGCCTTTCATGAATGTTCATGTATTTGTGGGGAGTATGGGCAGAGCCGTACATATATGTCAGGAAGTCATCTTATTCTTTACCCCGGCAGCCAAACTGTTTGGGCGTGGCCTGGATTCAGAAGTGGGTGGTCGGGAGAGAAGCTGCAGAGGTTGGTGGCTCCCGTGGGGGCCGTGAATCGGCTCTGCTTCCTAGTGCAAGCTGTGAAGGAGCTGTCCAGCGTGCTGAACCGAGTTTGGGGGACCAGGGCCAGCAGCACTTTCGATAGCTCCTGTAAAATAGGTACCCATACCTGGAGTGATTTTTCCAACCCTGAAAAAACAAAGTCGCCATATTTCACTGAAGGGGGGAAGAGCTGAACTCTTCTCCGGCTCAGGGGACGATCCAAATCATAAAAGAATCGCGAGGGCTGCACACCTTGCCTTGTTCAAGAGGAATTTCATGAGTCACCAAGATTCATGATTTCAAGCCAGGGAATTGCAAAACTCAGTTGCTTCTCAAGTTTCTGGTCTTAAAGCAGCAAAGAGAGCTTTTAAAATGTATTACCTCTCTCTTCCTCTCTCTCTGACGGCTACTTGACTCCTGAATCTATTCTGAAATGGATTTTTTTTTCTAGCATCCCATCTTACACATCTACGTTAACTTTACAACATTTTTGCTGGCTGCGGCAGTATTGATGATTGGTACTTCTGTCATTTAATTCAGATATTGGGACGTTAATTAAAAAAAATAATCCAGAGTTCTGGTTTCATCCACCACGATCAATATCATATTGAGCTAAACTGGAGCTAATAGTTTCTAGTCGAAAAAGAGCTTGTTTTAGTGTAACTTGCTTGGGTTTGCAGAGTGAAGATGCTTGTTGCCACAATCTTGTTTACTTTCAGGGAGATTAATTTGGTGATTAATAACAGCAAGACAGAGAAATAGACTTATCTCCCACAGCAGATTAATTTTCCTCTAAATATATATATTTAAACTGCATTTGGGTTCTAGGAAAGATGGAATTCGTGACCTAGTCCATTCTTGTGTGATAAATAAAAACGTTTTTAAAAAAATACTGCTTGGCACATGATAGCAATTTTTAAAAAATATTTCTATCAGTTTTGAAAAGAGAATTTGTTCATTCTCTCTTCTAGAAATGTGCAAAAATGTATCCTACAATAGCCAGTGCCTTCTCACATAATTTTTTTAAAAAATAAATGTAAGCATTAGAAGGGTTGTTTGTGACTTTAGAAGCAATCAACTTCTCCATTTCTGCTTGTTTTTTGTCTGCATTCAGCTTCTCAGGAAAATAAAGTCACCGGAGACATTTTGTTCAAATTGTACAAAGCATTGGGCGGGGGGGGGGGGGGGATGGCTCACGTCTTCCTCTTGCTGGGGGTGGGTGAGATCTCTCACGGGGGAGGGCGGGAATCCTTGGCAGGCGGCCTTGCCCGTTTGGCAGCCTTGTCCAAATTTGTGGAGGCAGGTTATAGCTTGCAAAGGAAGATGCTTCCACTCGTCTGGATGCTGGACCCCCCTGAGGTTTTCAGCGACAGGTCACATTTCTTTTTCCATTCCAGCTGATGAACACCAGCCAACAGAGCTTGGGATGAAATATCAGCAAGCTTGGGTTTCCCTAACCCTCGACCCCATTTCAGTGCTTAGCATTTCTCCAGGGAAAGGGAGAAGGGCTCGGATCTGACTTTGGAAGAGATCTGCCATTGGGATCGCAACCTCCCTCTTAGGAGTTGCCTCTTCCCATTCCTTCCCTCTAACCCTCATTCTCTGCAAACCTGCAGATGATGATAACTTGCCGGACAGCCACCTCAGGTAACCGTTTTAGGGGAGCCCCATTAGGAGTTCCCCGGGTGTTTCTCCTGAGCCCTCTCCTTTCCTTCTCTTGGAGGACAGACCTGAGACGTGCTCTCTATAAACTAACCTTGAGGTCTCAGGTGTGGCGGAAGAGCGTCGTCACCCATCACCAGTCTTGCGGTACGATTCACCAACCACGCTAGACTTCGTTCTGGGTGTACAAGGGAAGCGGCTGCCATCTTGACCTTTGGCTTCACGGGAGCTGGCCCTGTTGGTCCTGTGGAGCAGTTTGCCAGCCAGGGTTTAAATCCAGGGTGGGGCAAAGTGTGGCCCTTGAGGTGCTGTTTAATAAATGGGTGGCACCCAACAGTTTGCAAGGATGCTGCCGGCACAAGGTCATGATTAAAATCCACCCCACGGTGACTTTGCTGTTGTTTGGGATGCAACCCTCTGAGCTCTAGTCAGCCGACGCCGAACAACTGAGGCTGATGAGTGACTTTTATCCTCTCCACTCCCTGCCCTCTCTCCCTTTCCCATCTTTGGCTCTCGCTCAGCCATGCAAGTGTGTCTCTGGTGCCCAAAGAACTCTAACAATCAAAATAGTTGTGTTGGCAATAATAATAATAATAATAATAATAATAATAATAATAATAATAATAATAATAATAATAATAATAAATCACCACCACCATCATCACTATGTGCCATGAAGTCAATTCTGACTTATGGTGAGCCTTTTCAGGGTTTTCCAGGTAGAAAGTACTCAGAAGTGGTTTCCCCTTCCCTTCCTCTGGAGGTAGCCCTGGGACCACCGTGCAGCCGGCCCAAGGTCTCACGGGCTGGCTCTTTTTTTTTTATCAGGAGGCCCAGTGGGGGAATCAAACTCCCAACGTCCGGCTCCCCAGCCGGTGACCTAAAACCACTGAGCTCTTCAGCCAGTGTTGGTTCTATTAGTATATTTGTAGAGGGATCAAACTGGGAGAGGGGATGAATAAATGGTCTTTATGGAACTCAGGCTAAAGGAGAGAAACGGCTTCTCTTTCCACAAGAGAGAACCAATGTGACAGAAGCCTTTTTCCATTACTCCTCCACCCGCAAAATCTCCCCTGCTGGCTTCGGTGTACCTTTCCTGGCTAGCAGTTCTTTCATTCTCCTTTCTTTTAATTTAAAGCCAGAAGAATAAGCTCAATTGCCATTTCACCTGTGTGACATCATTGCAGAGTGTTGTCTGCAAACTCTGCAGTTTGGCTGCCTGGGGGAGAATAAAATAAAAAAAAATTTAAATGACCCAGGCGAGCAGCAGCCACTTCTTACCAGTAGGGTCCTTAATGGGGCTGGTAGCACCAGACAAGCTCATTAATCAAGGCGCCGGTTTCCCAGATTTCAGTGCAATTAGCATACAGGGAAAAGAGAAAATCAGCTGTGCCAGGCTACTCAGCTGACAAGTGGCAGTGTCCGCCGGCTCCTGGGTTGTTTTATGGAGAGTGCGATTGTGGGCATGTGAATTTAGGAAGACGTCTTTTTATTCCATTACTCCATCTGGCTCAAGCACAAAAAACGAGAGGGCACATTTAGCATGTCATTAGAAGCTCACTTATTATGTCATTAGCAGTAGAAGCCAGAAGTAAAAGGTGTCTGTTTATTGTAACGCAAGCTGGCCTCATTCCATCCGTGGCTAATTATTTTGCTTTTGTTTTGTAATTGATCATCCCAGCATGGGTTTCATTGGCAAGTTTGATGGCTCTGGTGTGGAGCTTTGAAGGAAGTGCATATCTTAATTGTAATGCTAGGAAAAAGGCATTTCCCTTGTGGCATTTTTTTCTATCTCACATATTTTATACATCACATTGCAGGTTTTTCTATAGTTTTTCCTACCTCCCATTTCAGAAGCTGTCTGAAATTTTGGGCAGGTGTTTAGCCAGTCCTAGTGAGGTGTAGTGGATAGATTGGCAGACTAGGGTTCTGGAAGACAGGGTTCGAATCCCCGCCCAGCCATGGAAACTCCCGGGGGGGAGGGATGTACGGAACTGGTAAAGCCACTCCTTAAATACCTCACTTAGCTTGAAAACCTTGTTAGGGCCATCATTAGTTACTTCCAAGTAAAGCTGGAGATTACATGTAGAGGGTATAGCAAGTAAATGAAAGGCAACAGAGGCCAAATGGCAATGGACGCCAGCGGTGTTAAAGGGGAGAGAGAACTCATACGGTCAGCGGATACCGCCTGTGAACTTTCTTAGGCTTCCTTGTTCCCTCTGGGCTGTGTTGCAGTCCTTCCAGTGCCTGGGAATGGATTTGCCCATCAGTAATATATCTTGCCATGAGTTATTCCTGTTCCCACGCAGAATCCTTTTGGGTGTCTTCGTCTTGAAGGGGTAATTAAAAGCCACTGGCTGTTCAAAAAACCTGTTCTTGGCGGTGAAAACTTCTAGAGCTTGTTGCAGATAAGGGCCAAAGCCCTACTCCATAGTTACGCCGACAGAAGGGAAATAGTAAAACACACAGCAGCAAATTGCTGCGAATTGACAATTCCCCGCCCGGATTCCTCATTGTGTGCCAGCCTGGTGGCTGTGCACTTGACCGGGAATGCAAGCAAGCTGGGAGACCGTGACTGCTCCAAAGCAAGCCAGTGAAGTTTGCAGCAGGGAAGGGGCGTGGGGTTCCAAGTCCCAGTCTAACACATGAGCTCATTGGCTTTCTGAAATTCACCATTACATGATCTGCTAGCTGGCTAGCTGGCTGGCTGGCTGGATAGCTCAAAGCTGGCTGAACGGCTCAGTGAGGTAGGTACTTACCAAGCAGTGGAGCTTAAGGTTGGGAGTTCAGTTCACCCCTGTGAAGAGCCAGCCTGTGCAGCCTGGGGCAAGCTGCACAGTCCCACGGTGCCCCCGGAAGAAGGGAATGGGGAACTGCTTCTGAGTTACTCTCTACCTAGGAAACCCCCCAAAAGGTCACCCTAAGTCAGAATTGACTTGATGGCACATATTATTATTGTGCCAGGGACTGAACCCATAACATTACATGTACAGCATGTATTTTAGGACTCTGGTGGGTCCTCTCTCTTATTAGACATCCCCACTTCCTCCTCTAGACCCCCTGAATTCTGCTGCTATCGAGAGATTGAAGAAAAGCAAGCAGACCCTGCCCTTCCTTCTCCTTGCTCCTTCCACTTCTTATTTGGAGAAGGCGGGTGAAGAGGCAGCATTGGCAAAGGAGTGAGGCCAAGTGTCTCTGGGGGTGGCCATGGTCTCAGTGCCCTCACGCTATAGATGTCCAGTGATTCTTCTCCTTAAAACGTGGAAACTACCTGACTCAGAAATGGGCACATTCGAAGACTCATAATTCTGCAGTAGGCATTCTCTCTCTCTCTCTCTCTCTTTATGTGCCTGTGTGTGCATGTCAGGGGGAGACTGGACAGGTGAACCTCCAAGTATTCTAGGACTGCAGCTCAAATAACTTCTAATCGTTAGCTGTGCTATCAGGGACTGATGGAAACTGGAGTCCAGCAGCATCTGGAGCTCCGCAGGAACCCACCTTGATCTTCTCTTCCTCCACTCCCACAGTGGACAGACCCCTGTTTCTGGGAAACTTGGCAAAGTGGGGCTGGTTCAAGGCCAGCCAAGATGTGCATGTGTTTGTTTTTGATTCCTCAGATGTAACTCTTGGCTGATGTGCCTTAAAAAAAATTGGCTTAAGGAATCAGCCCAGTCTGGATCCCGAAACTGATCCAGAGTGAAAAGCAAATAGGAACTCACCCATTTGGCAGAAAAGGTGAGCCAGACAGCTTTCCACATGGCGTGTGAACGAAAGGCCAGATCCGGTGAGATTATTTAATGAGGAGGAGCCTTCCCTCCCTCTTGGCATGGTTGCCTCAGCCTCCTGTCTCCTTTGGGCTCCTTCGTTCTTCCAAAGAGGAAGGCAAGAGTGAGGTTGCACTTCACTGTGCCTGAGATCCCAGTTAAAACATTAACATCATCACTCTGAAGATGCCGTTGAAGGCCATTTATAGGAACGGGACTCGGTGGGAGTTGCGCTTTGTGTATGTCTCCGGTCAGGCAAGACACTTTGCAAAAACTGGGCCCTTGGTACTGCAGCACACTTGGGTGCATTCTCTCCCTCTCTTAATGTACGAGCAGAAGACTCCCTGGAAAAGACCCTGATGTTGGGAAAGTGTGAAGGCAAGAGGAGAAGGGGACGACAGAGGACGAGATGGCTGGACAGGGTCATCGAAGCGACCAACATGAATTTGATCCAACTCCGGGAGGAAGTGGAAGACAGGAGGGCCTGGCGTGCTCTGGTCCATGGGGTCACGAAGAGTTGGACACGACTTAACGACTAAACAACAACAATCTTAGTCATACTTGCCTCTTTAGTGATGAACCCAACCTCCAGATGATGAGGATCGTCATCATCATCATCAAAAACAATAGGCACAGTCAATCAAAACTATAAAAACATTGACTGGTATTATATAACAGATATAGGTTTTAACCCAAAACCTAAGTATCTGTTAAATATTGGCGCAGTATGTATTTCTCTTGTAGGCATCCTTCAGTCTCGAGAGACTATGGTAACATCCTCTGTATGGAGGACTTGGAACAGCGTCTCGTGTGGCTGAGAAGGCCAAGAGTGACCATCCCTTCCACACTGAAGACAAATACAATCTGTCCCCTGTCCAGCTCCCTGATTTGGCTGGTTTCGGGACTGCCTCTTCGCCTCGGCCTTCTGGACAAGGGTCTCTTCAAATTGGGAGAGGCCATGCTGCACTGCCTGCCTCCAGGCTGAACGCTCAGAGGTCAAGATTTCCCATCTGTTGAGGTCCATTCCTAAGGCCTTCAGATCCCGCTTGCAGATCTCCTTGTATCGCAGCTGTGGTCTCCCTCCGGGGCGATTTCCCTCCACTAATTCTCCATACAGGAGATCTTTTGGAATCCGACCATCAGCCATTCTCACGACATGCCCAAGCCAACGTAGACGTCGCTGTTTCAGTAATGTATACATGCTAAAAATTCCACCTCATTCTAGGACTACTCTATTTGGAGCAGTATGTATGCTGTTCCTAATATTGCCAATTTTTGTAGCTCTGATGGTGGTGTGATTGCTGAGATCTGCCACTGCTTATAGTATTGTGTGAAATTTCTCAATATCGTTCCGAAAGCCCCGATGACTATGGGGACCACGGAAGTGTGTTTCATTCCCCAAGCGAGATGTTTCGATTACCAGGACTCTGTATTGTGGTGGTGGTTGTGGTTGTGGTTGTTATTCTCTTCTCAGTGTTGGCAAAAAAATCCAAGTAGAGAGGTAGAGAAAGTACAGTGGTGAAGCAAGTTCACGGCCCCAGTGGGGACTGTTTCTCCCTTTGTTTTTGTCATATCAGTATAAAGAACTATTTTCTTCCATTTTTTGTTCATATGTTACAAGGTTGGGGTGCCAGGAGCAGGGGCCGTGTTTAACCTTGATTCATTCTGAACAAAGGATGTGTGGCACGAAGCGCAGAAATGGTTGTCTTGTAAATCCCAGCTTCTTTTAAAATGACAATAAAACCAAGGTTCTGACTCCAGCCGGCATCCCTGGTAATCTTGAAAAAAGATCAGGACAGTCTGTTCTCAGCGGTGTAGCAAAGGCAAGACTGTGGTATTCCAGATGCCTTGGATGACAACCCCACAGTCCTTTGTCATTGGCAACACACCCTGGGGGTTCTGAGGGTGGTTGCCCAAACATCTGGAGTGCCAAAGGTTCACCACCCGGCGGCCCCGAGACTTTTCGATGAACAGAGATTACTATGTTTTCTTTGACTCTCCACTCACTTTCCTGTCCCTCTGAGTTTAGATTAAATCCTCACAGCAGCTGGGCTAGAATGAGTTGGATTTCTTTGGGAGCAATATTATTATCGTCAGCTGTTTCAGTGCAAAGTTATTTGGGGTGGTTTGGTCTTGAAGGGGCAATTAAGACCCATTAGCTTTAGCAACAACCTTTTGGCAGGTTTGTTGGATGTAAGATAAAGTGGACTGGTATGGCTGCTTGAAATGTTGGCCTTTCCTTTGGGGAGTGGTTAGGGGAACTGTTGGGATGAAGACACCCTCACCAAAATGTGTTGGATTCCCACTGCTGGGAATCTCATTTTGGTTGAGATGCAGGAGAAACCTGTCTCTGTGGTGGAGTCCTGACTGTGTAGATTCTGTCTGCTAAACCCTTCCTTGATCATGTTTGAAAGTGCCTGACGAACACCATTTTATTTAGAGCTTAACCTGCCTGCCTGCCTGCCTGCCTTTCCTTCCTTCCTTCCTTCCTTCCTTCCTTCCTTCCTTCCTTCCTTCCTTCCTTCCTTCCTTCCTTCCTTCCTTCCTTCCTTCCTTCCTTCCTTCCTTCCTTCCTTCCTTCCTTCCTTCCTTCCTTCCTTCCTTCCTTCATCATCTCTCTCCTTCCTTCCTTCCTTCCTTCCTCCCTCCCTCCCTCCCTCCCTCCCTTCTGAAGTCCAGGAATCAGCCAAGATTGTATATTATAGATCCTCTTTGAGTGTTTGGGGCATAACTCGGTGGAAGCAGCTCAGTTTGCATGAGGGCAGGTGGGACACTGTCCCACAGAATCCTCAGAGCACGGCAGGCCACCCTGTTCCTACCTGTTTCTTTGCCAATATAGGTGTGTGTGAATGCAAACGCTTTCCGGCCTTTCATGGCTATCTCTGTGTATGAAACACCCACTCCTGCCACGGCTGCGTCCATGGCCTTTGGTCCTACCAACCGCTCTGGGAAACAACTCCCAGCAAACGTCCCCTCGAATGTTCCGCCTGTGCTGGGCAAGGGCCGGATCCAAATGGGTGACCGCGCTGGCTGCGGCTGTGCTGCTTGGAGGGGATGTCGACTGCCAGTGAGTGTTTGAACATCTGATTTACATGCAGCAGGTTCAAGGCTCAGTATCCCACCTGCAGGAGAGGCTGGCGGCTCTCAGGTCCATGGGGCATCCACCTTCACCGTGTTTTAGCTTGAAATTTACAGCAGCTCTCCATTGTGCTGATCCATTTCCTCAAATTATCTGAACAAACTTTATTGCTTAAAACCATAGGTCATCACAATAGATGAGCAGCAACACAAAACATATAAGACATTGACTCCATAGAGTTACACATAAATGCAGTCATGGTCGTATGGATGCATAAAGTGACACAGCCACCCTCGTTCCTTAAGACGTTTGGTGCTTGGCACGTATCTTCTTTTCTACCAAAGCTAATTATGTGACTTGATTGGTAGTGGTTGTATCACTGCCCACAAGCAGTATAGATAGCTGAGCCAAGGGTGGTCTGTCACGTGGAGATCTAAGGATACAACCAAAAAATTGACTGCTGGGTTCTTGTACAAAGGGCAGTTTAATAAATAATGAGAAGCATCTTCAACCTCTGCTGATCCACAAATACAAAGTCTTTGCTGAAATGCATTTCAGCACCAAGAAGAGCTTCTTAAAGTTCAGACTAAAACAGAGCGGATATAGTGCCCCACTGATGTTGGGGCCAGTGGCCTCCACAGCCTGTGTATCCTGGTGAGGAAGGCTAAATCTAAATACTAGCCAGGCCTCACCTAGCTTAGCTTCCCAAAATCAGACCACCTCAGCTGCACTTAGCATGTCCTGGTGGAGTACTGCCTGAGTGCCTAGAACATCGGTCAGAACTAGTGCGGCTGACTTGCCAGCTTAAGCCTGAGGGCACCTCGGAAACCCCCAATGCAACCTCTTCCAGACTTGTGGGAGCAGTTTTCTTTTTTTTGGGGGGGGGGATGGATGGAAAGGAAGATGCAAATCTCTGAAAATCTACCAGAGCTGGCGGAGTCCATCCATTATGGAGTGCCTTTGGAAGAGGGGAAATCGGCCTCTTCTTCCCCTCTGTTGTTTCATTTCACCTTTAAAGGCACTTCGGTTGTTCTCCAATTTTGGCATAAAATGTTAATACATTTGGAGGCTGCTTGAAAATGGAACGACAGAGTTTATCGGTACTTCTTTTCCCCACCCTGCAAGAGGACAGGGGTTTTATTTTTCAGACTGTGTTTGGTTTTGTGCAAAATAGAACTCGCCGAAATGGAGAACTTAACCTTTGAACGGAATGAGCTTCAGGGGTGGTGGTGATGTGCCATCAAGTCACTTCTGACTTAGGGTGACTCCATGAATGAGTGATCTCCAGAGCCCTTGATAGCCCTGCTCAGCTCTTGTCAACTCAAGTTCCTTGAGGAAGTCAGTCCGTCTCGTATTTGGTCTTCCTCTTTTGCTACTGCCTTCCACTTTTCCTAGCATTATTGTCTTTTCCAGAGAATCCTGCCTTCTCAGGATGTGCCCAAAGGAGGACAGCCTCTGTTTCAGCTTCTTTCCTTCCAGAGATAGTTCAGGCTTGACTGGATCTAGGACCCGCTTGTTGGGCTTTCTGAAGGGATCCTATAGAGCATATCTCTTCAGCTGCTCTCTGGGATGTTTGACCTGTGCCCATTAAGGCAACCGTTGCCAAGCCTGGACCCTCGCATGCTGTTAGCCTACGTTTCCTTGGAATCCCTGACCTCAGTGTCTGGTGATCCTAAGCTTGGGAACCCCTGCGTCTAGCCCACCACGGCTGGGGAAAGCATTGCTTGCGGCTTTTGTAGTCCTTTATCGTTGGCTCTTCGGGGCAGGAGTGCACTCCTAAATGGTCAAAATCCATTTGTCTTGCCCTCTCCATCCCCACTCCTCTCTTATTCCTTGCTTTCAAACAAGGACGGTTGACTCCCCAGCTATTGCTGGACTGCATCACCAACTCACTGTTAGCCTCGCCTGCCTCCAGCAGATTTGCTACGAGGGTAGAAATGGGGAGACGGTCAGTGTGCTTTTCCTGTTGCAAGAAAGCCGACAAAGGCTCTTGTGGCACCTCAAACATTCATAAACGTCATTTGTCAGCTTTTCTGGACTGCAGATTAGACCATACCTCTGGTGAAGTGGCTTGCAGTGCTTGGAAACGTAAGCCAGTCGCTAGTCTTTAAGGCACTCCACCCTGCAAGATGGTTGGATAGCTCAATAGTTTAGGCAGAGGTTGGGAGTTCGAATCCCCACTGTGCCTCCCGGCAGAAGAGCCAGCCTGGGTAGCCTTGGGCAAGCTGCACAGTCCCAGGGCTACCCCCAGAAGAAGGGAATGGAATACCAGTTCTGAGTACTCTCTACCTGGAAAACCCTGGAAAGGGTGGCCATAAGTCAGAATTGTTTTGATGGCACATGATTATTATTGTTATTATTATCCTTTGAGACATATATAGCATCGGGCAGTGATTGCAGTACCAGCAGAAATACATCTTAAAGAAGTTTGCTGGTGGCTATCTGAAGAAGCAGGCTGAATTGCATTAAAATGTTTGATGGGAAACGGGAAAGAAATTTTACTCTTCTCAGCTTCCCACGATGTGTGTGTGTGTATTAGCCTGCATAATGGATTGCCCCATCCTCGGTCTATTGAATCAGATGTTCCCTTTGCTGTCGCCCATGGAGAAGCCATCACCCCTGCTACGTTTCTATGGTGATATCCTACTTAGCTGGAGTTTGTGTAGCAGGGATGCTTAAAAGGGTGTGTGGTTTGTGTTTCCCGTTTCTTTCCTGTGCAAATGGATCCTTAGAGCAAGCCCAGCCAAGGGCCCTCAGAAGGAACGCATCGCAAGAGAAGGCATTTCATGCCAGCCTTGGCAATCGCCTCTGTTCATATCTCAGAGACGATATTTTTTTTTTGCTGTTTGTCACACTAGCGTGGTGATAGATGCAAGGAGAAGAAACTGTAAATAATTCTCTCCACCCTGTGAGCGGCCGAGGTATTCTGTAGCTGAAAGTAAGAGAAGAGAAATAGAGAGAGAGAAAAATAATCTTTTAAAAAATTGGGTGTGATTTAAGAAAGTTTGAACAAATTTTGCAAAAATGACTGGGCTTACTGCTTTCGAGGATGGATTTCTAAGGATTGGTGTACTAAGAATCCTTGGTTCTTATTTAATACTTTTGATGTAATTCAGAATTTGTGAATATAGCCCACTTCAGCTATCTCTGTCTTTGTAATCTTCCTTTGTAACTTCCTTTCTCCACTCTGGGTACTTTGAGATCTGTAAAGGAACCTCCTGAGCTGATTGTGCAGAAGTGGTGTGAGCCCACGGTTGAGATCCCAACGGGATCTTGGAAGGAACAATGTCCCTTTGGGGAAATTTTCCATAAGCTTGAAAGGATGCTCAGGGTTCGGGGAGGTGTCAGTCCTGCTGTGCCCAACTGGGGTTGGTGGTTGTGAAGCTGGGCCAGATGCCATTGTTGAGTAACAGAGAGCAAGGTTTGCATACATAACCCCCGAGAGTCCTTCCCTGGGACCTCCAGTTACCGTCAAGGTGGGAAACCTGTGAATGGATGGGTGATAATAAAATTCTGCCTCTCCGATATAATACAATATATAATACTATATATAATACAGAGTAGACTATCTGTCTAGATGGGTGGGGTATAAATCTAATAAAATAAAAATTAATAAATAATAAATACTAGAACTTCCTGAGGTAGTGCAGTGAAGCTGAATGGTGGCAGATCCAGGAGCAATAAAAGGATATACTTCTTGAAACAATGGCTGGAATCCTATTTCAGGCACTTGGGCACAAGGTGTGACCTTTGGAAGTAAATTGCCACCAATTAACACACCTCCAAGACACTGTGACACAGTGTGGAAGGGATGGTCACTCTTGGCCTTCTCAGCCACACTAGATGCTGTTCCAGGTCCTCTATTTAGAGCACGTTACCATAGTCTCTCCAGACTGAAGGATGCCTAATCTAATCTAAGACACTGTCTGTAGCATTCCAAGTTGTGCGTGGCTCAGGGTTCAATGGATAATGCCTACAGAGATTTCTTAACTTAGGGTGATTCACTTCCAAAAGTGAGGCCTTTTGTGTATGTGGGCAACAGGATTTCATCATCTGCATAGTTAAACGATGGGATTCCTGACTGCAGGATGCAAGGTGGAGCAATGGCCGTGGCGAAGATGGCTTCTGCTTGGATAAATTCATGTTGATTGGAGTCATCAAGAGCTGTGTGTCACATCCTGCCTCTACTGGTTGCTGGGGAACAGGCGACGTGGGCTTATGGATGGGCTGCCCAAGGCAAACCGGGTGGCCACGGCGTCGCCCGCCTGCTCCTCGGGGTACCTGGCCCGGAGCTCCCTCCAACCTGGCAAGGCTGCGAAAGGCAATTTCATTCAAACCTCAGTTGCAAGGCCTGCTGAGGTGGCTGCTTGAGTTTTCCATTCACAAGAGCGTCTTGGCTTCAGAAAGAAGCTGCCTGCATTTTTCTTTGCTGCCTTTTTGATGAATGGCTTTGTGGCAGGGGAGAAAATGAAACATAATCGTTTACAGGAAAACTTAAAACAAATAACAGTATAATGAAGATAAAGCCACAGACGCAACCGTACAAACAGCAACAGAGCCAGGGAGAAGTCAGTGGCACAGGCTTATTGATTGTAGACGCCTTAACAGAACCGCAAGAGACAAGGGGGGCGGGGAGAGGGACACCTTCTCCCACCTTAACTAACACCCCCTTGGGCTTAAAGGGAAACATAGACGACACCCAACATTCATTAGACTAACACCAGAGAAAAAGGCCGCCCAGTGCGAAATCCTGAACTTCACACTTGATCTCTATGTTTCAGAGCTCGAAAAGCGGACATTTTCGTTTGGATTGCCGTTCCTGGCCTCTCCCAGCCAGGGGGAAAGGGGGAAAGGGTTGCAGGTAGATGGTGTGAAGCCTGGGCTGAGACCACAATGGAAATAGGGGAGGCCATTTTTGGACATTTGGGAATAAAAGACTTCTTGGTGTGTTATGGAACACTTGGCATCTGGGAAGATACCTGGATATTGAGGAATTCTGGAACTGGTTGATCCAAGCACAGTTAGTTTGCTATTTTGGTCATAAATGTAAGCAAGGATGCAAGAAGAACACAGAAAGGAGGGTAGGGGCCAAAGAACCGTAGGAAACAGCTCTTTGTTGTTAATGAGGCCTAGCTCATGACTGTCTATTCCGGGGTGAGGGTTCGCTGGTTTGTTGGGTTGAGTCGGTTCAGGTTTGTCAAAACCGACAAAGCAAAATGAACCAAACTGATGAACTTTTAAAGCAATTTTTGCTCCTGTGGTTCAGTTTCGCGTATTCCCCCCCCTCGCCCCATTCCCCCTGCCCCTCCCCCTCCTGTTCCCCTTCCCCCACCTCTTTCTGGTCCTGCCTCCTTGTTGTCCTCCATCATCCTTCCAGGAGCCCGGGCACCCCCTGCTGTGCATGCGCCAGATGATTTCCCGGATCAACTGGAACTCCAGCGTATGTGCTGAGCATGCACATGCGCCGAGGCAGCAGGCCCCGCTCACAGAAGCTAGGCTGCCGTCTCTGCCCATGCGCTCATGTCTGTCTGCTGACGGGTCTGCCATCCCCAGAGGCCGCAGGCCTGACTTTCGGAAGCGAACCCAGGCTGCTGCCTATCAAGATGGCCGTGGGGGAGGCCACAGTCCCTCTAAGCCGTGGAGCCGTGCAGCACTGCTGGATTGGGGCTGCCCCTTTGCTTCCGGTCGCAACGGGAACCTGCACGCCCAGGGCGGGGCTCTGTCCAGCACTTGGGAAAATGAGAGGGAACAATGGCTGGGCGAGGAGGCGGTGGCAGGGCAAGGTGGGGAGCGGATGGAGGGGCAGTGGGAAGGGGCAGGCGGGTGGGTGAAGGGGGTGGGAGTTTAGTTTCTTCTCCCAGGCATGTTTTTTTTAAAAAAAACTGGTTTGTGGTTCATTTTTAAAACAAGTTCAGAAAGTTCGTGGTTCGTGACTAGCTACGAACCAGGAACGAACACGAACCACCGTTTTTTCTGGTTTGGGCCCATCTCTAATGGTCACATGGCTATAGATTCTGCCTCTGAATATTTGTTGTTGTTTAGTCATTAAGTCGTGTCCGACTCTTCGCGACCCCATGGACCAGAGCACGCCAGGCCCTCCTGTCTTCCACTGCCTCCCAGAGTTGGGTCAAATTCATGTTGGTCGCTTCGATGACCCTGTCCAGCCATCTCGTCCTCTGTCGTCCCCTTCTCCTCTTGCCTTCACACTTTCCCAACATCAGGGTCTTTTCCAGGGAGTCTTCTCTTCTCATGAGATGGCCAAAGTATTGGAGCCTCAGCTTCAGGATCTGTCCTTCCAGTGAGCACTCAGGGTTGATTTCCTTCAGAATGGATAGGTTTGTTCTCCTTGCAGTCCAGGGGACTCTCAAGAGTCTCCTCCAGCACCACAATTCAAAAGCATCAATTCTTCGGCAGTCAGCCTTCTTTATGGTCCCAGCTCTCTCTGAATATTAGGGATGGGTGTTTTTTTTTATTTCTTGGACTACTCATCCCAGAAACCTCCATACCGGGCATTCTGCCTAACCAACAGAGACCTTGCAGATACCTAAATGTGGCTCAAGGCTGAAACTGGAAGGCCTTCCTGGAAGGTGAGATAGGCCTCGTACTTCCCAAGCTTCCCATTCCTGCCCCAGTGCTCGCCGAGAGCTTCCTTTCTGAACAAGAAGTGGGGCAAAGGCAGGCCTGGCTCAGACTCCAAGCCCTCCAGGGTCATCCTTTCCCCCAGTGAGCCACACCGAGGTGCCTGCCGGCTGCCTGCCTGCCTGTCAGGCAGAACTCCCAGAATGGAGGATGACAGGATGGGTAGTCCCAGAAACCTGAAAATCCCATCCCTGCTGAAAAACGGAGCCGCCGTCGCTCAGCCGCCAGCCTCTGCAGATGCCACCTGCCCTTGGTGGCCGTCTCTGGGGCAAGGGAGGAGCCCAGACCCCGGAAGGCCGAGGCGTTAATCTGTGGCGTCCCCTCCACCCATTGGGACCTGGCCATCTTCGGGCACAAAGGGAGGCCGTGGGGGCCCCACAAGTGGGCTTGGGAGCCCAGAGGTCGTCCCCTGGCCACGTAGAATCCCCCTCCTTGCCGACAGCTCATTGGAGGTGGTCTAGTGGAGTTCTCTCCCATCACCGGGTCTCCGTTCCATGTTTACGGGCGCCCCAGACTCAACATGGCATCTTCTGTATGTGAAAGAAATTCTCGGTTCTTGTGCTTTGGCTGCTCCTGATTGCGCCTGTCCAGATGGCCATGGATTTGGACCGAGATAGGTTTGTGTTGGCTCCTTGGAGTTGGTCCATCAGCAAGAGATTGGCGCGCCTCTTCTTTTCTCAGACGGCTGGACAGCTCAGCGGTTTAGCTGCCTGGCTGCCGATGTCCCACTGGGCTTCCCTGAGAGGGGATGGACTCGATGCTCCCGAGGGTCCTTTCTCTCCCGAGGGTCCTTTCTCTCTGCAGTCCTGAGACGAAGCCGAGCTTCTCTGCAGTCCTGAGACGATCATGAAGGACACGTCGGCCCTGTGGAGCTGCCTGAGAAGTAGGTGGGCATCGATCTCTTTTTTGGGGAAACAGACCTTCCTCTCCAAGGCACTGGTTTCCAACTGGAAGGAAGAGTCCTTTTACTCACCTCCGTTTGCCCTCCTCAGATGCCGTCTTCTCCTTAAAACCTGACTGGCGCCAACCCAGCTCTCCCTGCTCACGTTCAAAGGGTAGTGAAAGGATTTTAAGGTAGATTCTCACTGCCTTGTCTCGGTTCCATCTCTCTTTTCCCCTCCCCACACTTTTTAATGGGATTTTTGGGTCTTGACAGGCCAGGAGCCGTAATCAAATCTCATGCTTCAGGGCATGCGGTAATTACCTCCAGGGTCCAGGAAGGAAATGTGTTTCGGCTCCCTCCTCCACCCCTGGTTTTTCCTTCTCTGTTGACTTAACGTGTGCCGCTCATTCACTCGCTAGGAGGAGGAGGAGGAAGGGATGGGTGAGATAATTACTGACTAAGGTAGCTATTAGTTCAGCAAGCTTGCATAGGCTCCACCATCCCTATGTTCTGTGCTGCTTTTTTCCTCTTTTCTGGAGACGCCGGCGTATTCCCTGATGGCTGCAGTGCCTTGTGAGCATGATCGTTCAGCCATTTTCTCAGGGCTGTTCGAAGCCGAGCTTCTCTGAGAAGGATTTTGTTGCTGTAGTCCAGAGCTGTGCTACTTAAGCACAGGTGGTGGTTGCAAAATTTGTGATATCCACAAACAAAACCTGCCCTCTGGCTGTGCAATGACAACACTTGTGAAACTGTGCCAGGTCGTGTTGCTATGCTAGCAGGATGTTTGCAGCCTCGCATGCTGACTTGAGTCGTTTTGGCTGGGGTAACTGTCAATCTGTCCAATAGTAACCAATACTTCCCTCTTGCCTCTGATTTCAAAAACAGCCCCACCTCTCTGCTGGGAGCTTTTTCTCTCTCTCGAATTTGTTGAAGTCTGTTGTTGAAAGCGGTCATGTTTGCTGTTCAATTGTAAGTAATGGAACCTTTTATTCTTTCTTCTACTAATGTCTCAGAGTAAGTTACTAAGACTGCAAGTGCCAGTTAATGAGAAAAGGGGACTACTTTGAGGAACTTGAAGCTATTTTGTTCTGTGAATCCCCCCTCCCACTTCTGCTGCACAATAGAGTATTGAACTCTTGAAAAAACATTTGCTATGATTATCGTGAGAAGATGGGATGTACGTGCAGTGTATTCAGGCACAGTGAAACTTTGGAGCCGTTTTGAGAGATCATTCCTTTTCTTATTTTGACTTTTTGTTTGGAAGTGTTGCCTCTGTGATTCCGGCCATGGGAGGGACTGGACTGCAAACCGTTTATGGAAAGGAGCCACACCCGACATCCAGAGCAGACAATGGGAGCTGAATGAGCAATTTCACATTTCTCTCGAACGGCATAATGAGAGATATTTTGGCACTGAGAAAATTAGCATAAATGATCAAATTGCTAATCTCATTATCCCAATTAATAATGTGCCATGTTAAAAATAGGGAGGCCTGGATACACTGGGCAGGCATTTTTCTGTGTCCTTTCAGATAAATCGTTCCTCAGGATGAAGCATCATTGAATCAATGAATGAATGAATCAATCAATAAACAAACCCAGTAATTCAGAGAGAGGGAGAGGGAGCCATTGAACTATCAGGAAAGTATTTGGAGGAAGAAAGGTTGCTTTTCTCTCTTTGCTGTTTGGGAGCAATCCTGGATACATCTGCTCAGAAGGAGGGATGAAACCAGGGGTGAACTATGAAGAATTCGTCAATGTACTTACAGCCATGTCTGTAAGTATAGTGGGTCTGCAGGGCCATCCAATGGGTGCCAGTGTTTTCAATATGCAAAGCCAACCTTCTCTGTCTGTTCTTGCCTGGCTTAGGAGCAATACCTGTGAACAGGGTCCATGTACCTCCACCGAACATAAGCCAAAGTGGATTCACTGGTGCAGTGAACCTCCTCGGTTGCATAAACATACAACTATAGTACTGTCCTCCCCATCTTCATTGACCGAACTCACCAGGCACAGCTGTTCCCAGATGCTGTTGGACCTGCCTGCCATGCAGGTGTTTAAGATCTGAAATACAGCTGGAGAGCTCAGGGGTTGATGTCTCTGGTTGCAGAGCCAGAGGTTAGGAGTTCAGTTCTCCCACGGTGCCTCCTTGAGAGGGGCTGGACGTGATGATCCAGAGGGTCCCTTCCAGCTCTGCTGTTCTATTATTATTATTATTCAAAAATACCAGGCACAGTCAATCAAAATTACAAGAACATTGTCTGGTATTACATAACAGATATAAGATACAATACTACACAAGATATATTACTCTTATTATATGTTGAATTATTATGATCATGCTTTCCATCAGTATTTCTCAGGTGTTGTCCATGTAGTGGTCTACTTTTCCAGCTGTTTAATTTATTTTCAAATTGTTGTTTCTAATATTGAGCCTTTGTTTCTGTTGTTTTCAAAATAGTCTCCATTTTCACCGCCTGAAGTAGTTTTTCTCTACTTGTACTAATATAATCATTTAGGCTTCTTCCCCCCGCACTACCTGCTGTATTTGTTGTTGTTGTTGTTGTTGTTGTTGTTGTTGTTGTTGTTGTTGTTGTTGTTATTATTATTATTATTATTATTATTATTATTATTATTATTATTATTATTATTAAAGGTTGGGAAATTCTTTGGAGCTTTTTTCTTTGGCACCATGGAAGGCTGTGGGGGTGAGGTGGGGGTGGTAAGAAAGTCTTGATGCTCCTGGTGTTGAACATCAAAGGAGATCGCTAGGTTTTGTCCAGATCCTACACATGCCTTGTCCACCCATCCCCATGTTTTCTGGCGAATGAAACCTGGCTTCGTTCCCGAGTCCCACCTGCCACGGCTTGCCTGATTCTGCATTTTAGTCGTGTCCTGGGCTGAGGTTGCTTCTCCCAGCCCCTTGTTCCCCTTGCCCACCCACCTTATCGTAAATGATAAGTACGAAAGCAGGATGCCTGTAAAACGTAGAGAGGCCCTTTCCCAAAAAGCTGGGGTTTCCCTTGCAATCCTAGTGAGATCCCACTTCTTTCACTGGTGGGATGTAAATAGGAAAAAGCAAAGAACCAGTGGCTTAACATATTTAGGAGGCACAGGAGTCGAAAAGGTTTCTGTGAACCCCCGGACCCCTTGAGTAGACGTCCGAGTGCCAACTCTCTTCCTTAGAAGCCCTCCTGACGAAGAAATGACCTTCTGTGCAAGTACCTTTGGAGTTTTTCTCCTCATCGGAAGCGCTACCATTTATTCCACTTAGGAAGGATCCTTCTTTTGTTTCTCTCCCTCAAGTGTTTGGTTGGTATTGTTGTTTCTCGACCGCATTCGGCTGCTCATTCTTTGAACGGTCCTCCTAGGAAAACGGCGTAGGGATCTGCAGCTGGCTATCCTCAGAAATTTCAACCAAGGAACAAGTTAGATTAAAAGGAAAAAGTGAAGAGTTTTTCTTTCTCAGAAAAAAAGGGGTGGGGTGGGGGGGAATGTCTTTGTTCAGAACCTCTGCATCTAAAGTCAGAAGAGTGGTGAACACGTCCAGCCTCTGGTTGGGGAACAAGGAGAAGGGAAGCCGCTGAGCCCCACGAGAAGCGCCAGGGACGTCTCCTGGGCATCTCCTCCCTTCTTTGTGAAGGCAGCTGGACAGGCGCGGCTCTGCTTCCACTCACCCTGGGCATGCTTCATGCTTCTCCTTCTGTTTTACAAAAAAACCAAAACCCGCTGACGAAGCAGAACCGTTCAGGCACCACACACTGCTTCTTGATTGTTGGGAGCGAGAAGCTGGTTGGGAGCCATACAAAAGTGGAACGCCACCAAGCCCATCCATATTGATGGGCCTAGGCATTCATATTTTATGTCTGTTCAGAGAAAGAGAGAGAGAGAGAGAGAGAAGTCTCTTTGAATGGGGCGTAGCCTTTTTGGCTTGCATTTCTTCAGCGTTTCTTGAGCACTCCCCTGAATTTTTGGATCAATATATTATGGTCTTGGTGTCCCCCCCCCCCCAGCCCCGGTTTGCACAGAACGGCAGCTCTTGGACTGTCAGAGGTGAACAGGAGGCTTGGAATTTTCCCTTTCCAACCATCAGCCTCCCTCCCACCCCTTTTGCACTTTCTTTCTGCTTGTTCACCAGCTTCGGCACTAGATAAATAATTCAGAAGTAAAAAATGTAAAAGGGAGAGTGATGTTCATGCCTGATGGAGGAGAAGGAGAGACCAAAGCCAGCCGCAGGACTCGCTGTGTGGCAGGGAAGGCATAAAACGGAGCACGCATAGCCTGGTGGCACCTCTACCCGAGGAGGCAACGAAGGCGTGTCGTTTTCTCCATTTCAAAGGAGTGTGCCAAGGTATTTTAGGAAAGATAACCAGTCTGGTCCTCCTGGGTTAGTCTCTCTCCAGCTTTTCCTCAAATGTGATGGGCTCTGTGCGGTGAAAGAGAGAAAGAGAGATGTTTTTGATTAGACGTTGGTGGTTGGGAATCATCCCTAATGCAACCGAAAGAAAAGAGCTGTTCCCCTGTCCAGCTCCTGCAGAATTGCCAGCCGTGCCATAAGAAAGAGGCAGACACCTTAGACCGCAGATACTCTGGGCTGGCAGCAAGGTGTTGGAGAAGAGAGCTGTGTACCGCATGGCCTGTCCTGCACATTGTAAGATGATGAGTCAAGGGAGACAGAGGGCAACAGAGGCGTATAAAATTATGCCTGGTGCAGAAAAAGGTGATGGAAAGAAGCTCTCCTTAATTGCCCATAAAGTTGCGACTCAATGGGTTATTCGCTGACGCCGAACGGGGCGAGGTTCAGGACAGACGAAAGGAAACCTATGGAAACCGGCAGAATTTCTCTCTAATGTGGACAGCTTTGAAAGGGGACAAGACAAATTCATGGAGGTTTCTGTCATCAGTGGCTACTCTCTTGCCCGTTGATGAGGAACCCAAGTTGGTGAACATGTCCAGTTGGTCAGGAATCGTTGGAAGTCAATGTCTGACGAGGTAGGGCTTTGCTCTGATACATCAAGGTTCATCTTATGTTTTGAAGAGTTCACTCCTCCCTAATCATCTCAGTGGAGGAATTAGGCTTCCCCAAGGCTTCCTTGTGGAGCTTCCCCCACCCCCCCCCCATCACACCTTAGTATCCATATCCACCTCAGTTGTCTTCATCACCTGGGCATTCAGTTCTGGTACTCCAGGAATAATCATAGAATAATCATAGAATAATGAAGTTGGAAGGGGCCTATAAGGCCATTGAGTCGATCCCCCTGCTGCAGGCAGGAATACAAATCAAAGATTCTCTAAATTTCTCTTGAATGACTCCAGTGTCGGAGCGCTCATCACTTCTTGAGGTAGTTGGTTCCACTGTCGTACTAACAGCTATAACAGTTAGGAAGTTTTTCCTGATATTCAACCGAAAACTGGCTTTCTGTAGCTTGAGCCCATGCTTACATGTCCTGCACCCTAGGTTGATAAAGAATGGGTCCTGCCCCTCCTCTGGAGGACAGCCTTTCAAGTATTTCAAAAGTGCTATCCTATCATCCCTCAGTCTTCTTTTTCTCAAAGCCAAACATGCCCAGTTCTTTCAGTTTTTCCTCACAGGGCTTGGTTTCCAGCCCCCTGATCCTCCTTGTCGCCCTCCTCTGAACTTGCCCCCATTTGTCGGCCTCCTTCTTCAAGTGGGGTGTCCAGAACTGGACACAAGACTCAAGGGGAGGCCTCACCAGTGCTGAATAGAGGGGGACTAGCACCTCACGGGATTTGGAGACTATACTTCTATTAATGCAGCCTAAAATAGCATTGGCCTTTCTTGCAGCCACATCACACTGTTGGCTCATATTCTATTTGTGATTGACGACACTTCCAAGATCCTTCTCGCTCATAGTATTGCTGAGCGAGGTATCCCCCATCTTGTAACTTTGTGTTTGGTTTCTTTTTCTTAGGTGCAATACTTTGCATTTATCCCTGTTGAACTTCATTCTGTTGTTTTCAGCCCAGTGCTCAAGCCTATCAAGGTCTTTTTGAATTTTGTTTCTGTCTTCCAGGGTATTAGCTATTCCACCCAATTTTGTGTCATCTGCCAATTTGATTAGCATTACCTGCACCCTCTCATTCAGGTCATTCATAAAAATATTGAATAGCACTGGGCCCAGGACTAAGCCCTGGGGTACCCCACTTGTTACCTCCCCCCAGTTGGAGAAGGAGCCATTAATCATCACCCTCTGAATACGATTCTGTAGCCAATTGTGTATCCACCTGACACTTGATCTATCCAGCCCACACCTCATTAGCTTGCTAATCAGGATCTCATGGGGCACTTGGTCAAAGGCTTTGCTGAAGTCAAGATATGCCCATGTCTACAGCATTTCCTCTGTCTGTCAGGGAGGTGACCTGATCAAAAAATGAGATCCGATTAGTCTGGCAGGATTTGTTCTTGAAAAATCCATGTTGACTTCCAGGGGAAGCCTGCCTCTTTTTGTCCCCAGACTCAATTCCGAACAATTATTGTGTGTTAAGGATGAAGGGGATCCATTTGGCAAGGGAGCTGTCCAGCACAGTAGCAGAGGTGTTGATTCATTTGGGGTGGATTCACCATTGACTAGTTTTGTAGGGCACGTTCTTGCTTCACTTTCTTCTTGCCGTGTCACTTGAGCCCTGATCCAGAGCATGTTTCCTCTTCTCCTGTTGGGGCTCCAGTGCGCTGGATGCTCTCTCAGCGTTCCAGTCTGCTGTCCAGACTGCCATCTTTGTTTCCAGGACCAGGGAAATGAGACCAGTCCAGGTCCTCTGGTTCTTTTAATTTTTTCTTGACTATGAAATCACTACAGATGGGTGTCATGGCCAGTCTCCTCTCATTCCCTTGGGACTTGGGATGCTGACTCTTTCCCATGGAGCACCATTGGACACTGGACACCCCTTGTAGGATCCTCTCCTTCCTCTTCCTCCAGTTCCACCAGGAAGATGGCAGACCATGGCCAGGACTCATTTCAGGGGCCAAGCCAGGTGCTCTTCCCCTTTGCCAAGATGGTGGCTTCGTAATATGCTCTCTCCTGCCTGCTTGTAATTAAGACGTCCTCAAGGACTTTGCTCCTCATGCTCTTCTTGGTATTATACTGTAATTGGTTTTACATCTCTGAGTACCTTTCCAACACAATGAAATTCTGCTTTGAAGAGCACAGGAACTGGAATTCCTGGTGCCTTCCCTTTTTCTCCCTCCGTCGAGGCAGGCTCGGCAAAGAGCTGACTAATGCAAAAGGCGGTTGCCTGGACTGTCATTTTAATAAAGCAAAAGGGGGTCTTGCGGGTATTTCAGTCTTTACCTAATACTGGTTTTGGCTACAGATGATGACGAGCTCTGGTTCCTTTCAGACATGGGCCATTGAGCCAGGGGTCAGGGACGGTGGGAGTGGACTTACAAGGTGGACTTACAGAGTGCTTTGCTTGGAGAACAGAAACATCCTTTGCTCCTTCCCAAATTCTTTGATCGTGGATAAAAATGGGATCCCTCAGTCCTTGAGGGAGCCTTTCAGGGCCTGTGGGACCTTTCCCTGCCATAGGTCCCTTCCCTGAGACTGTGCATCTTACCCAAGGCCACCCAGGGCTGGCTCTCCTCCCAGGAGGCCCAATGGGGGAATATCAGGCTCCACAACCTCAGAGGTCTAAACTCCTGAGCTATCCAGCCAAGCTTCATGGTTCTCATCATGCCAGTTGATAACCTTCTGTCTCTCAGAAGATGCTTTGAACACCGTGATGGGCAAGAGAGGCTCGGGATCTGAAAATAAACACAAACAGAGAAGGGAGCCTCTCCGACCCCCACCCCACCCCTGCCACCTGGACTCTGTGGCTCTTCTAAGTGGCCTGCCCAGTGGGTTGGTAGCTCCTCTCAGCCTTCTTCTCATGCTGAGTTTTTCAAAGGAGCAGCTTGACTTTATGGAAGCTGGACATGAATGTGGAGAAGATGTTTGATCTATAAAGCAAGTTCTTTGCTGCAAAATAAAACACACACACACACATATAGCCATCACGTTTTTCTAGGTCGAGTACTGCTATTTTGTTCTGAGAGGTTTTCTTACCAACCTCTTCTGTTTCTGTTTCATCTGTGTTGCCCTTTCCAGCGAGACACTCAGAGTTCTGTCTGTCTTCCAGAATGTTTACGGAAAGTTTGGCAGGGACGGCTTTGTTATTTCACAAATGAAATCAGAGCTGGTCTGCGCAAAGAGGAGATTGCATGTTAAAAATTGGTTACTGGATTATGCCCCCTGAGACGATGACGGCCAGGAACAGTTTTACCTAAGGGCAGAGTGTTTCATGGATTTCATTGGTTAGACCAATCAATTAAAATAAAAGCGTTTCTAGGCTGCTGTTCTGGAGAAAATGCCATTGACTGCAGAAATGCCTAGGGACAGAAGGAGCGGCTAGCTGGATCAGACCAATAACTGAGACAGAGAAGGAGAAAATAATCAGCAAACGTCAAGCGTAACAGCTCTGCGGCTGAAACATTCTGCGTTTGCTCCCCCAATCTCTGGCTGTAATGGTCACCCCATGCACACAACAGGGCTTTCTTCCTTGTGCAAGTGGCAAGAAAATTGGAATCACACACAGAGTGGACCATTCTTTGTTGTTGTTGTTGTTTAATTGTTAAGTCGTGTCCGACTCTTCGTGACCTCATGGACCAGAGCACGCCAGGCCCTCCTGTCTTCCACTGCCTCCCGGAGTTGGGTCAAAGTCATGTTGGTCACTTCAGTGACACTGTCCAGCCATCTCGTCCTCTGTCGTCCCCTTCTCCTCTTGCCTTCACACTTTCCCAACATCAGGGTCTTTTCCAGGGAGTCTTCTCTTCTCATGAGATGGCCAAAGTATTGGAGCCTCAGCTTCAGGATCTGTCCTTCCAGTGAGCACTCAGGGTTGATTTCCTTCAGAATGGATAGGTTTGTTCTCTTTACAGTCCAGGGGACTCTCAGGAGTCTCCTCCAGCACCACAATTCAAAAGCATCAATTCTTCAGCGGTCCGCCTTCTTTATGGTCCAGCTCTCACTTCCATACATCGCTACTGGAAAAACCATAGCTTTGACTATGCAGGTCTTTGTCGGCAAGGTGATGTCTCTGCTTTTTAAGATGCTGTCTAGGTTTGTCACCGCTTTCCTCCCAAGAAGCAGGCGTCTTTTAATTTTGTGGCTGCTGTCACCATCTGCAGTGATCATGGAGCCCAAGAAAGTAAAATCTGTCACTGCCTCCATATCTTCCCCTTCTATTTGCCAGGAGGTGATGGGACCAGTGGCCATGATCATGACCATTCTTTGTACGGTTAGTCAAAAACAAGGCACTGGGCAGTATGAGCTGCTGGATAGCTCAGAACTGCTGGATAGCTCAGTGGTTTAGGTCTCTGGTTGAGAGTTCGATTCCCCACTGGACCTCCTTGAGAGGGGCTGGCCTTGAGGATACATAGGGCCCCTTCCAGCTCTGCAGTTCAATGATTTATTATAATATGTATGTGTAAGAGGGAAGGGGAAAGTATGGGTCTTCCAATGTTCACTTCAGGAGCTGTTTTCTTACTCCTTCAGATGGCTATTTCCCCTAAACGGGTGAAAAGCAATAGGTAATGTAAAAAGTAACTTACTGAGTTACTTTTTAAAAAGAGCCACAGTTAATGAGTTACTTTAAAAAATTGCAACTGGCAATGGTGACAGCGTGCATTACTGGAGAAGACAGTAATGTTGGGAGAATTTGAAAACAGCAGGAAAAGATAGACTAGAGATGGGCACGAACCACAAAAATGGTGGTTCGTGGTGGTAGAACCACGAACCATCCAAACTTTTTTAAAAAAAACAAACCACCAACTGGTTCATTTTTAAAAGAGGGTTGTGCCTGGGGGGAGGGAAAACTAAACCCCCCACTCCCACAGCCTGTCCCCCACCCCCTTCCCACGGTCCCGGTCACCTCCCAACCTGGTCCTGCTGCCTCCTGCTCTGCCCCCACAGCACATCTTGAGAGAAGACAGCCGTCTGGCTTCCCTTCCGGGAGCTGGGCCTGCTGTCTCTATGCAGGCACCCACCTATCTACAGAGGCTGCAGGCCCAGCTCCCGGAAGGGAGGCCAAGCGGCTATCTCTCAAGATGGTGGTGGAGATGGAGGATGAAGAAGAGGAGGCAACAGGACCAGGTAGGGAGGCAAGGGGACAGTGGGAAGGGGGTGGGGGGCAGGCTGTGGGCGGTGGCAGAGGGGAATGAACCGGGAAGTTTGTGAAATCACAGAAAAAGTTTGCGGTTCGAGTCAGTTCAGGTTCATTGGTTTTGACGAACCCGAACCAACCTGAACCAGTGAAACTGCAATTTTCCATGCACTTCCTGGTTTGGTTTTCAGTTCGTGCCCATCTCTAATGAAGACCAAACATGAGACGGACTGACTCTATAAAGGCATCCCATTGGCAAGACCTGAGTGTGGGTCTTTTTAAACAAGAGACACTTGTGGAGGACACGGATGGGTGCCGTAAGTCAAGAGGCAACCTGACAGAACCGAACAACAGAGCCATCACCGCGACAATCCTCCTCCTTCAAAAATTAATTCCCCGGGCTCTGCTGAAAGTGTTGTCTCCCTGTTCCCTTCTGGCCCCTTCTGGCTCATCAGCCCTGCGATTTCAGTGTTTCCTAGGAGGACATCCCAGAATTCCTCCCTCCTGGGTCGCTTTTCCTGCCCTGGCACTTTGGCTTCTTTGAGATCTGATGAGCCGCCCGCGCCCGGGAGCCACCCGTGGCATTTCTCCTGGGGACTTGACTTGGTGGGAGCTGGCAGTGCTTTGAGGTGGTTTTAATCTCCCGTCAGACCTGGAGCGTTTGGCAGCCTTGTCCCTATTCCCTCCTCTCCTCTTTTTTTAAATTTATGGCAGGGATATTTTTAGACCAGGGATGACAAATATAGTTAATGCATTTGGGCGCTGACGTCAAAGCTGGAGCCGGTGAGTAGGTGGAATAGCAAATGTTGGATCTAATCATCTAAGTAAGGATACTTCCCCTTTCCTTTCCTTCCTCCATTCTCTGTTTAACCAGGAAGTGGTAGAGCTTCTGTTAATGTGGTATTCTAGAGTTTTCATCACAAAGAGTTGTTGTGATGTGCTGTCAAGTCGAAACCAATTTATAGCGACCCTAGTAGGGCTTTCAAGGGAAGTGAGATACTTAAGGAATGGCTTTACCCATTCCACACACACACCCCAGTGAGCGTCCGTGGCTGAGCGGAGATTGGAACCCTGTCTTCTGAGTCCTAGTCTGTCACTTTATCCACTACTACACCACACTGGCTATCCATCTTAAAGAGTAGCACGTTTTATTTGTTAGCCATCAAGGTGCCACAAGATGACTACCTAATGACTCCTGTTAAGTCTAACACAGCTTAGACTTTTCAGGGTATAGATGTGATCCAGTTTCATACTGAGGTTTTCCTTGGTAGAAACTTGATTTTTGCCTGGAGTGTAATCATTGGCCTTCAGTAGGCTGTATCATTGCAGCTTGGCATAATGTCTATCCTCCCATTTTAGTTCTATAAGAAGAGTTCTGTGTGCTCACTAATTCTCCTTTACAGTAGCAACAAATGAGCTGCCTTTCTTGGCTAAGAAAAGAAAGCACAGGTGGAGATCACTTTACTCTCTTTGCTTTCAACCAACCTTCTGATTAGGAGTGGGTCGCTACAGGCAGAAGAGGACTTTTAAGCCTGCCTGCGCCCGAACACGCTCATTGGTCTCTCTGACCACAGGATCTGTAGTTTTCTGTGCTTCCTATCCAGATCAGAGAATCAGGTTGGTTGTTATGCCGTGAAGTCACCTCTGACTTATGGCGACTCCTGTGGAGGAGAGATCTCCAACACGTCCTGTCCTCCACAGCCTTCTCAGCTCTGGCCGACACAAGCCTGTGGCTTCCTTTGGGGATTCAAGCCATCCAAAGAATCGGGTAGCATCGGAAGGACCAAATGTTCTGCATCCTGGCTTTTGCAACTCCTCCTCTATGGCCAAGTGGCCCGTGACACCTTTCTTTCTTTGCTCGTATTAGAGCGTTGTACAATTTAAAATGATGGCTGTATAGGAAATAAAGGTAAAATTAAGAATAAATAAGAAGGATAAGATAACTAGACAACCTTTGACCAGAAGGGGGCTAATTCAATCGCATTATCTATTATAGCACATGACATTAAATCTACTTGTGATTCCCTCCTGGTCCTTTGCAGTGAGGGAAAGGGTCAGTCCCACCACACACAATAAAAATTATTCCTACGGGCAATTGAATGGGGAGGCTCCTAAGGCGGGCTCCCGTCTCCACATTTGAATGACACCCCCACCCCATTCATTGAGGGTTTCTGATCCTGCCTGCTGCCTCCAGGCAGCCCTTCCTCTTGTGTACAGCGGAGTGACAAGGCAAGGCAGCGAGACTGGGTCAGCCAGGGAGAGGCCTCCTCTCTTATGGAGAGAACTGCCTTTCGGACATGGACTGGGGAGGGGGCAGCCTCCACCGCCGCCTGGCCCGGCGTCTCTATTTTTCCCCTGTTTGCCCCTTCTTCCTCCCTGTTGCTTCTCTCAGCGCTGTGCCACTCCTGCTAGGAAGAGATCCCTGCTTTCTTCCTTTTATTCCAAACCCAGGGGTTTGCTTTGCGAGTCGAGCCTTCTCTCCCTCCCACCCACCCCCAGTGAGGAGAGAGAACTTTTGTGTCACCCCCAGAAAGGACGGGTGGCTTCGGGGGTTTGAGCCGTGGCCGCGAGAGTGGCGTGGGGGGTGGACGCTGACACGAGGGGAATGCCGGGTGTTTTAAAGGAAGATCCACAAAAAGCCACCTCTTCCTTATGTGGTGTGAATCTTCAGCAGGAGTACTGTTTGCCTCCAAGTCGTGCCTTTATCCCAAACCGGAAGCCACAGAAAACAACCTTGACTCACAAATGGGATCGTCTCCACGCTGTCCTGCCCAGCTGCGCTTTCCCCTTCGTCTGTGCCTGGCCTCCTTCCGGCAGGACCTCATCACGTCACCAAAACGTCTTTTCCCGGTCTACCAGATTCTTGGAAACATTCATTAATAACTCTTATCCCAAAGCCTAATAAAGACTTAACAGACCCAAGTTCATATAGACCCATTTCACTATTAAATCAAGATGCAAAGATTTTTACTGCAATACTTGCGAATAGAATTAATAAATTTATTATAAAATATATTAAAGAGGATCAGAATGGTTTTTTAAAGGGTAGACAAATGGAGAATTTGACTAGGAGGGTATTGAATATTTTATACAATATAGAAAAAGACAAATTGAAGGCAGGTATTTTATCATTAGATATATTTAAGGCATTTGATTGCGTGGAATGGCCAACATTAAAGATTTTGTTAAAAGGTTGGGGTTTTGGAAAGAAATTTAGGGGGATAATAGATCAACTATATCTGGGGAATACCTCTGTAGTAATAGTTAATGATGGGATTACAGAACAAATAGCTTTAGGCCGAGGCACTAGACAAGGTTGCCCTCTTTCTCCAGTTCTGTTTTGTTTGATTATTGAAATGTTGGCAAATGTAATAAGGAATGATGATTTAATCGAAGGTATGGGGAAAAAGAATAAAATAAAGATTAATTTATTTGCTGATGATTCCTTGTTGACAGTGAAAAATCCGTTAGAATGCGTAGATAAAATTAGAACTCATTTAGAAAAATTTGGAAGAATAACTGGATTATGTGTGAATTGGCAAAAATCTGAATTAATGTTATTTAATCATAATAGAGTAGAACAAGAAAGGTGTGTTGAAAAATATGATTTCAGATTATGCAAATCAATTAAATATTTAGGAATAGATCTAGCAAAAAATATTCAAAAAATAAAGGAATATAATTATAATAAACTAAAGGAAGTGATTAAGAACAAATTACAGGAATATAGTAACTTTAAGCTATCTTGGTTTGGAAGGATTGCATTGATAAAAATGAAAATCTTACCAAAAATTAATTTTTTATTTAGAATGCTACCAATACAGTTAACAGAGGATGATTTGAAATTTTGGCAAGGAATAATTAATAAATACTGTAATGAAGGGAAGAGATCTAGAATAAATAAAAAGTATTGGTATAGAACAAAGCAAAAAGGTGGTATAGGTTTACCAAATATAAAAAATTATTATTTGGCTAACCAATTGAGGTTTATTGGGGAAATTATATATAATCCAGAAAGGCTAATTTGGTGGGAGATGGAATCATCAGAATTACAGGCAGATATAGAAACATATTTATTTGGTATAATTAAGAAAGATAAAATAAGGGAAATTAATAATCCATTTTTAAAGACATTGTTAAATATATGGTATAAGTGCAAAAAGAATTTATGTTCATCATATTCCCCACTTGGATTAGTGACAGAAATAGAAAATTTTCCTACCAATATGAAAGTATATGTGGATCTATTTAAAGAAAAGAAAGTGATTAGATTGAAAGATTGGTTGTATAAAATGAGATCGATAGATCAAATGAAACAAACTCTTCAGAATAGGAGCATTTCATGGTTGAATTATATACAATTAGAAAGATGGACTAATGAATGGGTAAATAAATATAATAAAGGTAGAGAATATACAAAATACGAACAATTGTTATTGTCATATGAGGACATTCGGATGACTGACTCAGTGAAAGGTACTGTGAGCAAAATTTACTTACTTCTTCTTAATTTAGAGGAAGAGGAAAGTGAGAAAGAAGGATTAAAAATAGTGTGGGAGCAAGATATTGGGAAAAGAATAAATGAAGAAGAATGGAGGATGATATGGAAAATGAGGGTGTTAAGATTTATGTCAGTAAGAATAAAGGAAAATTTTTTTAAACTTAGTTTAAGATGGTATTTAACACCGTCAAAATTAAATAAAATTAATGCCAATCATCCGAATGTCTGTTGGAAATGTGAGAAGGAAATTGGTACATACTTTCATATGTGGTGGGAATGTGAAAAAGTGCAAAGATTTTGGAAACAAATTTTTAAAGAATTAAGCTACATATGTGAAAAAGATATAGAATTTAATGCTGAGATTGCTTTGTTATCAATATTTGAGAATGTGGAATATGACAAAATGACTAAAGAATTGATAACCAACTTATTAACAGCAGCTAGATTGATTATAGCTAGGCAATGGAAATCAAAAGTCGAATTGCAAATTGAAGAATGGTATAAAGAAATATGGAATATAGCAATAAATGATAAATTAACTTGTAACTTAAAGGTTAAGAAAGGAGAGTTGAAAAAAAATAACTTTTATGATATATGGGGGAGATTTTTGGAATATGTATTAATAAGAGGAAAAGGGAAAGCTCCAAATCAAGAATCAATGCAGTTTTGGAGAAGAGGACAATAGAAGAAGAGGAAGAAGAAGAAGAAGAAGAAGGAAGAGGAAGATTATGGCAAGAGGTCCCGCATATGGTGGTGGGGAACACAGTTAAATTGTATTTTAGTTTGTATGTTATATGTTTTTGTTTAAATTTAAAATAAAGGGAAAAAAAAAATTTCAAAAAAAAAAAAAAAAAAAAACGTCTTTTCCCGGTCTTTGGGGCTAGTAGAGTCATCTGGCATTTCAAGTCATACCGTTTCTTGGACGTCCTCCCCAGCTGGTTTTTCTCCTAGCTGAAGACATCATCCTCTTCACTGCAGAGCTGGAAGAGGGACCCCATGGATCATGGAGTCCAGCCCCTGCCAAGGAGGCCCCGTGGGGGGAATCGAACTCCCAACCTCTGGCAGCCAGAGCCAGAGACCTCGACCGCTGAGTGATCCAGCAGTTCTGACTTGGAGTAGATTGTGTATGAATGCAGGGCCATGGCTAGAAATAAGAGGATGGCCAGGCTAAGAGTGATCCTATCTGTATCCCTTTATTGCTCAGCTACGTGGGGTGTTCACTCTCTCATGCACCCCCCCACCCCCCGTATAGCTTAAAGCAGATTAAACTTGCAGCACTTCTGAAAACACCCCTTTGCAGTGGTATTTATAGAGCATATGCACGGGTGGGTGATGTAATTATTTCCCTCTTCATTTGTGTTATTCAAAAAGGCTTTCATTCACGAGGGAGAGTGCTACCTATCCCACTCATGAGTAACAAAGCCCGACGTGGGAGTCTTGAAGGAGACATGCTGCTGGAGATAGCTCATTGGTGGTTTAGGTCTCTGGCTCCAGGTTGGGAGTTCAGTTCCCCTCTTTGCCCTCCTGGACGGGGGCTGGACGTGATGGTCCAGAGGGTGCCTTCCAGCTCTGCCGTTCCAAGATGATGTTGTACTATATTGTAGCCCAAAGGCCCTCATGGGTAATTCGGGTGTGGCCATGAACCAGACCTGGTCCAGAATATTTTGCTGGAAGGATGTAAAGAATGCTTGCCACGTTATTTGATTTCACTGTCAGATTATCTTGATTTGACAGAATGTTCAAGCCGTATGGGATGCACCACTTCTGGGCAAGAGCGAACCAAAGAGGGTCATTTTTTTCCTCATTCAATGCTTGCATATTATGCGTAAACCATTTCTGCATAAAACTAGTCTTTTTTATGCAAACCCATACAGAGCTAGCAAAAAAATAGCAGGCGATTATTAACTTTTTAATTATTAACTTTCAGTCTCTCTTGGAGTTGTTGTAGATTATACTCTGAATATGAGCCAACAGTGTGATGTGGCTGCAAAAAAGGCCAATGCGGTTTTAGGATCGATTAACAGAGGTACAGCCTCCAAATCCTTCGAGATACTAGTTCCCCTCTATTCTGCACTAGTTAGGTCTTCTCCAGAGTCCTGTGTCCAGTTCTGGACACCACACTGACAAACTGGAACACGTTCAGAGGAGGGCAGTAAGGATGATTGGGGGACTGGAAACCAAGTCCTAGAAGGAAAGACTGAAAGAACCGGACATGTTTAACCATGAGAAAAGAAGACAGAAGGGAGAGAGGATCCTTGAAAGGCTGGCCTACAGAGGAGGGGCAGGATCTGTTCTCGATCAACCCACAGT
Organism: Intellagama lesueurii; assembly: GCA_037013535.1. Lineage (NCBI taxonomy): Eukaryota > Metazoa > Chordata > Lepidosauria > Squamata > Agamidae > Intellagama > Intellagama lesueurii. The sequence goes on along the minus strand of JBAJHW010000017.1, from coordinate 12,195,976 downwards.
ACAGGACATGCAACAATGGGCTCAAATTACAGGATCCCAGATTTTAGTTTAATGTTAGGAAAAACCTCTTAACTGTTAGAGCAGTACAACAATGGAACCCATGACCTCGGGAGGTGGTGAGCGCTCCAACATTGGAGGCTGTCAAGGGAAAATTGGACAACTGTCTGTCAGATTTGCATTGAGCCGGGGGGGGGGTTGGACTTGATGGCCTTAGAGGCCCCTTCCAACTCCATTATTCTATGATTCTATTATTCTATACCTTAAAAATCTATGCAACAAGCCAGATACCATAAGCTGTGTTATTTGTATTAAAGCACTATTAAAGTGTCTTGTGCTTGTTCTAAATCCCCAACGGTGTTTTCTGCTTTCTGAGTCGTGCTGCTCCCCAGCACATGCTGCCTGAACCAATGGTCTCGTCTCCCTTTGCCTGAAGGTAGGGCCGGCCTTCGTCTGAATCAGTGTTTGGGAATTTGGGGTATTTGTGTGTGTGTGTGTGAGTAGGATAGTTTCCTATCCAATTTTCTCAGACAGAATTTAGTCTGTGGTCCATTTACTATCTTTAGATTTATGTTACTATTTTAAAATGTTTATGTAAAGTACTAGTTAGATGACTGCATTAAAATAAGCAGAGTTGGAAACAAAAACGTTACCTCTAAATGTGCACATGTTTAATTAATCTTTCTAAGCCATCATAAGGTTAATCATAGAATGGTAGAAAGCAAAAGAAAACATATGGTTGAATCGTGTTAGGAGAATAACCATTCCACTTTTTAAAAATGTCTCTATGAATTTCTAATCAAGATCTATAACAGCACCTTGTAAATGCCATGAGTCACACTTTTTTCCAAATCTTTGAAAAATCTACTCCAATATTTTCAGCTGATGCCCATTTTGAATGAAAAGCAGTAGAAATGTTTATTGTAGTGGACAAATATAATATATATTTTTAGATCTGTTAATTGCATTTTGTCCTTTAAGTAACCAGACTGAATTAAGGCCAGATAAAGTGGGTAATGTTCCTTTTGATCCCACTCACTGTTTTCACCACTACGTAACCTTTTTGCTAACAAGCGGACACGAGTTCATTCATGCTTTGAAATAATTACCATCAGTTTTCATTTCCATTAGAAGAGTAAAGGTACTATAGGTGAAGTTAAACATGTTAATGAACATGGCCAATGAACAGCACTGTTTCCAGATGAGTATTATTTCCATCTCCTAATCTTGGCCAACTGGCTGGAGAGCTCAGCAATTGAAGTATCTGACTGCAGAGCCAGAGGTGGGGAGTTTGAGTCCCCCACGGGGCCTCCTGGGAGGAGAGCCAGCCTGGGTGGCCTTGGGCAAAACCTGCACAGCGATGATCCCAGGGCTACCCCCAGAGGAAGGGAAGGGGAAACCACTTCTGAGCACTCTCTACCTAGAAAACCCTGGATTATGGGTCGCCGTAAGTCTGAATTCACTTGATGGCACACAATCATTAATTATTAATCTTGGCCATGCTGGAGTGGAGGAAATGGAGAAATTTCATCATCAGGTCAGTTTTCGCTGAGACCATATGTCTTGAGATGGCCAGTGACAGGTCAGTGATTCTCCAGACTTTCTGTGAAGTCTCCCCTTCAGTGCAAGACCAAGAATATCAAGCACAACTTTCCTGCTGTTTCCCACCATTTCATGAAAGAAATAGGGGTGTGCCTGGTCTTCCGATATTGTGTCAAAATGAACTAGATTAGGAGTCCCTTGGCATTTCTGGGCTGAGCAAAAAAAGTCTGAAGGCAGGAACAGAATGGGGTGGCCCAGCCACAGATCCTTTGTCTTAAGTCTTGCGTTCATCCATGGTGACTGGAAGCAGGGAAAGAGAAAGAATAAAGAATCGGAAAGATGCTGAATTTGTGGCAAAGGAGAAGGAACATAGCTTTCCTTAGCTTTGAAGCAGTCTGTTTTCCTGCTGCAAAGTCATTGATTAATTCATCAAAGTCTTCACCTTGGGACGTGGCCACCCATTTGAAATCCAGGGAAGAGGAAGTGTAAGCGAGAGAGAGAAAAGGACATCAAGTGCAAGAAAGATACAAGCCCCGTCCTTTTAAAAACCAACCAGAAAGCGCCATGGGCATGGCTGTTTTAAAAATCCCTCATCTGCCCTTTTCCTCTGTGGCTGTTTTTTGAAAACAACGTGGGCTTTTTTTCGGTGCCTGGGGCGGGGGGGGGGGGGGAAGCAGAAAAATAAAATGTGCCAATCCTGGCACGGATCAGGAAAGGGGGCCAGTGCACATTCTACGCATGAATGGTGCAAGGTTCACTTTTGTGTTGAAAACAGGTCATTCATTTTCTACTCTCTCCCCAATCTACTCAGTCAATACTAGTCAGGGACAGAATTAAGTGAGAATCACACTTTAGTTTGATAATTAATGATCAGAATTTATCAAAATTCACAACACTCAAATGGGAGAGACAGTGAAAGGGACTGATTTTGGAAAGACATTTTTAAAAAAGTATATTTTTTTCCCATTCATCTCTTGCTTAGTCAGTGTATTCCCCACATTCTGAAAATTATTGATTTTCCAGTTTTGGTTTTTTAAAAAATGGATATTTTATTAAAAACTGTCAGAGAGATCCACTGCTTTTTATTAGAAAGCTTTGTCTTTTCACAGAGATCATAAACATGTACACTTAAATTAAAAACCTCTCAGGCGTCTCACGGGAATGGAAAGGTTTTCTCTTCATACTGCTATCTGAAAGAGTCTCTTTCCATTCAAACATGGGTACATCTCTTCCTGGGGCTCAATAAAAACGTGGCAGCACGGTCACCCATTGTTCTATTTCCCACGGTTTGGGGGGCAAAAAACCCTTGGGATTGTGGGCCACATCTGCACTTCCAGACTTCTCCGTCAGCGCCTTCTTGGCTTTCCCTGGCAAGAGCGGTGGGGCAATGGGACTTTATCTCACAGAGGTCTGTGGCGTCTCGTCCCAGAATCTGATCCCAGAGGGCAGGCCTTCTGAAATGCTAGTCTGTGCCCTTGGGATGTGATAGATGAAAGGGAGGCATGGATTACAATCGGGAGTTTCCCTTTCTAGGCTTTGTACCATGAATGCCAGAGTTGTACAACAAAGAGGCTCATGAGCTGAGATGAGGCCTAACCAGTGCTGAATTGAGGGGAACCTAGTACCTCACAGGATTTGGAGACTATCCTTCTGTTAATGCATCCTAGAATCGCATTGGCCTTTTTTGCAGCCACATCACACTGTTGGCTCATATTCAGCTTTTGGTCTACAGCAATTCCAAGATGCTTCTTACTTGTCGTGTCACTGAGCCAGGTATCCCCCATCTTGTAACTGTGCATTTGTTTCTTTTCCCCTATCTGTAGAACTTTGCACTGATCCCTGTTCAATTTCATTCTGTTCTTGCCAACCTAGTGCTCAAGCCAACGTCTTTTTGAATTTTGTTCCTGTCTTCCAAGGTATTGGATATCCACCCAATTTTGCGTCATCTGCAAATTTGAAAAGTATTCCCTGTATTCCCTCTTCAAAGTCATTATTAAAAATGTTGAAGATCACCAGGTCCTGGGGGCTGAGCCTTGGGAGACCCCATTTGTTACTTTCTCCCAGTCGTGAAACAAATGAAATTAGAAGTGGTGTTATTTCAAACTGTCTTCCCCTCCCTGGCTTTTCCAGTGGAGTTCAAAAGCAGGATCCTAGCTTTGCGTTGCTCCAACCATCAGAAGGCTGTCTATTATGGCAGAATCCTTGCCTTTCCTGTACAGTAGTTGCATTCATTTGAAGGGTTCAGGAGAAGCTTTGCAACTTTGAGTCATTGCACCTTGCACAGCTCCCTCCTGCACACTTTGGACCAAGGAGAATACAAAGTAGATTCTGACAGCAATGTGGTTGGGGGGAAAAGGAACTCCAGTAGCAATGCTGGTGGGGGAGGCTGGAAATCACGGCCATGGGTGGGTGGGGATGTCGATGTGGGAAGAACTCCTCCATCTCTGAGTCACCCTTTTCTGTCTTTCCTTTTTGAGCTGAGCTGCAATGCTCACCCTCGGAGGAGGAGCTGGTGGCAGTGTGGCTTTTACCGAACAGCAATATCGAGGTGTGAGCTGTCTTTGTCGCCCTGCGAAGTATGTCGTGATGACTTGGTCTCGAACAGGCTGCTAAAGCCCTACTTGGGTTCAGTAAGAAAGGAATAAAATAATAATAATAGGGCCAAAATCACTTTTATTCTTCTATAACAAAGAATACTTTTGTAATGATGTTAACCTACTTACTCTGCAAGGAAACACACCTGGGATATAAAAGCGTTATATGCAGACTCTCATATAATTAGCTTTCTGGTATGAGAGCCCTGGAAAAAGAATCTAGGCTTTTTTTTAAAGGTCTCTCTGTGTGCACTCTCTCTCTCTCTCTCTCTCTCTCTTTCTCAATTGCTGATGATCATTTGGGTGCCGGTCTGCTCTCTTTCCTCTTCGGTGCCCCCTCCCCTCCATCACCTCCCCCCTGCTGTGGATTTGGGCTGATACAGTTTGGAGCGGTCATGTTCCATTCCTTGGATGCCCGGCTGCCCGGGCGGTCGTGCCGCACTCTCCGTTGGTGGTGTTCTTCGGACAAAATGTGGCAAATCCATGAAGAGTCAACAACCGGAACCCCCTCTCCTGCCACGGCTTCTCCGTACCACTGTCTCCCGAGTTCAGCCTTCCAGAAACAAACAAATAAATAAACAAACAAACAGGCTGTTATCTCTGGCATGCTTCACTGATTAAGAGTCTTGGGTGTGAGCAAGCCGTGGAGTTAGATTCCATGGATTTGATTTTATTTTTTTCAAGCACTGGCTGGCATGGGCCAGTCCTCCCTCACAAAGGGTTTGCTAGTATTGTGTTGAGGGATAGATCTAACTGGAATTCTTCCCAGAGGATGGAAAGTGTGGGATTTTCTCTTTGGAATCATAGCAGGTGGAGCTGGTGTTCCTCATAATTTGAAAGGTGGAGCTTCAAAAAATGTGCATGTGTGTTGTTTGTTTCTGTCTGTGCATAGATAATGGCGGAAACTTCCTTAGGCAATTGGTTTCTTTATCCCACTCTTGCGGGTCTCTGGGAATTAAGATAGCTGGCTGGAGAGCTCAGTGATTTAGGTCTCTGCCTGCAGAGCCAGAAGTTGGGAGCTTGATTCCATACGGTGCCTCCCGGGAGTAGAGCCAGCCTGGGTGGCCTTGAGCAGGCTGCACCGTCGCAGGGCACCCGCAGAAGAAGGGAAGGGTAGACCCCTTCGGAGTAACCTCTATCTGGAAAGCCCTGAAAAGGGTTGGTGTAAGTCAGAATTGACTTGGCAACACTTGGTTGGTTGGTTGGTTGGTTGGTTGGTTGGTTGGTTGGTTGGTTGGTTGGTTGGTTGGTTGGTTGGTTGGTTGGTTGGTTGGTTGGTTGGTTGGTTGGTTGGTTGGTTAAGATATGGAACTTCCCAGTCCTACATGGAGATGCTGGTGGTTGAACTTGGAATCTTCTGCATGCCGAGTGTGTGTCCTCCTGGGGAGCTACAGCCCCTCCTTGACCAAGATGCAAACACATACCATTGAAGGCCTCTCCAGGTTAGTCCTGTTGCAATAAAACACTCAAAGCTCTTGTAGCCTCTTAAAGACTAAAACAGTTGATTTGATGCAAGCTTTAGGAGGCTGCTACTCGGTTCCTCAGATGGCGATGGCGATGTGAGTGTGTTTGGGGGGGGGCAATCTACTACTATTGCTTAACTATTGCTATGATAATTACGTTGGCCTGGCTTCTCCTCTTATTGCCTCTAGTGGGCTCTGACTCTGCCCGGCCTCACCTGCCCTTTTGTCTGTCTGCGGCCATGCAGGATTTTTAGCTTAAGAAGCCCAATCTTGTTTGCCTTAGTGCAGGGGTTCTCAATACTGGGCCCCCAGGTGTTCATGGACTACAACTCCCAGAAGCCTTCCCCACTAGCTGTGCTGGCCAGGATTTCTGGGAGTTGTAGTCCGAGAACATCTGGGGACCCAAGGTTGGGAACCCCCCCAGCTTAGTGCCAGCCCTGTGTTTCTGCTTGCAAGAGATGTGAAAAGGCTGCTTTCGTCACATTTGTCGAATTATTTCCCTTCCTTGGACTCATCATTAGAAGTGGCATCACCCAGATTCATTCTCCACCCCAAAAGGTTTTTATTAGAAATGACAACAGCCCCAGCAGGTGAGCTGACCTCTTGGCCATCTGTCTGAATTCTTGGAACTGGGCTGGATCTGGCATTGCGCTGGGGCCATGTGTGCGTGTGAAAAAAGTGCAAGAGAAGCTGACAAATGGTGGTGACAAATATACTCCTTTTCAACCTGCTGTGTTCTCATCTGTTCTGTGCGTGAGAGAGAGAGAGAGAGAAAAAGAAAGAAAGAAAAAAAGGGGGGGGGGTACATAGCTATTTTCTAAGAATTTTTTTCTCAAAAAACAAACCCTCAGTTCTACTGCAAACCTCGTGCTCCAAAATCTTCTTTCTCTTATTTCCAGGCACCTCTGTCTCTGTGCTCACCCATGGGATGAGTGTCACAACAGAAATGTGTGGGTACACACACCTAAAAAAAATTGTGGGTCTTTTGCTCCTTTTACATAGCCTCTGAGTTGATTAAATATGGGACAGATCTGCAGTGACGAGGGAATGATATTGATTGTCACGTCCATCCCGAAGAAAGAAGACAAAAATCAGGATTAATATTAGGTGGAAAAAATAAAACAAACGTTTCTCATTGTAGGCAAGGTTGCTTCACCAAGCAGATGGACAGAACGTAGGTAGTGCTGTTTTTAGATGGCATGCCGTTTTATACCACCAGCTATGAAGTGCCCAGAATGTTGGCTTTTACCTTTTTAAAAGCGTTAAAACTTGGTGGGTGCCGGAAAAACACATGGAGAAGCCCAGAAGAACACTATGATGCAGAGGTATAGCTAACCTACTACCTTCTGGATGTGTTAGACTACAACTCCCATAATCCCCACCAAGCATGGATTCCATGCACATTTCCACGCATGGGCGGGCAAGCAGATTTCATCTCACCTGTGGGTGCCAGCCTAGTGCTCAAATGCATGGCCGATAGAAAACACCTCTGCGCACCTATGTTGCATACAGTGGCTTCAGGGACCAAGATGTTTGTAGCTCCTGAATTCAGGAATCTTAAAGTATTTAACGTGGAGGAATCTGTCAGTTTACCAGTTTTGCTCCATTTCTGGTGTTTCCCTTCCAACACTCATTACACCCGCTTTCAGCAAAAACAGGCTTGCATTTTCTTCTAAATGTTTTCATAAGCAGCCTCGACTGTTTAACTTCCTTCCCTTCCCTTCCAACACAGAGAACCAAGGTGGCTTACAAAAGGATTAAAAAAGAAACACACAATAAAATTGAGAAGAGAACAAATAATATCACAATGTACTTAGACATTAATAATATTAAAAGAGCAGTAGCTTGAAATGAAGTAAAGCATTTGAATTTAAAGCCAATTTTTTTTTTAAATACAGGCTTTAAAACCGTTTAAAAATATTACAAGGAAGATTGTACACATTTCCGCCATTTCTGGATTTAACACTTTAAACCTCTTCCAGAAATTAGAAGTAACTAATTATAGATCACAAGTTGTTTGGAATCAGTTCCCTTTCTGAATAATGAATTGAAAAATGCATCCTATTAGGGGTTGAACTGCAGAGGGGTGACTTTATTCTTTCTGTAAAATAACTGCAACTTGTCATGTTCCTTTTAAAGTTACAAGGGCTTGACCTCACTGAGTATCGGAGGAGGAGTATCAGAAGAGAGCTTGTGGGTTGAATTATGAGTACGTGCTGAGCCACTCATGGTATTGTGGGTGTCGAGAGAGACCAACATAGCGGAGGAGAGCGCAGTGCGCTTAGTACCACAGGCCAGTGTCTTGGAAGACGGAAATGTTTTTGAAGTAACTAAATGTAACTATTCTAGTTCTGTTTTAGAAATGGGGAGTGTTGCTTTTCACAGTAACTCACTGTTTGGGGGGCTTGGAACTATAGCTGACTACTTTTTGAGCTGTTCTAACTAACTTTTAGAAAGATCAAGCGTGCAGAGAAATTAGAGTCCCTGGTGGTTGTGCCAGGTTGGTTTCTTAGCCCTCATGTCTTCTACTGCCTCCCGGAGTTGGGTCAAATTCATGTTGGTCGCTTCGATGACCCTGTCCAACCATCTCGTCCTCTGTCGTCCCCTTCTCCTCTTGCCTTCACACTTTCCCAACATCAGGGTCTTTCCCAGGGAGTCTTCTCTTCTCATGAGATGGCCAAAGCATTGGAGCCTCAGCTTCAGGATCTGTCCTTCCAGTGAGCACTCAGGGTTGATTTCCTTCAGAATGGATAGGTTTGTTCTCCTTGCAGTCCAGGGGACTCTCAAGAGTCTCCTCCAGCACCACAATTCAAAAGCATCAATTCTTCGGCGGTCAGCCTTCTTTAGGGTCCAGCTTTCACTTCCATACATCGCTACTGGAAAAACCATAGCTTTGACGATGCGGACCTTTGTCGGCAAGGTGATGTCTCTGCTTTTTAAGATGCTGTCTAGGTTTGTCATCGGTTTCCTCCCAAGAAGCAGGCGTCTTTTAATTTCGTGGCTGCTGTCACCATCTGCAGTGATCATGGAGCCCAGGAAAGTAAAATTGTGCACATACCCCTCTCCCAAATGGCCTTCTTTTGAAACTACAAGTTTCTACTGTTGACGTTGTTAGCAATTCAACATGCAAATTAATGCATGATCACCTGAGAGGAAGGAATTGCTTGTTAATTAACATACCAGGTACTTTGCATGATCCTGCCTCCCCCCAGTTTATATTTGGCTGGGGAACATCGCAATACACACACACAAATACAAATGGAACCCTCCATCTAGGAATTAGGGTGAAGATTTAGTTAACCCAATACACCATTTCAATATAATGTTCAGATTTTTCTGGTAGGTAATATTGATGCCAGCTAATTTCTGGCTGCAGAGTTAGAGGTTGAGAGTTCGATTCCCTCACTGGGCATCTCCTGGGAGAAGAGCCAGCCTGCGTGGCCTTGGGCCAGCTGCACAGTGGCCCCAGGGCATCCCCAGAAGAAGGAATGGTCAACTGTTTCTAAGCACTTTCTATCTACGAAACCCTGGAAAGAGTTACTGAAAGTCAGAATTGAGTGCACAGGATGATAATTATGAATGCTGATGCCACGGACGTAAAGAATCCTTGCAAAAATACTTATCCTCAACAAGAAAGAGTGAGACATTCTGTTGAGGAATCACTAATTTCTTGTGTCCAGCATTAAAATGTGGACCCCCTTTTCTCCTGTTAAGGTTGACCTAATTTGTGCACAGTGTACCTGCACAAACTGAGGATCTGTTTTCTTTGTAAAGCAAAGTGAACACAGACACAGGATGTACAAAATGACTGGTTGATTGATTAAAAAGAAGCAAACAAACCATCCAGTGCTTCTGTGTTTCGTTTTTTTTTTTTTGTAGTGCATAAAAGAAGGCAGTAGCACTTGTAGGTTTGCACCGTTGATACTCTGACGCACAAATGTTCGAGATGTTAAGAACTCTTGCCGGTAACTCACTGAACATGTCTGGCCTTCACACAAGTGAGGAGAAGAAAAGACGGTGGTTTCTTGTTCTCTTGTACGACAGCGAGACAAGCGAGGATTTACATCTTCTGCTGAGGATAAATCGGCGGGAGGTGGCATCCCCCTAATTCTGATCTTCCATTACAGTAATTATTGTCAAATCATTCCCAAGGCCTTGCTGCTAGTCTGACCTGAATCAATTAATTTCTTTTCCCCTTGGTGGAAGAACACCCCGCCCACCTTCTCCAGCTCAAGTGTCTTTTTTCAAAAAGGCCGGGCACGTTCTGCCATGATGTGACTAAGCGGAGGAAACAGAGGGCTGTTTCGTTGATGGAGGGCTTGTCAGTTTCAGGTAGAGCCAAGCGCCATCCAATGGGCACGGGTGAAGGCGGTACCGCTCAGGATGGGATCCAGACAGGATGGGGTCTGCAAACCCTCCTGTGACTGCATTCTGTAGGATGATGCAATCAGCTGCTTCCTAGGAAAGCAACAGATGTGCTTCCTTCACCTGTTTTCAGTTTTCTAAGGTTATAGTAATGTCAATCTTCATTTGCCTTCTCCTCACTGGCCCTGATGGTGAGGACATTTTTGGGCTGTTGGTAGGGTTTTCCAGTATATCAAATGTTGTCTTAGGGGCGAAGCGCTCACTGTTTCTCAAAACTGCTGTTTCTTCTTCCCTCATTGCCTGCAACATGGGGCCATTCGTGAACTGGGCGAAGGGTGCCACCTGCTGCGCATGAAGAAGAGGGGGGCGGCTTTATGCGGGCGGGCGGCTTCTCACCGGAAGGGACCCTGTGAGTGGCTCACCGAACCCTTGAGTGGGGAACAGGATCTGCTGCGTGTTGGACTGGGGGCTTTCGAAGTCCTCGTTGAGGTGTCTCCGGTCAAGACAACCTGCGTTGACAAGACTGGCCACAAACTCAGCAAGTGCCCCTAACATTGATCCAGCCAGCCAGCCCTCCCCTGCTTTCAGACTCCTGCTGGGAGGCAAAGAGCCACCGGTTTGGACACCCGCGCGGTCGTGTCGTCAGAAAGTGGTTGGCGGACCGGGAGCCTCTCTGGGTAAAAGTGGCTGCTGTGACGCTGCCAGAGCTGGTTGTGATGGATTTGCTGAGGAGGCCTCGACCATCTGTCTCCCTCCAGCCTTGGTGCGTTTGTGTGCCCGCGCCTGTGTGCTTAATCTCCTGGGTCTGACGGATGCTTCCTCCGGAGGGCAAGGCGGGGTGGGTGGAGGGGAGACCGTGCCTTCCCTCCCTAAAGCAGAGCTGCTTGGCTCTGACAAGGAGAAATGACCCGGTGGGGGCCGCTGGGGGGGGGGAGGAGGAGGAGGAAGGGGGGGTCCGCTGGTGTTTGTTTCTCATGGCAAGACAGCCCCTGACAAAGTGGCCTGCGCTGCTGGCTGGGTGTCTCGGGGCTGCCGTGAAATATGGGCCTGAAGCAGCAGCTGCTCATTAAACCTCATCAATAACCTGCACGCAGGGGACGGCCGTGGGAGCCTCTCCCTGTCGTGGCGCACGATTTAGAAGGGAAGGAAGGGCTGGGAGGAGGCGACGTCTCCCCTCGCCTGGCTGGCTGGCGCAAGGGGTATAAAAACCAGTGGACGGGTGACCCCTGGCAGGCAGAGAAGACTGGCAGGAGAGGGCATGAGGGGCAGCCCCCCCCGCCCGCCCGCTTGGGCCCCTTTGAGTTGATTCTCTGCTTCTCCAGGCCTGGGGCTGGAAAGCAGTCGGACTCTGCAAGCTAGGATTCGTTGTGCTTTGACTCTTCTTTTTTTCTGTGCCTTTTCCTCTCCCTCCCTCCCTCCCTCCCTCCCTCCCTCCCTTCCTTCCTTCCTTCTATTCATCATCAGCTCCTTCCTTCCTTCCTTCCCTCCCTCTCTCCCTCCCCAGCAAAAACGGACAAATGAAACCACAGAAAGATCTGTGACAAGCAATAATCTGTTCAAAAGTACCTCAACTTGCAGTCGTTCACAAGCGAAAACAGGAGCAGCCTGTTCAACCCTTCAACGTTTCCTCCAACATGCTGCTCAGTTGGTTCCCCCCCATCAGGGTGTTACTCTTGTCTGAAAGCTTGGCTCCACTTTCTCTGTGTGGTATTCGTTTGTTCCGTAAGGCAGTGGTTCCCCTCCTTGGGTCCCCAAGTATTCTTGGACTACAACCCCCAGAAATCCTGGTTAGCACCGCTTGTGGTGAAGACTTCTGGCGATTGTACTCCAAGAACATCTGAGTTACAATCATAGAATCGTCGTAGGGTTGGAAGGGACCTTGGAGGTCTTCTAGTCCAACCCCCAGCCCAAGGCAGGAGACCTCAGACCATCCCGGACAAATGGCTGTCCCCTCTTTTCTTGAAAACCTCCAGCAATGGGGCACCCACAAGATCGGGAGGCGAGCTGTTCCACTGCTTCATGGTTCTCACGGTCAGGAAATTTCTCCTTATTTCCAGGTTGGATTTCCCTCTGATGAGTTTCCACCCATGGGTTCTTGTCCTACCCTCAGGCGCAATGGAGAATCAATTGATGCCCTCTTCCCTGTGGCAACCCTTCAGATCTTGGAAGACTGCTATCATGTCTCCCCTCAGTCTTCTCTTTGTTAAGCTAAACAGACCTCGTTATTTGAGTCGTTCTTCATAGGATTTAGCCTCCAGTCCCCTTATCATCTTTGTTGCTCTTCTCTGCACCCCTTCCAGGGCCTCAGCGTCTTTTTTGTATTGTGGTGACGAGAACTGGACACAGCACTCCAAGTGCGGCGGTATAAAGTGGGGCTATCACTGTCCATGATCTTGATGCTATCCCCCTGTTGATGCAGCCTAGGACTGTGTTGACTTTCTTGGCAGCTGCCGCACACTGCTGCTGACTCATCCTCAGGCGGTGGTCCACCAGGACACCTCAGTCCCTCTCACAGGTACTACTGTCGAGTCAGGTACCACCTATCCTGTACCTGTGCATCTGGTTTCTCCCTCCTAAGTGCAGGACCTTACTTTTCCCGCCCCTGAACTGCATCTTATTAGATAGGAGTTAGCCAAGGTTGACAACCACTGCTGCGAGGGAATCATGGGCCATATCAAGATACTGCTTTCTTTGGCGAGTAGTTATTTTCTCTCCTGCCCTTGGTTCCCCTTGGTTCTGATGTTGCCCACAGTCTTCTGAGGTAGGATGGCATCAAAAGGCCCTTCTTCTTAAGCCTGGAATTATCTTCCTTTTGGGAGGGGAGGCGGGTTTGGGAGTGAACGTTCTTATCCGCAGGAGGTCGGAGTCCGACCCGCCACAGTCATTATTGCCAGAGCTGCAGGTGGCAAATGGTGGCACTTGGCCACTTCCGAGGAAGAACAGAGGGTGAGAAGGTTAGAGAATACACAGCTCAAATATCACAGAGCCAGTTACGAGGAGGAAGAAGATGGTAATTAAGCCACCCATTCTGAAAATGAACATAATTAGTACAATTAACTGCCTCCGATAGTAATTAATTGCTTTGAACAATGGTCTCAAGAGATGTGGAAGGATTCTTTGAACAGTCAATGGAACATCTGTAAATCAGTGATGCCTTCTCCTGCTCGGTGCTGCCTGTCCCATCTCAAAACACAATTTGTTCTACAAATCTTCAGTAAATGGTTTGCGAAGATGCCAGGGGCCTGAAATGGAGAGAAAAACAGCGCAGTGCATGAAAATGCAACCCAAGAGTGTTTTCGAAATTCATCTCATCTGAATTTCTTCCTAGATTCTGGAGTTTTTATTTTTGAGTTTTGTTTTGTTCCTGAGAATTTATCGTCCACCTTTCCAGGCACCAAGCGTCCCCAAGAGTTGGTTTAAACGATTTGATATGCAACACTGAAAAATCTGCACACCTACGCCCACACTCGGAGCCAATGTTTCACGCCATCCATCCGTCTGCCATTCAAACTCCTCAATTAGTCAGTTAATTCAAGAGCCGATTCAAACAACCAGAAGAGCTTTGCCCTTGTCCCTCTGATGGCTCTCCCTGGCCGAGAACGTGGAGAGGAACTTGGGGGGCTGGTCGTAAGGCCTAGACAGGTTCGCAGAGAGATCCGCGTTGGGTGAGCAGGAGAACCTTGCCGGGGGTGGGTAAAAACAACAGCAGCGAGAACCAAGTAGATCTCACTGGCTGGAGGCCTTCTTCCTGAAAGACTGTCAGGTACGGTACATGGCCACCCTAGACGTCTCTCTTTGCTTCCGTGCCCCGGCTTCATCGTTGGTTGTGTGGAATGGGAGGAAAACAGAGTCTGGTTTTGGCTACAGCTGACGTCAAGTCCAGGCAACAGAGACCAGGCTGGCTCCGGAGTTCCCCAGAGCAGCAGAGGAATCTTCTCTGAGTGGGTTTCCTTGGGGCAGAGCTGCTGTTTCTTGAAACGAACTGTGCCGTCCGGTGCACATTCGCTCAGAACCGAATCCCACACCCTTCAGTCAGGCTTACTCCCTTGCATTTCGGATACTAGCCTTCATTACAGACAGAAGGGCACAAAGTCTGACGCCAAGGGAGATAATTACCTTTTCTAATATAATTAAGCTTGGGTCGGTGATCCTCTTATTTCAGCCCGTGTACTTTGGTTGCTAATCCAATCACCGTCCAGATCTCACATTTATTGGGTTATCAGTAGCCTGGAGTAACTAGAACCCTTTCCCACCGTGGAGGTGGATGTCTCCGAGGAAGGGCCTGCCGGCATTTAGGAAGGACCTGCCTTTGTGTGCGCACGCTTAAAGCAATGATAGGAGGAGGGCAGTTTAAACAAACAGCCTCCAATTGTCTAGCTTGGGAGAATAACAAGGCTGGGTGGATGGGAACTCATGCTGCTTCTGGGTTTGGTAGCCAGGGACCCGTTGCTTGAGAACGGTCAGGTTGCAACCCGGAGATGAGTGTGGAAGAGAAAAAGAGGTATACTTCTCACCAGCTCTGCCTCAGGCCCCAGAATCTCTTGAGTTGGCTTCAAGAAAGGGGCTCGAGGGATTGCCCATCTTGCAGTTTGTGTGTGTTCTTTGGCTTTGTGAAAGACCATGTTCAGCCCCACCTGAATTTTCTCAAGGTCTCCAGGCAACATGGACTGAACCCCAGCCAAACCCCTTTCACCCTTGCCCACCTTGATTCTGCCTTCCTTGTTACCACCCCCATCCTTGTCTCCTGGGATAGCCGTGGCTCTCTCGAATGCTCTTGCAGGCTGGCTTGGTTGCCCACGCAGAGGGAGAAGAAGCCACGACAGCTCATCTGTGGAAACGTTCCTCCACGGGGTGATTTCTTTGGCACTCTCCTAGTTGACTGGCCTGGCCACCTCGCCTTCCCCCACCTCTTCTGGTGGGTGACTGGAGCCTTTTAAGAGAAAGCAGGTTCTCCAGATGGCCAGTCCGACGGCAGAGGAAGAGGTCAGGCGCCTCGTTCTGCTCACCCAGTTCTTTATTTTGCCAACCCTGCAGAAGGCATTCAAAGTTGAGCTTTTCCTTCCTGCCAAAAAGAGGGGTGGTGGTGGAAAGGTGCATGAAAGGAGCGGTCTCCCTTTCCAAAGAATGGAGCAGCATACAGCAGGGTGGATGCAATAGAATGAGACTCTTATTTGTCTCTGCTTTTTAAAAATTAATCCTAATAACTTTTGCTCGTTTTCTATGCGTTCCTTGGTCTATTGCACGTACGCGTGATCTCAAGCCTTGCTTTACAAGCTCAGGCTGTCTTTGAGCGACGTCGCTTTATGGCCCACAGAGAATAATGCTGTGGATCATTCTGAAGTGTCCATTGGCTTCCTGCATTCAGGCAGCTTTTTGCTGCCGGATATGTTGAATTGAAATGCTTTTCACCAGTGATCTGACTTGCCTTTTGCACTTGCCTTTTGGAAAAGCGTCAAAGAAACTGAGGAGCGGATCAACTCCTTAGATCTATCAAGAGTCTTGTTGGGAACCAGAGGACTGTGCTGGTGTTTCCACAGACCCCTTCCATAATTATGGATAGCGGGCCATGTCTCTGACCAATAGGACGCTTGTGTAAATAGCTGTGTGAATGGTGAGTAGGTGGGTGAGGTGGAATTCTGCCACTTCTGTTGGTCCCCAAATGTTGCGTAGTGTCGTAGCTTAGAAGTGTCATCCGCCCATCCAGGGCTGGCCTAAGCTGCGTGGACAAGATGGCGTCTCCTCCTCATTCCATGCATGCAAGCCAACTGGACTGGCTATGGGATGCTGCTTTAACATTGATGGTGGTGAACGGGCAGCCTCGACTATGCCCAAAGGCGGCAGGCTAAGTCAAGGGGCAAAGGGCAGCTCAGATGGCACACCGTCCCCTCCTCTGGCCACCACCCAGTATCCGTCACTCAAGGCGGCTGCCTCCTTTCGCCTTTTTGTCCTCAGAGGAGAAGGTCATAAGATGAAGAGGATGAAGAGGAATGGGTTCCTGGGTGTCCTGGAAATCCCAAAGTTGTAGGAGGACCCTACATAGGTCATCTAGCCCAACTGAATGCTAGAAACTCAAGAGTTAGAGCATAACCCATAGATGGCTGCCTAACCCCTGCTTGGAGACACCCCCACCTTCAGGGGGAGCCCGTAAAGTCAGAGAAGAATTATTCTCCTCGAGAGTAAAGGGAGCCTTTGAGTTGGTGAAACAGCTGTTCGGGCGGAAACTCTGATGGCAGGGGAGGAGAAAGAGTAAAGGCGCCAAGATCTGCTGGCTAGTTGAGGGCCGTGCTGGCTTATTCTGTCCCTGGCCTCACAAGTCTGAACCTCCACCATGCAGGAGATAACTCTGGGAGGACACCCCTTTCCCGCTTGAGATCACAACAGAAAGAGCATCAGCAGACCATGTGGCGTATTCTCTGCCCTCCCCGTGCCTCTCTGTGTGCCTGCAAGAAGTGGCTTCCTTCTCCTTTTCAGCTGTTTCCAAGGGTTACCAGAAGGTGAAAAATATCTCTCTGATAATGAGAGGAAAGTAAATGACAGAGCAAATGTCAGAATTGCTTATTGTGGAAATGAGTCTCTCTGTCTCCCTCTTGCTATCTGGAATTTACCGCTTCTCGGACCCATTCTCCTTCAGGGAAGAGATCTCTAGCGTAGACCTTGGGCTACGCTCCAGAGTTTCTGTTTGTGGTGAAAAAGCTGGGGAGGAAAGCTTTCCGAAGCATCTCAGCTCCTTGTCTTCCTTTGCCGTTGCCCTTCTGGGTGGGGATAAATTCCACGGGATAAAACCGCCTTCCCCATGCGAAGAATTGGAGCAGGGTGGCAGAGACGTCCAGTGTCGTGTGCTGCTGCTTGTTTGGTAATGTGTGGTTGTGGCTATACCGTTGGCCTCAGGCATGGGAGATGCAGGTGCATGCCCACCCTAAGGGTGTAACCCAGCAGATCTCTCATGGCACAGAAGGGATCCAAAGAAGAATCTTCCAAGTCATACCCTAACCGCTACAGAAGACTTTTAGCCCCGAGGACCTGAAGCAACATTCCGTCTGGTGGTTTGGCGACGAGTCAACTGGTATACTTGTTTTGTAGCGTCAGGGATTAATGTTCTTTTATACACAAGCACAGTCTGTTGTTTTACCTTGGCTTGCAAGCAGATATGGGGTGATTTAAAACAAGTTGAAAGTGGTGGAGAAATCTTCTTAGACATGAACGATTGCTAACGTTTTCTAGAGCTTTCTCCTTGAGAGGGTCCTAATTGTTACGAAAGCCTGCATCTTTTGAGGCTTAGCTAGGCCAGGCTCCACTTAACCTCTTACTCGGAAAGAAAGCACCCAGCTAGCGGTGGGGTGTGAACAGGAAGCTTAGGTGGAGCTACGTAGGCCTAGCTAACGCTCAAAAGCCTTTCAATTTTGGTCTTTTCTCCCATGTGGGTCCACATTTAAGCATCTGTAAGGTATATGTAAGTCAGGTAGAATGCCCAGAATGGGGCTTTATGGAATTTGTAGTCCAAGAAAACCAAAAATCACCTTCCCTAGGCTTTGCCTTAAGCTACGTGATGTGGCTGCCTCCATTGAGTGATTCAGGAAATATGGAAAGAATCATTCTTCCCACCTGAATTATAAGTGTTGTGTTATCTTTAGCAGCAGGCCATAAAATTGTTCTCTGGTTCTCTCTAATGACCACTTCTGATATTGCACCTTGAAAAAAACAAAACAAACGAAAACAAAACAAAAGCCCAAAACAAAAGATGCTTCTCTTGCATTTAGAATTCATACAGGAAAGGCATAACACCTGGGAAATGCCTTTAAAAGTGCCTTTAAGTAGGTAGTTCCTGGGAACTTAAAAAATGTGGGCAGTGGGTTAGGAACAGTCGGTAGTCTGACGATTTGTGGAAAATTTGTTATCTTCCTAGACCTCCTCATTACCATAGTGTAGGTCTGCAGTGATGAGAAGTTTGGGGGGGGACAGCTTAAATCTAAGACAGGCGTCCGAACATTTGGAGGAAGCACCCGTATTTTCATTATTTCTCTCTGTATTAAACCTTGCCTAGATCATTCCCAAGCTCCCGCGAGCACCCAACGAGCAAAGACTTCTCCCTCTCTTGTTTTTGGCAGGCTTGTTCACTCTTTTCAAAAGTTAAACAGGAAAATTGCCTCTAATTGACAGAAATACGGCAAGGAGCCCTTTGCGCTCCCCAAAGTCAGCCTCCTTTGAAAGTCCGAAGCAAACTCTTGTTTCCAGAACGGCTTGAGTCGAGCCCAGTCGCCTTCTGCCGCATGAGGGAGGCTTTTGGAAGGAGCCTGGGTTTCTCCTTCCCCACCCTCTTCGCCTGTGCGTTGTCACTTGCAAATTGACATCACAGGGTGCACAAAGGCTGGTTCGGCAGCCGCATTGTGCTCCTCCTGAACAGGCTGCACACCGAACTGCGATGAAATGACGTTGCCTCCTTCCAGGCTCATTTTCTTGTTGAGAAGCAGCCCCCTCTTTTTCAGTCTGTGGTGACAAATGTGAACAGTGCAGTCAGGGAACTGCACCATCTGGGCTCACCTGCACCGTTTCCATGCGATGTCCCAGGCCACGTTCAAGGTTTGGGTGCGCACCTAGAAAGCCCTCCGTGGCTTGGGACCCCTTTACGTGGCGGAGCACCTTTCCCCAAGATCATCTGGCTGCACTACCAGATCCTCTCAGGCAACGCTTTGCTGGGTGGCCACATTGAAGGAGGCCAGGAGAACCTCAACCGGACGTCAGGCCTTCTCGGCACTGGCGCCAGCTCTTTGGAACTGGCGCCCGGTCAGTCGGTGCCTGGCCCCCTCGCTGCCTACCTTGAAGAGGTTGCTGAAAAGGCAGCTCTTCGGAGGGGCTCTTGACTGCAACCTCACATACATTTTTTTCCCATCGATTTACTATGAAATGTTGTGCTATCCAGGTTTTTGACTATTTACAGTTTGGTTCCATCTGATTTTTTTCTATGTTTTTTTTTTACTTCTGTTTTGTTTGATTTTATCAGCCGTTGACTGCCTAGAATAGTGCCTTTCACTCACGGGGCTGTATATAAATTAATAAAACACACAAACAAATAAATAAAATAGTGTTGGGAGGGACCTCAAAGGGTCATTAAGTCTAACCCTTGGCTGAAGCAGGACATCCACAACTAAAGAATCCCTGACAGGTGGCCATCAAGTCAAGAGGTGATCCCACGGGGCTTACAGCTTGCATCTTGGACCGCTTGTAGCGTGGTCCAGGGTGAACAATTTCCCAGCGATCCCATGAGGTGCAGGCGATAGTGCTCAAAGCTGACCCCTGTCTGTGCCCAAGCCGAACCTTTTTGGTCCAGCAGTAGAGCGACTCCTGTTGGGGGCTGGGTTGGAGCCATTCTCCAACAGAAGGAAGGATCGCTGTCAGGGGGATTGCTCCTGGCATGATCCCTCTTTCCGCGGCGACCAGGCACCTTCCTTTGATCGCCACCTGATCACACCTTCACCCGTTGCATGGCCATGACCTCCGTTCCCCTTTCCAAGCTAGTCCCTTCCCTCTCTGCCCAGGATAAGAGCCAGATCTGGGCATGTGGTTGGCAGGGATGGATTTGGCACGGCCTCCCTCATTGCTCTTGTCTGGAAGTAAAACCAAATCGGATGTGACAGGCGGCATGCGAGGAGGTCTGTCGCTTTTGCTGAAAGGATAAAACCCTCCCTTCCTGCTGGAAAAGGCAGGGGCAGGAGCAATAAACTTAGGGGGATGATCCCATTCCACCCATCGGTGGAGATAATACACAGGGTTTGTTCTATCGTATGTTCCTCTTGTCCTGGATGGGTTTTATTTCCATCAATGCAGAAGTTGATGCACTTCACAGAAGGATATAAAACTATTTAATTAATGCTTTGGAATCAGGTTGTGAGTTTACACCCAGCCCATTAGATCCAGTTGGGCAGAGCATGGTTGACCTGGTGTGCACCCCCAGCACCCTCAAACCCTCGTCCGAACCTCATTTTACCCCCCTCTATGTGCTCTTGGGGTGTGTGTGTGTGTGTGTGTGTGTGTGTGTGTGTGCTTAGCCATGGCGTCACACACACACCAACGCAGTCATGTCATGTAGAAGAAGAAGTAGATCTGTGTAAGTTTGGGGGCAACAAAAGAAAACAACATTCTTTTCTTTTTCCCCAATGGTTTTGCTGACCAGAAAAGGAAATCTTGGAGGAACTGACCTTTTCTTAACCGAGTGTCTTAAGGGGTTTTTCATGCAGGATGAGAAAAAGCCCAAGCTACTTCCGAATTCTAATTCTTGCTGAGTAAATGTGTACGTTTCCCAAGGAAAGGAGGTCAGTCTCTTCCAGTGAGGAGTCTTGGCGAGGTGTGAAAAGACTTGCCTTCTTCCAACCCAGGGCCATTCCCCCCGCACCCCCGCACGCCATCTTGAGGTGCCCACGGAGGCTGGTGACACGGGGGAGTCGTGGATCTGCTCTGGCTCTTCCACAGGCTAGCCAAGCTGTCCAGCCTGTCCCATCAATAGGTTCAGCACCTTGGATGGGAGGATGAAAATTTGGACTAAAAGACGGAGTGAACACACCTCCCCCTGCAAAATGGGAGTCATAATAAGCCTTTGTTGCTCAGTGGGGTGGACTCGGGGAGACATCGTTTTCTTAAGGTTTCCTCCCTTTCTGATTCTGGAGGAATAGAAGCCTTCTGTGTTGTTGTTTTTCAGCAATGCGGGCGTTGAGGGGTGGAATAAAGAGTTAGGACTAAAATTCGGAAAAGTGTGGCATGTTTTCAGAATCACGGGTCTTACTGTGATGGCTATAAAATGGTCAGAGGGGGCCATCGAAAGGAGCTGGAATCAGTCTTTTGCTCCTGCCATTGACCGGCAAGGGAGACCGTAGGTGAACAGCTCACTGTGCAGTACAAAGCGATGGGACCCGTTGTTGAGGTCAGGAGAGGCCCCCTGTCTCCCAACTGTGGCTCGTATTCCACCACCTCCGGCCCCTAAGACACTGTGAAGTCCGCTGGCGGGGGCCCTCTGTTCATTCGGCCCAGCTCTCTTTCTTGGGCTGGGGGCTCCGATTCGGCAACTTCCGCCCAGAGGACGGCTGAACTTTGGGAAAGGAAGCGCAGAGCCTCCGTCCGTGTCCTCAGAGGGCTGCCCCCGTGCGGCACAGAGGGTGTCAAACACCGAGGTGCTGTGCCAAGGAAAGAGACGGCCGCTTTTCACCTGGCCTGACCTGCCTGTGGATCCGCGTCATTGGCACTCGTGTAGCTGAGTGGTGGAAAGTATGATCTCTATGCCAAAGGACTGCCTGCTTCCGAGGTCGCCTCTGCCACGGAGATGGGAGGAGGGAAACTGCTGTCGTTTGGCTCCGGCCTCCTCATCTGTGACATGGAGAGCGTCGTACAATCCTCGTGTGCTGGGCTTTTAAAGGTTAAACCGCAGAAGCCTCTGGGCTGCAAGGTCAGAAGACCAGCCGTCGTAAGATCGAATCCACGCGACGGAGTGAGCTCCCGTCGCTTGTCCCAGCTCCTGCCAACTTAGCAGTTTGAAAGCATGTAAAAATGCGAGTAGATAAATAGGTACCACCTCGGTGGGAAGGTAACAGCGTTCCGTGTCTAGTCGCGCTGGCCACGTGACCACGGAAACGGTCTTCGGACAAACGCTGGCTCTGTGGCTTGGAAACGGGGATAAGCACCGTGCCCTAGAGTCGGACACGACTGGACTAAATGTCAAGGGGAACCTTTACCTATAGGTGAACCCTTTGAAATCCCAGTTCTCTTCGTTTGCTCTCAACGGAGCCCCTAAAGCCTCTGTCCAGTGGTCGATGAAATGGTGGAGGGCCAGACATGAAGGACTCTTACACTGAGGTCTGCCACCCCCAGCCCCAGCCCCCGTTTCATCATCTGCTTCCCTTTCTCTCTTCTCTCCTTCCTTCCTGGTACTATTTTGCATGCAGTATTTTGGATGGATGGTGGGTGTTTGTGGTTTCTTCATAAGTTTCTGGGATTTTCCCAAACAGTCTAGGAAAAATGTGTGTAATGCATAGGTTGGGAAGAATACGTACAAAAATGTATATATTTGGGGGGAAATAATATACACAACAATGCAAGAAGTGTTCCAGATGGGAAGAAAGGAAAAAGCATAGATGTGGGATGCCATGAGATGCATGGTGGTTGGATTCTGAGAAATGAAGAGAAATGGAAACGGTTGGATTTTCATATCCTCAGCTGTGGAGTGCTTTGTGGATACCCTGGGCTGCCAGGATGACAAGCAAGTGGGTCCTAGATCAGATCAAGCCGAACTCTCTCTGGAGGTAAAAATGTTGAAAGTTGGGCTACCCTACTTTGGGCACATCCTGAGAAAGCAAGATTCCCCTGGAAAAGACCATCATGCTGGGAAAGGTGGAAGGCAGCAGGAAAAGAGGAAGACCAAATACGAGATGGATTGGCTCCCTCAAGGAAGCCACTGGCTCGAGTTTGCAAGAGCTGAGCAGGACCGTTGAGGGTCACCCTAAGTCACAAGGGACTTGACGGCACATATACAACAAGCGGTGGAAGACAGCATCAGTGTCGTAACAGAACTAGTTATGTGGGAAAGGGGGAGTATTTTAAATTCCCCACAATGCTCTGTGGGGAGAGTACTTTGGGGAGTTCCAGGAACTTAAAACAGGAGTTCGGCCCCAATGCTGAGTGGTGCTGGGGGCATCTGGCAAGAATATCAAAAGGAAGCTAAGGCAGCCATCACAGGTGGTGGGTGGTGGGTGGTGGTGGTGCTGTGGTGTTGAGGGCATGGTGCCAGCTCTGGTTCTCCCCCCCCCCCCCCAAAAAAAATCTCCTTCCACGTTTTTTCTCTTCCTGCCTTGTTTTTAAATCCACAACAGTGGCTTCTTTTATTGTGAGTTCTCCTTGCTTTACGTGCTCATGAGAGCACTTTTGTGAGATTCCCCCCCCCCGCCAGCGCTCAAACCGTCCTCATCCTCTGCTTCCTTTGATCTCTCCCATGTTCCCTCCCCCTAGTTAAAAATAATAATACCGTGTTTTCTAATTAGCTGCGCTCTCTTCTTGAGAAACTCCAGTGGGAAAAGCTAGCACGCGGGAACGAAAGGCCGGGTTTTGGTGTGATTTTCACAAAGCCAGCAGAAGCCTTTTGGTTAATTACTCCTGCTTTCCCATTTGGGGGTTGGCGTGTTTTTTTCTGCCAAGAAGCGGAGAGCGCCTTCCTAGCAGGAATGAGCTGAGAAAAGGAGCCTGTGTGGCCGCCCAGCCAGGTGGGAGAAAAATCTGCAAAGTAATGGGTTTTTAAAGAAATGGGTTTCTGATCCATTTTTAAATGTTTTCCATCTATTTCATGGCACTTCCTTTCAGGAGCCTCGATGGCTACGGTAGGAGATCAATAAAGTGCGAAGCTTGTTCCCTTGCAGCGTGGAAGTCCCGCACGATAGGTCTGGAGTCCGGGTTGGCCTGGATGACCTCAGGGGTGGCCCCTGCCATGCCTTCATGGCTCTGTGCCACCGTGATTTCTGCCTCTAAGGTTCAGCTACCTCTTCTCTTGGCAACCTGGCGGTAAAAGCAGAGACGCTGGGAGTTTGACAGGGTCCCTGGGAAAGAGCACGGCAGAGCTTCGCCTTGGAAGCCCCCCGAGACCACTTGGGTGCCACCGATAGGAAAGGCTGGTGATTAACTTTCGGATGAAGCGTTGGCTTCTGCCGGGCGTCTGATGTTTTATAAATGAGCAATTAAATGCAAGGAAGAAAGGGAGAAAGCGCTGGCGTGAGGATGGGGAACTCAAAATGAGATTTCTCTGGGCATGATAGTTATTGCTTCAAATTACTTTCGGCAGCTTGTGCAGCAGATTTGGGAGCCCGTGGTCGCCCATTCTTCCTTTTTCTTTCTAAATATATAATTGCTCCCGCTCTGGATGTACACAAGGTATCGGTGGAAAATAGAGTGCCGAACGTCTTGGCTGGGGACGGGTGCCCCACGAGGGGGGGGGGGAGAGTAGAGAAGGCTTGGTCAGATGCCCTCCTCTCTTGGCATCAGGGCCCACCCCCAGGTTGGGGGGGTCGTCTGTTGTTTGGGGGTACAGGGTGGCTGCCTGGCACGCTCAGTTCTGCCCATCCTTAACTTCTGTTGTCTGAGACTGCCATGTCACTCCACGCCGTGGTGGTATACAGATAGATGGCGACAAGGGTGGTGTGAAATCGAGTTTTTATGGGTTAAGGATTCAGGGCCTGTCTCTCTCATTTTCCATCTCTTTGAAAGCAAAATATAAAGTGCTGCTCCTCTAGTTTTGTGGTGTAGAAGGAAGATCGCCATGCTTTCTCCGAGACCAGCCCTCCTCCTCCCCCTCCTTTTCCACCCTCCTCCTTTTGCAGGCGTCTTCCCCAGCGGTGGCATTGGGGGGGGGGTCTGCCCAAAGTAACCTTAGAGGGCTGCCTGCAGCTCACAGAGAGCCTCCTTCCAGCTCTGGTGAAAACGAACGCAGGAGGCGACGGATGGCGAAGAGCAGTTCGCCTCGTGTGGAACGTCAATCTTGTGTTGGAAAGTCTTATGGCGAAGCCAAAGTTAAGACCTGTTTGCTTTACCAACGACCTGTCCCTGATGGAACGGACTACTGACAGAACCACATCTGTCAATATGAATCGATGCCGCTTTTTGGTGCTTTTAGACTCCTCCTGAGAGCTTTGCTGTTGTGGGACAGTCATGATCGATTCCTGCCCTTTGTACGTAACAGAGCTTCAGTTGTTTTTAGACTACAGGCTCCATTCTTCCTAGCCAGCATGACCCATGGGAGTTGTATTCCAGTACATCTGGTGATGTGTTAGAAGCTAGTGCGATGTGTGATAGGCAGACGGAGAGCTAAAAAAGGGGGTTCGTGTCAAAAGACATGGGGTGTTACCAGCAGGTCTCTGCTTTTGTCGATTAAGTGACTACCCGATCTGTTTCCGAGTTGAGGCCGAGCTGGTTTAAGTCATTTCAGGCTGCAGTCAGTTTGATTTTATTGGTATCTCCAAAAGCTGCCACCTTAATCCAGTTTCTCTTTCTTTTTATCTCTCTTGACCGTTAGGATTTTAGCCACCGCTGGGACCCAGTTTGACTTACGGACTCTGAGAGCTGTCCGAGTGTTGCGGCCCCTGAAGCTTGTCTCGGGAATTCCAAGTGAGTATGCGGACAGTGCGTGGGGAACCATGGACGGTGCTGCTGTCCAATGTCATTGGAGGTTTCTGGGAGAGAATAGGAGGAGAAACAGGCAAGGGGGCGGTGGTTTCCAGGACCTTTGTTGCATGCAAACTATCAGGAATACTAGATCATGAAAGACATGGCATGGAAGGAAGGAAGGAAGGAAGGAAGGAAGGAAGGAAGGAAGGAAGGAAGGAAGAAAGGAAGAAAGAAAGAAAGAAAGAAAGAAAGAAAGAAAGAAAGAATGGACGGAAGGTAGGAAGAAGGAAGGAAGGAAGGAAGGAAGGAAGGAAGGAAGGAAGGAAGGAAGGAAGGAAGGAAGGAAGAAAGAAAGAAAGAAAGAAAGAAAGAAAGAAAGAAAGAAAGAAAGAAAGAAAGAATGGACGGAAGGAAGGAAGAAAGAAGGAAGGAAGGAAGGAAGGAAGGAAACAAAAATTGATTTCAAAGTGTTTACCTCCCCATCCTGTCTCTGTTGGGATGGAGGGAGGAACCACAGATTGGAGAAAGACATAAACGCACATCTTTCTCAATTCCCTACAGTCTAAACCCTCTTTCCCCCTCATATGCCTTATGGTGAGTTTTGTAACTGGTGGCAAATCCTGATCAAAATCTAAACTGAAAGAAAATCTTCACGGGTTGCTGTTACCGTTTTCATGCCTATTTCGAAACCATGCCTGCTGCCTCTGTGGCTTTGAGACCTTGTTGACATTTCCTGGCACATAGAAATGGTGGCTTCAGCCAAGCTGGTCTCTCTCTCCCTCCCCCCCCCCCAGCCACGTGAGGACCGCTTCTGCACTGTTGGCATAAAATCATCTGACTTCGCGGTCTCCTTGACTTCAGCTCTTCTCACTGTCCCTTTAATTGAACGTGTATCTGGTGCTGGTGAAGGGCACGGAGGTGGACGGACGGTTCCCGGGTTGGCTCCATCCTTTTTGCACATTGCAGGGAAAGCCGGGGGACAGGGTGGCCTGGAAACTGCCTGCCGTTCCTCAAAGTCAACTTGTGAATCCACCCCACATGCCAAAGGTTCAACTAAAGAAAAATAAAATGAAATAAAAATTCAACTGCCAATGTAAATAGCAAAACATACTAACTAAAACCTCAATGACTGTGGGGTGGGTGTTTCGCTTCTCGCTTAAGTCAGCAGAGGATGTCCTTGAATGTTTCTCTGAAGACCTGTGTCTTCCACGTCCTCTTGAAGGCTGGGAGGGGGGGGGGGGCCCCTGGTACCGCTTTCATGGAAGCCCATTCCATAAAAATGGGGCCAAAACTGAGAAGGCTCAGTTTTGAGGAGTCGTCATCGTCTTTGCCTCCCTTGGCGTGGCTACCCACAAAAGTAGAGGCTGTGAAGATCAAGTACTACAGGCCGAAGTTCTGAAGGAAAGACGCTCCACTAGATTTGTCCCCTTTCTGCTTCTGGAAGTCTCTAGGGGTGGCAATTGTTCAATTACAATAGTGTGCCAGTTTCTTCCAATGTCCCCATAAGCCAAGTCTACTAAAAAGGAAAACCAGAAGTGGACTTCCAGCAAAATTTGATGAAGATGTTTACCTAATTTTGGCTCCATTTTTAGCTGATGTGGTCCAGGAATAGTGGCTTCCAGGTGTGGAAATGTAGCCATCAGATCAAGCAAAGTTGTCCACTCTTATTCTAGGGTTTAGGATCAGAAAAAACTGTCATAATTGGTCCTCTCACCTTTAGATTTTGAAAGCCTCACGCTATCTCCTTCTGAAACTCGAGGGAATGCTTGAATTTTAATAAATTCTTCAACATCCAAATTGAAGCAAAAATTTGTCCGTTTGCACTGGTGAGGTTGAACAGGTGCAGCTACTCCTGATGTAGAAAGACGTATGTTATACTTCCATGCTATTGAACTGCCAAAGATACGGAGCTTCTCAGGGAAGAAAAGATAGGCAACTCAAGCTGGTACTACGTGGTCGAAGACATGTAGGTTGAGCCTCAGGTTTTTAAGAGTTACCTACTCAAAGCCCTGGGCCAGGAGGGCAAAAAGGCCCATTTGGGTTTCTCACATGTATGATTTAATTATTACTGTTACGGTTGTTGTTACTTGTCACTATTGCTTTGCATGTCTTTGCCGCTTTTCCATTATTAGGTAGGGCTCAAGAAAGCTTACGATCAGCATAAAATGTAATGGAAACAACAAACTGAAACAAATTAAATCCCCAAATCATTAAAACAAAATAAAATAAAATCTACTATAAAAACCACAGCAATAAATAAATACACAAATAAACAAATCATATTAGAAGATGGTTCAGAAAGATGTGCCTTCACCCCCTTTCCTGAATGCAGGAAGATTAGAGACTTTATAGCAACATAAGTCTCTTGCGACAACTCAAAAGACGAGCAAATCTGTTTTGGGAGATGCTGTGGGAGCGGTGCTTATTATCAGAGACATCCACAACTCTTGCCATCCCAGATATGAAGAACGTGGGGAATGGTGTCCCATTCCCATCTAAAGTGGGCAGAAACGGTTTCCCTATCCCATAATCTAGGGAGGGTTCAGCAGTGCTGCAGTTGGGGAGAGATGAACGTTATCGGTTCGGAATGGTGAACCTTTGGCACTCCAGACGTTTCCAACTACAACTCCCACAGTACTTTTATCTTTGGCAATACAGACTGGGGATTCTGGGAATTGTCATCCAAAAAACGTGGAGTGGAAAAGGTTCCCCACCCCTCTCGCAGCCCGTTGAGCGTTGAACTCGGCGTTGAGGTGTTACGGGGCCTACTTGATAGTCCGGTGCCAGGGAAGTATCTCTGCCTGGGCCCTCCCGGAAGGACTGACCTTGTCTTGGCTTCTTCCTGCCTAGGTTTGCAGGTGGTCCTCAAGTCCATCATGAAGGCCATGGTGCCCCTCCTCCAGATTGGCCTCCTCCTCTTCTTTGCCATTGTGATGTTTGCCATCATCGGGCTCGAGTTCTACATGGGGAAGTTTCACAAAGCCTGCTTCTCCAATGAAACAGGTGAGATGAAGCGGGACTGCTCCGCAGCGGGTTGACGGGGTGTGTGTCTGTGTGTGTGTGTGTGTCTGCCTGCCTGCCTGTATGTGAACAACCACAGGTTTCTTTTTCTTTTCTTACGTATATACATTCACATATACATTCTTATATTTTATGCCCTTCTTCCCTCCCACCCTCCCATTCCCATTCCCATGGCAAAGTCATATCAAAATTCTTATAAATCTTTTCAGGGAAAATTACAAATATCTTCCAGGTATATTACAATGGCCAATAATTTCTGTATACATCAGGGAGTCCCTTATTATCCATTCTATTCATATATACAATAAAAGGATGCCAGTCAGTTGCAAAAGAGTCAAAGTGTTTTATCCCTTTAACTATATGCAATTTGGTGGTTATTTTTTCTTGCAGTGCTACCTGCTATACTCTTGTGTACCCTGCTGCAATTGAGACTCCCTGCATGTTTTTCCACCCTTTCGCTATGGTCTGTCTTGCTGCAGTCAAAAGATGGCCTATTAAGGTTTTGTATGAAATGGATTCGTTTTCCCCTAGAAAAAGAGTAAGAAGTGCTAATTTTGGAGATTTATTAACCGGCCGGTTTGTAATTTTATTTATTTCATTTAACACTTCTTCCCAAAAATTGGTCAACCTTTTTGCAATACCACCAAAGGTGTTGCAAAGATCCCTTACATTTACAGCCTCTCCAACACATTGGCGACATTGCAGGGTTAATAATACGCGAGAGCCGAAGTGGGGTCAAATACCATTTTTGGACTATTTTCAATGCAATTTCCCTGGCTGTAATAGAGACACCCTTATATGGGAATTTTGTAAACATTCCTGACCATTTCTGTTCATGGATTTTAATATTCCAATCATGTTCCCATATCTCCCGCAACCCCATTGATGATCCTTGATCTACCTCAATCAGCAACGAATGAAGTGTTGACACTGCTCCTTTATTTGTTTCAGCTAGGGAGAGGAGAAGATTTTCAAAGAGAGCGAGGCACCTCGTGGCCTGTTTCATAGTGTTGGCCTGTCTAATAAAATTACTTGTTTGATACCAAGTTAGCCGAAAAACAAACAAACAAACACACAAAAACCCAGTTCTTCTGTGGTTGTTTGCAGCGATTTGCCTGTCAAGTGGAAAAGACACTTTTTGTTGTTGTTTAGTCGTTTAGTCGTGTCCGACTCTTCGTGACCCCATGGACCAGAGCACGCCAGGCCCTCCTGTCTTCCACTGCCTCCCAGAGTTGGGTCAAAGTCATCTTGGTCGCTTCGATGACCCTGTCCATCCATCTCGTCCTCTGTGGTCCCCTTCTCCTCTTGCCTTCACTCTTTCCCAACATCAGGGTCTTTTCCAGGGAGTCTTCTCTTCTCATGAGATGGCCAAAGTACTGGAGCCTCAGCTTCAGGATCTGTCCTTCCAGGGAGCACTTGGGGTTGATTTCCTTCAGAACGGATAGGTTTGTTCTCTTTGCAGTCCAGGGGACTCTCAAGAGTCTCCTCCAGCACCACAATTCAAAAGCATCAATTCTTCGGCGGTCAGCTTTCTTTATGGTCCAGCTCTCACTTCCATACATCACTACAGGAAAAACCATAGCTTTGACTATGCGGACTTTTGTTGGCAAGGTGATGTCTCTGCTTTTAAAGATGCTGTCGAGGTTTGACATCGCTTTTCTCCCAAGAAGCAGGCGTCTTTTAATTTCGTGGCTGCTGTCACCATCTGCAGTGATCATGGAGCCCAAGAAAGTAAAATCTGTCACTGCCTCCATATCTTCCCCTTCTATTTGCCAGGAGGTGATGGGACCAGTGGCCATGATCTTAGTTTTTTTTATGTTGAGCTTCAGACCGTTTTTTGCACTCTCCTCTTTCACCCTCATTACGAGGTTCTTTAATTCCTCCTCACTTTCTGCCATCAGAGTGGTTGGATTGTGGGCTGCCTTTTGCTGTTTGCTGGAAGTGAAGCCATTTCTTGCATGGCTTTGAAATTCCTTCTTGAGATGTCTTGCCCTGCCTGGAGAGCCTAAATCAACAAGGATGAGTCTCACAGAGAATGGACTGGAGTGGGAAGAGGAATTCAAACATACCTGTTGCACTTGAGAGGGGCTTCCGCACCACGTAGATAGTCCCATCCGCCTCCTGGTATCTGTTGGGAGCGATGTTAATTGGGAGCAAGGTTAATTATGTATCACCAGGGTTTAGAATCTTTTTAAGTCACTGGTTGACTTCTTTTTTTTAATGGGGAGCAGAAAGTAACTTCTTATTCACTGTGTGCTATTAAGTGTGGGCCATTGCATTTTCATCGCTAAGTAGCTTTCTAAAAGTTATTTTTAATTCCTTTTTTTTAAAAAAAAACTATTTGAAATGCTCCCAGTTGACCCAACATATCCCGAGAGCCAACATTTTAGAAGCAGTTTTAGAAGAGGTAGCCGTGTTAGTCTGTGCTGGGATCTCAGGCAAACACAAAAGGAAAATAAAAAATAAAGACAACAGAAAGGTTGCGGCGCCTGAGAGGCTAACGGCTCTGTTTTCCTGTCCCCTCTCGCGACAAGTCTGAGGATGTGGGCTAGTCCACAAAAGCTCTCATTAAAATGGATCCGTTAGTCTTTAAGGTGCTGCAACATTTCTGTCGTCTTTTATTACAGCAACCATCATTACTGACTAGGCCAGCACAGTGTTAGAAGTTAGTCATCTTACATTTTGAGGATATAAACACCGGGAACCCCACGACTGAAAACATTTCACCTTAGAAGGAAAGTTTTGATTTCCGAGCACCATGCCGACCAAGAGGGACCATGAAAATGTGCGTAATTTATAGAGGCTTGCTCCTGGGAGAAACGGGTCCGCCGGCTTCTTCCCCTCACCAGCCGGGAAGACTGGTGAGACGTTGCTGGCTTAAGGAAGCTCCATTCACGAGAAGTAACCCCTCGGGGCGCCAGCAGAGAGAAGCATCGTTTCCAGCCTCTGGAACTTGCCAGCTTCCACAGCCTCTGGTCCTGAAAGGTACGCCCACGGAGGCACCTTTTAACCGGACCGGTTCTCTTTTGCTCAAGAACCGACTTGTGTGGGGCAGCAACAAATACGATTGCAAGCCGCAAAAGTAGGTCGCACGTCCTGGAGTATTGATGGGAAGCAGGAACTGGCTGACAGGGGTTGGTTTTAAAGATAAGGGCCGTAGACCGTGACGATGCAGCCGACAAGTTTCTCCCCACTAGAGATCAGGAGCAAAAGGAAAAGCCAGCCTCTCCAGCTTGGAAGGTTCTCGGGAAAACCAAAAATAATCTAGGGTACAGGCAGGGCTTGGGAGAGTGACCTCCAGGGGAATTTCTGTCACATCCAGAATTTCTCAGCTTGCATCGCCAGTGTTTGTCTTGATGGTTGGGTTTTGGGTGCTGAGGTGAGGGGCAAAAACATTTCCCCAGATCTAGGAACAGAGTTTGTGATGGGTCGGGAGTGGATTCCCCGTGGGGTGCAGTGGGGAGAGGGACAGATGGGGACTCTGGAGGACAGGGTTCGAATCCCCGCTCAGCTATGGAAACTCCCTGGGCGGGGGGGGGGGGATGAACGGAACTGTCTGCCTGTTAGGGTCACAGAAGACACACACACTTAGGGAATGGGAAGGATCCTGGCTCAACCGATGATTATTTTCATTGACTTGAAAGTCACAGAATCCCAGTTCTCTGGGACTCCAGATCCATAGATTTGAAGCATCCTCCATACATGTTCTTAGACCTCATTAGGGGGAAGAAAAAAAAGAGAGAGAGAAAACAAAAGGCTTCTTTAAGAAGTAACTATCCGTACACCATTTTGTGGAATAATTGATGCAAATAGCAACATTCACACCTTTGCTGGCTGGCTGCTTCAGAGGGAGATAGCCTTTTTATTTTTGAGGGAGGGGGGTTGTTTAGTTTCATTGCATGTCGTTTCATGGTAGGGATGTAAATCATGGAAAACCAAGTCATCCCCCTCCTTTTGCCTGTGTAATGGCAAACTATTTTTTGGTGCTCTTGACAACAGTTCTTGCAATGGTGTATAAATTTTTGTATAAATTGAGTGAATTACACAAAAGAAAAAAAATCCTTTTTTTCACACCATGTGTAATTTGATATTTGAAAAATTCTGTAAAGTTATTCCTCCTTAATAGTTTCCCCCACTATTCTCATGATTATTAGAACTCTGAATTATTTGTTGAAGATGAATGGAAGGATATATAAAAGGATGCCTAGGTAAACTGTGGAACTCACTGCCACAAGACCTCGAAGAGCCTCTGATATGTTCTCATGACTAGATGCCCAGTTTTAGATGCTTTTCCCAGCGCAAGGCTAAGACCCTTACATTTCCCCATCCTTTTAAACTTTTTATTTATTTTGTGATCTGTTTTATTTTGGATGCTTTTGTAGACTCGCCGGTTTGCTCACTTTCTGTTTTAACTGGTTTTAGAGTATCAGTTATTTTGTGGCCTTTCTTATTAAAACTTTGAAACTGTAAGATAAATTAAATGAGTAAAATCAAATAAAGTGAATGAGTCTGAACGAGAGCTGAGCTTTTCCATTTTTTTTTAATGGCACTTGAAGAAGTTCTTAATTTTGACAGCTTCTGGATGACTGACCCCCACCACCACCCCGTCCTCATTCCCACTGCTTGCTTCTTCACAGGAGAGAGGGTGGGAGATTTCCCCTGCGGAGAAGAGAAACCTGCTAGGGTCTGTGAAGAAGGAACCTGCAAAAAGTACTGGGAGGGACCCAACTTTGGAATCACCAACTTTGACAACATCCTCTTTGCCGTGCTCACCGTCTTCCAGTGCATCACCATGGAAGGGTGGACCGACATCCTCTACAACGTAAGTATCGTTGGCGATGTCAGGAAAGTGTCCGTCCCCTTGAGTCCAAATAAATCTCTTTTACAGGACAGCTGTCCAGCTGTGCGGTGGTCACTTATGACTTAAGACAGATACGTAAGTCTTGGGCTGAAACTTGCATCTGGTATAGAATACCAGTCGATGTTTTTATACTTTGGGTTGGCTGTGCCTGATGTTTTTGAATAATATCTTAGAACGGCAGATTCCAAAGGCCAATTGCAGTTTTTTCCCCTCACATTGAGTCTTGAGAGGTGTGAAAATACTTCTTTGGTCAAAGTTTTTGAATTGAACAACATCTTTTTCTGAAATTACTTGGATGGACGCCTCCTCTCCTCCTCCCCCCCGACATTTTCTAATAATTAAATAAGGGGCTATAAAAAAGGCCAGGGGTTTGCATCCGGAAGGTTCTTGGCTGAACAAACGAACCTTTGTTCCCTTTTGCTTCGTTTGTTCATTTGTTCATGGCTGAAGCTTTTATGGGAGTTTTTCCTTTTAATTGAAGCCAGTGAAAGCTTTCTAGCAAGGCTTGATCTGGGAAGTGATTTATGCTGGAGGCCGAGAGATTAAGGCATCCGTGAGGCAAAAAGCTTTGAGAAGGCGCTGGAGGTGGGGTGAGGAAGCAGGGGGCATGCGGCTTATCTGAAACATGGAGCTTTATTTGGTTGCAGCCAGAGACTGGGTCCCGTGGCATTAAGAAACATGTTTAGGGTGATCCTCCCAACCTTGGGTCCCCAGATGTTCTTGGACTTCAATTCCCAGAAGCCTTCACCTTTAGCTGTGCTTGCCAGGATTTTTGGGAGTTGTAGCCCAAGAACATCTGGGGATCCCGGGTTGTAAACCACTGCTTTACTAAGACCCCCACATTCAGCTTCACCAACAGGGCTGAAATTCTCTTACAACATCTGGCCATCATTGTGGAAGGAGTGTCTCAGACCACGGGAGATTGCTGCTAATGGAAGAATTTCATTTTTAAATGTCAAGGTGCGTGTGACTTGCACACCATGAGTCCGTTAAAAAAAACAAACTCTTAAATTAGTGGCAATTTGCTGTTGTGGGTGACATCCTTCCCATTGTGCCAGGGAAGCTGTGCAAAAGGATCCTGGCCCAGGATTCACACCTTTTGAGTTTTAAGAATCGGTCCCTCCAAGTCCTGTGTCTGAATGGGGGAATCAGTCATTTTTGCTGTCTCCCATTTTTGCACATTTTTTTTGGGAAAAATACAATGTGTTCTTGCCATCCTAAATATGAAGAAATGTGTGAACTTTCCTCTATTCTTATCCGTCATGAACTAAAATTCTCACCGAGCCGTGAGAGCTGATGATGGGTATTGTGTGGGAAAAGGCCAAGTGAGAGTTTCTGGGATTCTGCCTGCTCTCACTCGTCCATTCAGAAGCCGTTTTAACAGCCAGAGCCCCATGAAACGAATCCATGACTGCGAAGATGCTGACGTGAGCATGAAATAACGAGGCTTCTCTTTGTCTGTGAGATTGATGCGCACCTGAAGCTTTTTGCTTGCAGGTTTTGCAAAGACGGGAGGGA
This sequence comes from Intellagama lesueurii, assembly GCA_037013535.1. Classification (NCBI taxonomy): domain Eukaryota; kingdom Metazoa; phylum Chordata; class Lepidosauria; order Squamata; family Agamidae; genus Intellagama; species Intellagama lesueurii. The sequence continues at coordinate 12,161,486 of JBAJHW010000017.1, read as the reverse complement.
GGCGGGATTGATGGCAGCGCTGATGGTTGTACACTACATGGAAGCATGAGCTCTCCCTTGTTCTGAATTAACATCATGAAAAGAGCGAAGCGGGAGGAAAAAGCTGCTTCGGCAGCCGGGGGGGGGGGGGGGACAAAAACAAGAAGAACACCACGGCAAGAAAAACCACAGATTGCCAAGGGGGGGGGGGGGGGAATGGCTTCACAAAGCAATGTGCTTTGTTAAACCCAAGAGGGAAAAGAGAAGCAAAGGTTTTTATTTCTTGCTGACAATGACTCAAAGTGCATTTCCATTTGTGACTAGTTTTGGGGAGAGGAAAATGCGGTTGTTGCAATAAAGTGGAGCAACAGCTGCCAGGATTGCAGAACGGCTCTCTCTTATTTCCTTGAAATCCCGGAGGGGTGGGTGAGGTGCCGGAGGATTGGAGGAGGGCTGACGTTGTCCCTGTCTTCAAAAAGGAGGAACGAGGGAACTACAGACCAGTCAGCCTGACATCAATCCCAGGGAAAATTCTGGAATCCTGGCAAACTAATCCTATCTCATTTTTTGATTGGGTCACCTCCCTGATTGACAGAGGGGATGCTCTAGACATAAAAACCCTTTGACCAAGTGCCCCATGAGATCCTGATGAGCAAGCTAACGAGGTGTGGGCCGGATAGATCAAGTGTCAGGTGGATACACCATTGGCTACAGAATCTAGACTCAGAGGGTGATGATCAATGGCTTCTTCTCCACCTGGGGGGAGGTCACAAGTGGGGTACCCCAAGGCTCAGCCCTGGGCCTGCTGCTCTTCAACATTTTTATTAATGACTTGGATGAGGGAGGGCAGGGAATGCTTGTCAGATATGCAGATGACAAAAAATTGGGTGGATTCGCTTTATACCTTTGAAGACAGAAACAAATTCAAAAAGACCTTGAAAAGAACAGAATGAAATATAACAGGGATAAGTGCAAAGTTTTACACCTGGGGGAGGGTGCACAGACAAATGCACAGTTACAAAATGGGGATACTTGGCTCAGTAATACTACATGTGAGAAGCATCTTGGAATTGTTGTAGATCACAATCTAAATATGAGCCAACAGTGTGATGTGGCTGCAAGAAAGGCCAATGCTATTTTAGGTTGCATTAATAGAAGTATAGTCTCCAAATCCCGCGAGGTGCTAGTCCCCCTCTATTCAGCACTGGCTAGGCCTCCCCTTGAGTCTTGTGTCCAGTTCTGGACACCCCACTTCAAGAAGGAGGCTGACAAATTGGGGCAAGTTCAGAGGAGGGCGACAAGGAGGATCAGGGGGCTGGAAACCAAGCCCTAGGAAGAAAGGCTGAAAGAACTGGGCATGTTTAGCCTTGAGAAAAGAAGACTGAGGGGTGATAGGATAGCACTTTTCAAATATTTGAAAGGCTGTCATAGAGAGGAGGGGCAGGATCTGTTCTCGATCAACCCAGAGTGCAGGACACGCAACCATGGGCTCAAGTTAAAGGAAGCCAGATTTCGGTTTGAATATTAAGAAAAACGTCTTAACCTTTTGAGCAGAACAGCAACAAAGCCCATGACCTCAAAGGGAGGTGGTGAGCAGTGCTCCCACACTGGAGGCCTTCAAGAGAAAACTGGACCTCCCTCTGCCCGATCTGCTTGGAGTTCGATTCCCGCCTTGAGCCCTTGCCTCAGGCATCGTTTTCTGGGTGCCGTTTGGAGCCCAACTGTCCACCTTAATTTCTACAGGGCTGGTGTCAGCACTGCTGAGTAACTGACACTTTAAACAAATTATTTAAGATATCTTGATACTGCATTTTCTTTTTGAAGTACATAACATTTTGGAGCAGCTAAAAATCTAGAAAATGCGACAGAGCCCTGTTGATTAGATAGTAAAACACAATGATTGTTTTTAAAAATTATACAGCAGTAAAAAGGACAATGTCATATCATAAACATGACAATAAACAGTGAAAGCACAGATGAAAGACACTAGAGGTGGAGTTAGAGGTAAGGTTTGGTGCGTTTGGTGGGGACCCAAGAGGGGGCCTTTCTCCGTGGCTGCTCCCAGAGACTCTGGAACTCCCTGCCACTGGAGGCCCTCCTGGCCCCCTCTTGGCTGTCCTTCCACCAGCAGGCCAAGACCTTTCTCTCCAGGCAAGCCTTCCCTGAGTGGGGCTTTCAAAGGGACGGTTGTACCTTTACTGCTTTGAATGTGGGTTTGGCGTTGTTTTTCTTTACCTTTTCTTTTTCTTTTTTTTTAGTGAGGTATTTGATCCTTTTAAGTATTTGTTATGCTCACCGTTGTTACCTTCAAATACTTAAATACCTGTAATGAATATAAGCTATCTTGGGTCCTGTTTTAAGGAGAAAAGCAGAGATTTTTTTAAAAAAAAAGAAAGAAAGAAGGTTACAGAAAGTTAGCGATCAGGAAAATTCAAGGCAGGCAGACAGACCTTCCTTTGCCCATGTTGAAGCCGGTGGGAGAATTTGGTCCCAGGGAGCCTCATTCCAGTTGGGTAGATTCAGCCGTAAGTGTGGAGGGATCTACCCCACTGTGTACATGCCTGGGTGCCTACATGGCCATTTTACCCAAACTGGGATCCCCTGCTAAAGACTGTTAGCTCTAGTGGCTGACCGTTTCATTTAAAACTTCAGGAGAAGCCCTGTGGCCATTCAGAAATTCAGTAATGGCCAGGCAATGAACACAGTCAGTCTGGCATTGCCAGGTTAACTGGGCCCTTCAGCAAGAAGAGGGTTGTCTCCGTCCATGCCCCAGAAGGATAGCTTTGGGTTGCTATTCTCAACCGCGGTGACTGCTGTGAAGGGTACCCTGATCCTTGGGTTGCAGTCACGTTGAAACGTGGTTTGAATTGTCACAGACTGTACTTCTTGCAAATTTCATGGCCATTTGGCTGAAACAGATTTGGCAAATTATTATTATTATTATTATTATTATTATTATTATTATTATTATTATTATTATTATTAGTAGTAGTAGTAGTAGTAGTCAGTAGTAGTAGTAGTAGTAGTAGTAGTAGTAGTAGTAGTATCATTAGTATCATTAGTATTATTATTAGTATTATTATTAGCTTTATTTATATGCCGCATTTCTCCCAACAAGGGACCCAAAACGGCTCACAACATTAAAATTCGCACAATTTAAAAAAGACAATAAGTTAATTAATAAAAGATAAATTAAACAATATACGGTTTAAAATACAATTAAAAGATGAAAACATAAAAACATATAAAAAATTTAAATTATCTACTAAATTGGGGTTCAGGGATTCAGTTATAGTTGTTAAAAGCCTGCCTGGAGAGACGGGTCTTTAACTTTTTTCGGAAGGATAACAAGGAAGGGGCCATCCTGATCTCCCGAGGGAGAGCGTTCCATAGCCTGGGAGCTGCCACCAAGAAGGCTCTGTCTCTCGTGTCCCCATCCGCTGGGCTTGGGCTGGCCATGGGGCCGAGAGGAGGGCCTCCTCTGCTGATCTCAGTCGCCGAGAAGGCGCCTATAGGGAGGGACGGTCCTTCAGGGAGCCTGGACCCCGGCTGCATAGGGTCATGGCTCATCCTTGTCGAGTTTCCCTGTTTCCCATCAGCAGCATCTTTCCGTACTGTTCATACAGAGCGGCAAGGCTTTTCTTGAAAGGAAATGCATGCAGATTTTATGGTTTTTTTGGGATGCATTTTTCCAACGTACGTATTTTGTGCTGATTCAAACATGCTGGTGAGCATTTTTCCACCATCGCGCACAGTTCTGAAATGTAAGCAGGAATTTGTGCCCTGGTTTCTCCCCTTTGAAAACACACCCAGATGTTGTGCAGCAATGTCTGTCCTGTTTTATTGGCAATTTCACAGGCAGTGTGGAATGGATACCTTGTGAAATGAATAGTTCTGCAAATGCAAATCCAACTAATTTCTCTCTTTTGCTTGACTCCATGGTTTACCGAATTTTTCCCTTTCTCTTTCTGCTAGGGATCTAAATTTTACTTGTCTGGCATGCAAGGAGAAATCACAAAATTCTTCCCCTTGTCTGCAGAGGGCACTGTATTTTCTGCTGCTGCTGAGTAGTGTTTTTTGCATTTCTGGGAATGGTCCTCCCCCCAAAATACAGTAGGACCCCATATCTGCTGGGGATTGGTTCCGAGCCCCTGTGGATTCTGAAAATCACAGAGAATAGTGAACATATATAGCATGGTAAAAGGGAAAAACCCATTAAAAATATTTTTACATGCATTACCAGACCTGGCCACTAGAATGCACCAGAGACATGCTAAGTATTAATCACTAACAAGTATTTATAGCACAGCCTCTGATGCCCTCTAGTGACCCGTTCTGGTAATACATGTGAAAATAGTTTTTTTCTGGATTTTTTTCTTTTCAGACTGTGAATAAGTGAATCAGTGGATACTGATAAGGGTGTGTGTGTCCTACTGTAACACTGAGGAGGCAGCTGGCACAGACAGCACAAAGCTATGACGATAGGTCTACACCTTCTCGATGGATTTGACTGAGGAGCATCGCACTGGTTGTTTGTGTCCTTCTGATCAATCAGCCCATCCTCTGTGCTTGTTTTTTGTACGTGAGAGAGTGTTTGTGACTGTGTAACTTCATGGCTGAAAAACACATTGAATTTGTCCATTGGGTTGTTGTTGTTTTTTTGGGTTTATTTTTTTTTTTTTTGCAAACTGCCACAAACTCAAGAAAAGGGGGCTCATTTCTTTTTCCCACATATTGACTTTGACAGATTTCTAAGTTGTAGTTCCATTCCACACCCATACGATCAGCTTCTCCAGAGGGCTGTTGTAAGCCTGTACACAATATAACAATAAAAGATGATGATGATGTGCCATCAAGTCAGTTCTGAGCTGTGGTGGCTTTTCTCAAGGTTTTCTTAAGCCAGAGGGTGCTGAAAGGTGGTTTGCCATTCCCTGCTCCTGGGAGGGATCCCTGGGACCACCGTGCAGCTTGCCCAAGGGTACGTAGGCTCGGCCTTCCCCTCGGAGGCCCAGTGGGGAATCGAACCCCTGGCCAAGAGTGAGACTTCATAGCCACTGGTCTCACTCTTGGCCCTATCGGCCAATTTCCACTTTCTCACCCAGAAAGAGGACTGTAAAGGTAGTCCTCAGTGCCACTATCACCTTTATAGCAAAAATGGTATGATTATGTGTGTGATTTTTTAGATCATCATCATCAGACTCCAGAAAGGATCCGCACTTGCTCATCGGCGCTTTCTCTTGTTTGGCTGGTTACTCTGTAGACACTGTGGCCAACACGTTAGTTTCTCCGAAATGGAACTCGGTGACGGGTTTGGCATGCCAAAAAAATGATTCCAGGGCTCTATGAAAGATCTCCTCGTTCCCAAGATGAGCAAACATTGTCAAGCTGAGAGTGAATGGCTCCAGCTTCGGCCTCCGGTTTCTTGGCAGGCGCTTGCGGAACCGAAGTGTCTTGTTCTCAGTTTCCTTTGCCCTTGATCGGGCCGCAAAAGCACCGTGTCGCGTTGCCTTCTCTGTTTGTTGGTAGGGCCACAGAGCTCCAACCTTTCCAGGAGAAGGCAAAGGAAGGGGCTTGATACCATCATTACTCCATTCGAACCTTTCTCAGAGTATTTCCCCGCAAGTGTGTTGGGCAACACCTCCCATCAGCTTAAGCTAGCAAAGCAGATTTTCAAGGACGATGGGCGTGAAGAGTCCAGGAGCAACCTCTTGCCCCCGTGTTCCTGGCTAATCAGCATGGTGGGAATGAGCCGGTGGAAAGCATTTTCCCTGGGAAGTACTTCTCTCAGATTTGATTAGGGATCCAGTATCTGTGAGGATGACCTGCTGTGCAGCTCTCCACGATCTACCACATTTCATGTTTCTTCCATTGTAATGAAATTTCGGGCAGCTTTAACATAAGCAAACATGTTTTAATCTATTTAACGTTTCACGGATTAACTACATAAAGAAATATGAGCTTTGAGAGGAAAAGGGTATTTGTTAAGAATACAATTAGCTACCACTTCCCATGTGAAGTTTAAAAGTGAAATTGCAGATTAACGCAGAGGTGAGACCAAGCCTGAGTTTTATAAGCGGACAGCATATATAAAAGTGACATCAACCAGAAATAGGTTGATTTACTGACTTTCCTAGAATGCAGGCTGCTTCCAAGTAGCTTAGAGCAACACCAGACACCATAGAACCTCAGGAACATGCATGATCAACCAACCATTATTGGAAGGAAGGAAGAAAAGAAGGCCGGCTGGCTGGCCGCCCGCCCGCCCAGCTGTTCACCGCTAGCGGTAATGTGCTGGAGCTGGGGTTAGAGGTTGAAGCAAGTGGTGCTGGTCTATCATCCCTTCTGCAGAATCACTGAGCAAAGCAGGTTTTCCCAGAGACAATGTAATTTATTTGTTGGCTTGCAAAGCATGCCTTCCACCAAGGGTGCGTTGCTTACTGCGACTGAGGTTCTTGCCCTCGTGGGTCTAGATCAGTGGTTCCCAACCTTGAGTGCCCAGGTGGTCTTGGAGTCTAGATCAGTGGTTCCCAACCTTGAGTGCCCAGGTGGTCTTGGACTACAGCTCCCAGAACTCCTGGCCAGCACAACGAGTGGCGAAGGCTTCTGGGAGTTCTAGTCCAAGAAGATCTGGGGACCCAAGGTTGGGAACCACTCATCTGGAAGAATGGGTGGGAAAATGCCTTGTCCTGCATCAGAGCAGGTTTTGGGGGGACGTCCTTGTCAGCTCTGAGGATTCCCCTGGAGTCCTCCTTCGTTCGAGGCGTGCGCCCCACTGTTGAGCGGCAGCCCGTCTCCCTTTGCTCCTTCCGCTGTCCTGCAGCCACGGGTGTTTGCCTTGTGGATTCCTAATGAACATGTTCAACAGTGACGGTGGTTGATTTTCCCACTGAAGGCCACGGGAGGCAAGAGGTGTGTGTGGAGGAGAGAAGGTCAAAGAAGCGTTTCTTGTCCAGCCAGGAATTCTGGGTGGTGAATGAGCGCCTTCATAGTGGCAGGGAGGCCACGTCGTAAATAAGGCAACGTGGTGGGTCTGCCCTACCAGCGGGGACCAATTTGTCAGTGTCCAAAAGCTAATGTAGCTTTCCTTGTAGCTTTCCAGAGCTTCTTTCGTCCCTCGGTTCTAAGGTGTAGCGCTGGTGGTCCATCTTGAGGATGTGATGAGGGGTGGGAAAGGTGCAAAGAACGGCAAGCAAAATGAACAGGGTATTGATTGATGGATTGATTGATTGATTGCATATTTATCCTGCCTTAAAAAGGACCCAAGGCAGTTTACATCATTTTGCTGTTGCCGTTATGTGCTTCAAGTTACTTCGGACTTATGCCGACCCTATGAATGAGTGATCTTCAAAACATCCTGCCCTCAACGGCCCTGCTCAGCTCTTGCAAACTCACGCCTGTGTCTTCCTTTAGGGAGTCCGTCCATCTCGTATTTGGTCTTCCTCCTTTCCTGCTGCCCCCCACCTTTCCCAGCAGGATGGTCTTCTCCAGGGAATCCTGCCTTCTCATGATGTGCCCAAAGCGGGACAGCTTCCGCTTCAACATTTTTGCCTCCCGTCATAGTTCAGGCTTGATTTGGTCTAGGACCCACTCGTTCGTCTTTGCTGGCAGTCGTTAAAAGTCATTAAAAGACAATTTTAAAAGAAAAAAATAGTACTTCTACAAATAATAAAAAAGTTCAAACAAATACCACACTAACAGGAATGGTTAAAAAACCTCCTCCACCCCCTAAACTTACAAGGAAGTGTGAAGTCGTTGGGTGTGTGTGTGTGTTGAGTTGACCAAGGTGGTGGTGTCGTGGGAGGGAGTTCAGGACAGGGGTTTTGACGAGCTCCAGGCGACGGGGAGAAGCTGGGGAGACAGAGGTTCTCCCCGCTATCCCCGCCAGCCCTCATGGTCATCCATTGGAAGGAGAGCCGAGAAGCCTTATCTCTTCGGAGATCCTGAGAAGGCTTTGGTCGAAAGGTGGAGGAGGGAGCAAGAGGGAGGGGGGGGGGAAGATGGCGGTTGGGGAGAATGACAGACTGGACCCGAGGCAGAACATGGTGGGGGGGTGTCCTCCGAGCCTGGGAATCTTCTCTCCTTCCCCTTCATTCGTAGTTCCTCAAACCGACACAATTTACATGGGAAGCGTTTCGTTGTTTCTGGTGCCAGACCTTTCCCTCTCTTGCCCAGATCACCTCTTCTGGCGGATGCTATCTTGGGCAAGCGTAAATCTAATTAGCAGGATGGCTTCAGGACCATCCTGCTAATTAGAGTCCTGGCCCAACTTGGCATTTATAACGGTGTGGGTATTTTTTTTAAAAAAATACCTGATTTAATGGTTGCGTTTGTCTGAAAATTTATAGAGCTTGTCTTTGCCTATTAGTGGTGTTTACGAGATGATCGATTCTGAAAGGGCGATTAGCCAATTAGTCTTCTCCCGTTTACCTGGATGACGGGTGAGACTTCCATCGCGCCACAACCAGTGTTTCGGATTCGCCTGCTTGTGGTGGAGACAGAAGCCCTGATGGGGTGAGCAGCCCCGAGCGGTGCGCTGTGGCTTTGCTCGGAAGGGACTTTGTGCCTCAATCCGTGGCTTTACTCAGCAGAAAGTGCAAGAGGGGCCTCGAAAGCATCAGCAGCAGCAAAGTTGGTTTACTCCATGGTGAAGGAAGCAAAGGAACACACCTGACCCTCGAAAGCTGGGGCAGGGAACGGCGGCCCCCCCCCCCCCGTCAGAGGTTCTTGGGCTCCACCTCCCATCAGTTCTAGTGAGTGTAGCCCATTGTGAGGGATGATGGGAGTTGGAATTCTCATTTAGGGTGGATCCCACGCTTCCCATCTGAGCTCTGAACAAGCCTGCCTCTTTACACCAGCAATGGTGCCCATGCTCCCTCTTCTAACACATGCTTCTTCAGCAGGCCCAAAGTGGGCCGTGCCCCCCCCCCCCCGAGATCGGTCACATCCCACCCAACCCGCTCTTTCCGCTCAGGCCTAGACAGCTGCAGTGGACGTGTCAGGACAGGATCCTGCAGAAGACGATGAGCAGGAAGTCTTGAAGGCTCTGGGGAGGCAGAACTCCTGGAGTCCGTCCATTTTTGTGACACCCCCCCCCCCCCCCTCCAGAGAGGTCTCATCTCTGTTGTTCTCAACCCTCGACCCTCCCGGTGCTTTGGAGACCAACTTGGCTGTTAGCCCGGATGGCTTGGGCTTCCGGGAAGTCCAAAAGATCAAGAGCACTAAAGGATAAGAACCCCTTCTGTGTCCGGTATTCGTTGCATGGGGCAAATGGGGTGTTCTGGGGCCCACCTGAGCAACCCCACAGGCCTGTTCTTTTAGCAAATTGCCATGACGCTGGGCTTGCTTGTCTTTCCCATGTCTCACCCGGGAGGCTTTGCGGCTTGAATCTGGCTTGAGAGTAAGCCCCCCCCCCCTTGTGAAAGCCCGTTCCTGGCGTTCGGACAGCTGCCTCCCCCTTGCCGAGCTTCCGGCCGAATTGCCTCGCTGTTTACGAAATGTTCAGTTGTTCAAAGAGAGAGAAGCATCGCAGGAACGTGCGATTTGTTCAGGCACCCTCAAGCCGATGGGCAGGGGCTCAGAGGTGGCGCTCCGGCGTGGATTTTGGTGGCAGCCGTTAGCCGTGGCGTTTGCTGGCGAAAGAAAGCCCTTTGTCCAGTGGCCGTGGCCTGGTGCCGTTGCTGCTTCTCTGTGAGAAGGAGGGGAAAGGAAGAAGCAAGGAGGAAGGAAATGGCCACCGTGGCGTCGCCACACACCCCTCCCCTGGCCAGTTCCTGCATTCTCCCAGCCCCAAAAGCGCCGGGCTCGAGATGTCGATCAGTTGGGTTGAACTCAGCCGGTTCAGGTGTGGTTGGTCCTTGAATGAGGAAAACTAGCTGGTGAGGCCAACCGAGGCGCGCTCTGGGTGGTGCCTTCCTGACCTCGGCCGGGTCATCCTGGGGCTGGCTCCCTGAGCCCGTCAGGGCCGGACGCAGGTTGCGCGCAGAGGTTTCAGGGGATGCAAATGTCAAGGGAGCAGCTTTGAAGCCAGGGAGGGCCGTCGGGGTCGAGGGGACAGGACGAAGAAGACCTGTGAGGCTCGGGAGACCTGTGGAAACTCGCTGGAAGGTGACCGTGGTCAAACCACTCCTTAAAAGGTCTCGCCTACTTTGAGGGTCCCTTGGAAGTCACGTCCCGCTGGACAGCGCTTCATGACGCCACTTTCAGCCCTGGCCGAAGAGCCGCTCCGGGGCCCCCCTCCCGTCCGGTCCCGTGGCACCTGCGCTGCCTGTTTCTCTTTGGAAACTGAGCCGGTGGTCTGTGGGAGGAACGCTTCGTGCGAGGAGGACGCGGCCCCTTTGCCAAGGAGAGGGGGGACCCCCCCAGCCTCATGGCCCCCATTTCTAGGGGACCCGTGGTGCTTCAAGGAACCGTTCAGCCAGCGGACCGTGAGAGAAGAGGGGGGGGGGCATGCCTTTCTCCTGCCACCTTCGGCTGCGTTCAGAGAGACAGTCACGGCCGGCTTCAGTTGCCCTCTGAACCCATCCGGACGTGGCACCTGGCACAGCTTTACGGAAGTGTTGCAGGAAGGGATGCAGTACTTAATTTCCTGAGTCGTGACTTTTACTCCTCCCTCTCTCTTCCTTCAGACCGTGACTAGCCTTTCCATATTTTTAGCTCCTTTGCAACCCTTTGGAAGCAGGCTTAAAATGAGCTTCCAACGCCTCACTGTTCATGTCCCTCTGGGGGGACCAGGGGTTGGAAGGAATGGGTGAGACGGTGGCACGGACGTGTTGGCGCCTTCCTTGCCGCCCCCCACCCCTGCCCCCCGCCTCTGGCCTGTCCTGGGCCATTCCTGCAAAGCTGCAGGACCTGCGCTTGGCCTTTATTGCCACCTCCCCCCTTCTTCTCTTAGGCAGGGAAATGGTATATGTTTCCAGGAACAGTTTAAAGATTTTTTTTTTTAAAGCCATCAGATAAGAGAAATCAATCACAGCAACCTGAGTCATTTCTCTTTCACTAGCTCCTTAATAAGCATGGATTGCCTTTTTTTAAAAGACTTGGTTTTTTGGTGTGTGTTTTGTGTGTGGTTTCTTTGCAAATTGCTACTATGGGCTGGTTTTACTATAGACCTCCTAGTTGGCTTTATACAAGAATTCCCTGTTACATTCACAGAAATTAGGAAAGCTGATTTAATGTCAGTTAACTAAAAGCATAGTGCACATCTTGGTTTGTTTGTTTGTTTGTTTGTTCATTCGTTCGTTCGTTTGTTCATTCGTTCCATTTGTGCCCTACCCATCTAGTGCTAAGGCACTACCCTGGGCAGCTAACTAGTTAGTTAACCAACATAAATTCTGGAGACCCCCTCTGCCAGTCTGAAGTGACAAGGCTAAGCTAGGTGGACCAGTGGTTAGGCTCAGTTTAACAAAGCTTTCTTTGGATTCCAATAGCTATGGATGGACAATAATATTAGCTCTGGCAAAAGGAAAATAAATAATTTCAAATCATCTGTTGTGGGCTCGTGAGTGAAAGATCGTGACCATGCAGATCCTCACTTGCCACTCATGAGCCAATGGATTTGAGAATTATGACGTTTGGGCCTAATGTCCTTCTTGACTTCAACAGCCGAGAGTCTGCTGACTTCAGACGCAGCTGCATTAGAAGGAAAAGCTTTGGGACCCAACACTGGGCATGGCATGGAATTGATTTGGCTCCTTCCCTTTGCTACCAAAGTTGCCAACTTATTAATAGCAGCTGCCCAAAATTTCTCTGTTAATAAAAGTGACACAGTGGACTTTGCAATCTGCAGAGACTATTAAAAGCAAGGAAAAGAAATTATAGCCAGAGCCAATTAGGGAAACAAAGATAATAAGGAGCGAGCGCTGTAATGAAAGGCTTGGTGCACAAACTGGCTTTGGAGCCCATAAGGAAACAACGCTCGAGAAGACCGCTTACGAAAGAGATGGCCCTAAAGGCTATGATAACCATTGGACCAGAAACCTGTGTGTCTCTTGCACGCATCCTGCTCTAGAAGTTACACCATGGCTGTCTTTCTTTGGAAGTGGGTTGGGGGCCACAGGGTGGCTTGTTAGCACCTCTTGAGGTTGCCATGCTGGATAGCTCCGTGGTTGGGAGTTTGATTCCCGCTCTGTGCCTCCTTGACAGGGGCTGGACTCGATGATCCAAAGGGTGCCTTCCTGCTCTGCCGTTCTAAGATGATGATGACGACAATGACAATACCATCAGTCTTCCCTTTCCCCCTAAGATTTAGGGACCCTGGGACGCCATGGGGTGGTCCTTTGAAGACAAGTGGGAGGAGGGGTCGTATAACAGATACCCAGGGTGGTGTAGCCAAGAGAGCGATGAATTAGGTCCTTGGAGTCCATTGAAACGGTCTGGGGGGATTAAAACCACTCCATAAACATCTCACGTGCCTCGAAAGCCCCACGAGGGTTGCTCTACGTTGGTGAGATCCGTGACAGTTCAGCTTCCTGGCAACGAGCTGGGTGAAACCGTAGGAGGGGGATTCTGCCCTTGTTGGGGTCATCCACAGATATTTTTCAGCCTGGGGTGAAGACCAAGTTGGTTCTGCTTTCCATTCAACATACAGAAAATCTGGCTGAACCTTTCTTCAACTTTGCTTACGGGACCAGGGATGTCAGATCAGTGCTTCCCAACCTGGGGTCCCCAGATGATCTTGGGCTACAATTCCCAGAAATCCTGGCCAGCACAACAAGTGTAGTGGCAAAGGCTTCTGGGAGCTGTAGTTCAAGAACATTTGGGGACCCAAGGTTGGGAACCCCTTTGTTAGATTCTCAAGAAAAAGAGAGTGAAATTCTCAAGGCAGCTTAATTCAGTCTTAAAACACTATTTCCGTATTAGCTGAGACTGGAGTAGGCCTTTCCTTGGAGTAGAATCCAGTAAACCTACATACATGTTGAAATTGGCATACATACTGACCTAGTAAACTCCTATTGAATTAGTGGTTTGCTTACAATTTGATTGGTTTACTACTCAATTTGTGAAATCATTAGATTGTTTAACTTCAAAATAGAGATATCTAATGGGTTAGTGCAGTCAAAAAACAGTTATGTAGTGCTGTCAACTACATACATACATACATATATATACATATATATATATATATATATATATATATATATATATATATATACTATATGACTATATATAGATTATTAAAATACATATTGATTATTAAATAATAAAAATAATGTTATATTTTTCAGCAACGTACATACACTGCTGAAAAATATAACATTTTTATTATTTAAAATATTATTTTAACAATCTACAATAACAATTGAAGGTAACAATTTTTAAAATGTTAAGATTGAACTAATTTTAAGCACATTTTAATTTTAACCTCATTTTATTTTAAATTGTATTTAATTTGTTTAAGTGATTTTTAATGATTTTTCAAGCTCCCTAGCGGTCGCTCTCTATTTACGGCTCCCCGAGGCCCGCCGTCCTCTCATTCCAGACCTTCCTGCGGCTTTCCAGGACCTGCTACTGGAGGTGACTGCCTCACTCTGCCCAATGACAGGGCCCTCCTTGGCCTTCGTGTCCTGCTTGTGGGCCTTTCCTTGACATCTGCTAGGCTTCTTGGTACCCTGTTTCCCCGAAAATAAGCCCTCACCTGAAAATAAGCCCTAGGAGGATTTTTCAGGATGCTCTTAATATAAGCCCTACCCCACAAATAAGCCCCAGTTGAGTGAAACCCTGCCCTCCGCCCTTGTGCAGCAACCAGAAGAAGAGGACAGGACTGTATTTGAATAAATGTCGATGGTTGTACATGAACAAAAATAAAACATCCCCTGAAAATAAGCCTTACTGCGTTTTATGGAGCAAAAATTAATAGAAGAGCCTGTCTTATTTTCAGGGAAACAATACGGCGGCATCTGCTCCAGGTTTTAGACTTTACGGAATCTATCCAAGGTGCTGAACCATATTCACAAAACAAATTCATCCTTTTTAAAAAAAATGTAGATTAAAATTCAAAAGGGATTCAACAATTCCTTGATACCAGAGCCAGTCGGCTCCTACTGCTTCTAGGGGAAATCAAGATGCTGGACTATTGTGGACGTCTTGTGTCCCGTCCACCAAGACTCATCTTCCGATTTTCAGTTCTTAACCCCTCTCAGCACTTGAGCACTGGCTGCTCTGTGTTTACACTGAAAACCAGGTGCCTGGAAAGTCAACTCCTGGATGAGTTACAGCCATGCATGGAGATTTTTGAGTTTAGTTCTGCACCTGAGATTTTTGGGTTCCGTTCAACTTGAACGGTGCCCCTTTGTTCATGTCTGTGTTGTGCACCCATAGTGGGATGAAATAAATAAAATGTAAAAAGCTTGGCTAATAAGCAGAGGTGGAACACAAATCTGAAAACTCCTAGGGAAAGGTAGATGGAGGAAGGTGAGACTGTTCCATCCTTTTGGGTATGATTAGATTTCTAATTGCCCCAGATCAGCTAGAGGTGACTAGCAGTTAAATGAATGGTCTGCCTTTGGCCAGTACTCGTTTCCCCCCCAGAGGTGGTTGAGTCTGGCAGGATGCAGGTCCTGAGGCACACATCGAATGCCACTGGAATTAGGGTCCTCCTCAAATCGGTTGTTTGGCTGAAGGGTAACTGTGGGCCGTTGATGTTTAAGCCATTGGAATTTGGCAATGCAATCATGGGTCGTTTGGAAGCCCACAGATAGAATGATACCTCCCGGAAGGCTTTGTCGAGCAAGCCTTCTCTTAATGGTGAACTGCTTTTATATACGGAGTCAACTGTTTTAGTGCATGAAGAGGTTTCCTCTGGGGTGCGTGACAAAGCCAGCCTGGTGGACGTTTCATGTGGAGTGTCTCCCATCGCCGGTTCTCTCCAGCCTGGGAGAAAATGGGTGTTCAGGGATTTAAATGGTGCCAGGTGGCTATGGGTGCATCTCCAGGTCTAATCCATGCCTATGAAATATGAGTCGACATGTCAATGTTTGTTTACTATTTATTTTATTTGTACCCTGCCTTCATCCAAATAGAAGGACCCAAATATAAGATGACTTACAAGATACTTACAGGTTCTTAAGGCTGTAAGCACGTGCCTTTCAGACAGAAGGTCCCAAGGTCACGCCTGGGTACCATCTCCAGGTAGGACTGAAGAGAGGGAAGAATCCTGCCCAAAACTCTGCCAAGTGCCTGCTGCCAGTCAGAGTTGACAATATTGGGCCAGGTGGCAATGGCTTGACCGCGTGCAAGGCAGCTTCTCTGCCATTGCCCCGTTTTGCCTTCTGGCAAAGTCCACTGAGAGGGCGTGATAGCAATTTCCCTTCTCTAGAGACACAGAGGCCGTAGCAGCCGAGTTGTCTGTATTGAGCCTTGGGCATTTTTCAAACAGAGGGCCTGTCTCCTCTGTGACACCGGACACCTTCTGTCTGCGTTGTGATGTGTAATACTCTCGACGTATTCAAAGTATTTTCTGTTTCCCAGCTCAGTCCTATCCGACTAGCTCCGTGTTTGAGCTCGGGCTGGGGGTGGGGTAGCAACTGAGCTGCGTAAACAGTCATCCAGGCATTAAACCATTAAAATATTTTAGCTGAATGCATACAAATTGATTTTGCTTCGTGGCTTCCAGCCGTTAATGAGCTGGACAGGAGTGGGTGAGATTCCCTGACCCATCGCCCTTTGAGGAGCAAAGTCAAGTGGGGGGAGCAGGAGGGGCCGTCGTCATGCTAAACTCTTCTGGAAGGCTTACAAAGACCTGCCTGGTTTGGGCCCCTTCCCTGGGCTCCCAGTAACCAAAAAGCACTGGTGGGATTTCAAGAGGGAGAAATCAAGTCTGAGAGACTCGCATCCGTATGGGTACCGTGAAGAGTCTTAAAGCAAAACATTCAGTCTACGACAAATTGAGGCATGGTTTCCCCCCTTCCACCGCTATTTTTTTTTCTTTTTTCAGACCAACGATGCCGCAGGAAATATGTGGAACTGGCTTTACTTCATCCCTCTCATCATTATTGGTTCTTTCTTCATGCTGAACCTGGTGCTTGGTGTCTT